>CM075857.1:16598052-16683052 GCA_037975125.1 Latrodectus hesperus | reverse complement strand
TTTAAAGGGGGCCACTTTTGTTGATAACATTTCATTTTCTACGGAATATTTCCAGTACATTTTAAACCATCGAGAGGTTGCTTTTTAAAAGTCAACATTTCTTGGCAATTTCCTTCTCATTTAAAACTTCTTTCTTTCAATCTTTTTTAAAATTCTTTTCTTTTACTTCGATGGATAAGTACATTCTTTTATTCCTATATGATTAAAATTTCTCAATAAAACCAATGCAACTTCTCATTTTCCCAATTAAATATCTGCTATCCACTAATTGGCGACCATTATTCTCCAAATAATTTTAATGCTTGCATGTTCGTGATTCATGGTTAGTATAAAAAAAAACGATTTATTAATAAATGACGTAAATTCTTTTGATGGATGAGTATACAATTGAAAAAACACGAAATACAAAATTCTTTTCAAATATATAGAAAGTTTTCAATTTAAATAATATGAGTTCATTTGAATAAAAAACAAACGAATTGGAATAAAAGAAAATGTTGGAGAAGAGTTAAGCTGAAATTTAAATTATGAACAGGAATATTAAGAAAATCGTAATTTTCCTGTTCATAATTTAAAATATTTCATTCATATTCCTGTTCATATATAAGTAAAAAAGTTCATAATTAAGAAAATCTTGTTCCTTTTTTATCATAGTAAAAGGAGACAAAGGGAATTGTGCTTCAAATTTATTTACGTAAAAACATTAAAGAATAAACAAATATATATGAACTCTATTTTAAATAAACACAAACACACACACACACACACACACACACACACACACATATATATATATATATATATATATATATATATATATATATATATATATATATATATATATATATATATATATATATATATATATATATATATATATATATATATATATATATATATATATATATATATATATATATATATATATATATTTGACAAATAATCTTGATGACTTGTATTAAGTAGTAACACATGGAAAATTACCTTATCATCTACCTTTCTCTGTTTTCTGCATTTAATTGATTCCACAGCTTTGAAATGACACTTCTTTAAGTGTTCCTGAATAGAATTCCCCATTAACATGACCAAGTCATGAATTCTGGTAAATCACGTTGTCGTGACTGTTTAATATCTTTTTTTTTTCTAAAAACAAGCTTGAAAAATTTAATCTCTCAACTGGGGCATAGAAAAGAAAGAAGCTGCAGAGAAATATCGATCCCCACACTTAAATCCTTTTATTTGTTTTCGACATTTTGAATGTTGATTTGCATCTCCTATTCTCTATAACCATTCGCATTACGAAAATTCAATATAAAGGTGGTTATCGGTGTAAGCATTTTCTAACTTTTATTAAAGTTTATGTGGTCTCTTTCTTTTTGTGGCAATTTTTATTTCGACAGAGTAATAAAACATTTGTCACCCGCCCTGTCTAGTGGTCAGAGTGCTTTATTATTGATAGGGAGGTCCTGGGTTTGAATCCCGGTTCGGACATGGATGCACTTTTTCTCTATCTATCCTGTCTTTGTCCTTTCCTTTTATGAATGAGGTATGAATGGTTGCCTACCCTATAAACGGGTCCCTATGGCATGTGTGTACTGATGAAGTCGGACACCACACCAAATATGGTTCAGTTGAAAAAGTATAGCAGCGCACCCCATATTGTGCCAACCTAGCTGGCACACGACAACAACAATCAAACATTTAAATATAATTAGTTGATAATCTCATTCTTTTTCATATCTTTATACTGCTGTTATTTATCTTTATTGCTTTGTTAATTATTTAATGCAGTTTAATTTTTTTTTACTTAGATAGATTAATATAAGTATCAGTTTGTAAAATACATCTGACAATCACGAGTTTAAATATGATTACTCCATTGTTATTTTTCTTTACATTTGTAAAGTTTTCTTACCTTTGATTACCCAAATTTTATAAAATTTTTATCTAGCAAGAAGAATCATTCTCTGCTTTTTTATTATTAGATTTTATTGGTTAAAAATTTGTTCTGCATTATTGCAACTGATTCTAAAGTTTGCACAGTTCGTTTCCTTTGTTAAGTTTATAATTTTTCATGAAAATCAGTGCAAATACATTTAAAATCATTTATTATATTAGGTCTACCGGAAAGTTCTGTCCGCTCCGGTTACCATCAGTTTCAACAAGTATTCAGCTCAACAAACCATTTCCGACCATATTCTGAAACTAGGGTTTGTGGGGAAGTAATCGAGATGGGTGCCACACAAGTAAAGTGACAAGAATTTGAATGATCGAATCATCATATGCACATCTCTGTTTGCACGCAACAAAACCGAACCCTTTTTGGACCGGATCATAAATTGGGATAAAAAGTGGATTACCTATGAAAACATCATAAGAAAAAGGGCATATTATGAACCCAGAAAACCTGCCCCCTCTACCTCTAAACCGAAGTTGAGCCTGAACAAATGAATGTTGTGTATATGTTGGGACATTCGAGGACCAATACATTTTGAGCTGTTGAAACCAAACGAAAGGCTAAATTCGGAGAGGTACTGTCAGCAATTGGATAAATTAAAAACAGCACTTCAAGAAAAGAGGCCGGCGATGTTCAATAGGAAGGACATCATACTGCTTCATGACAATGCCAGGCCACATGCTGCTTTGGGGACTCGTCAGAAAGTCGAGGCTGGGAGATTCTGTCGCATCCACCATACTCCCCGGATCTAGCACCATCTGATTATCACTTGTTTCTGTCCTTACAAAATTTCTTGCAGGGCAAACATTTCAAGAACGAAGAAGATATCAGACAAGCACTGGTTCAATTTTTGGCCTCTAGAGATAAGACATTTTTTAAAAATGGGATATACAAATTGCCATCACGCTGGCAAGAAGTCATAAATAATGATGGCGATTATATTATTCAATAAAGTTTATCCAAAGAATGAAAAAACGTATTCCTTTGTTTCATTCTAAAACGGACAGAACTTTCCGGTAGACCTAATAATTTAAGAACACGTCTCACAAGTAATTTTAAAAATATTTTGCATTTATTCATGCTAATCAATTTAAGTTGTTGCATCATTTCATGAACACAAAATTCCAAATTTTCATTTTTAAACTTTTTAAATGATATTACAGGGGTTGACATGTACAAATAATTACTCAATCATATGGTTGTGTGTTCAATGTTTGGCAATTACAGTAGTACTCTTATTCATACTGAATGTATGATACTATATCTTCAATGTGCAATTAAACATAGCACGTGAAACTCAAAATTACTTTATATGCTTTTTATCCAAAATTCATCATTTGATGGTTGTTCTTTGTAAAGGTCATATTATGATTCATGTTTGAAACTATAGTTTTACCAGTTTGTGTAAAATATAAAACGTGGCATATTTTTGACGCATTAGAGTATTAATACTAGAAAATTATTGACCGTAATTATGAAGCTTTCATATGAAGATCATTTATTTTCATCTACAAATAAAAAATTATCCTCAACTGAATAATTCATCTTGTTTATAATTCTGAAGAAGGATACTTTATTAATAAAGGTTATACAAGTGACTATCAAAATAATGAAAGCTTCTTAAGTTTATAAAGAAGTCATTATTAGTATAGTATGGAATTGTCTTTTGCTGGCAACGCAGCTTGGATTCATCTAGGATTAGATTCATATAAGTGCTGAATGGTATTTTGAGGCATATTGTCTCTTCTACATAAAGATATTGTGGAAGTTCCATAAGAGTTGCCAGTAAGAGAAATTGATTATTGAATACTTCAAAATAGATCATATAACGATTCAATTACATTGAGGTCAGGTGACTAAATGAGCGAAAATAGAACTTCTTCCTCGTTTTCAAAAAAGCATGATAAGACAAATACATGCTGGATCATGTGCATTATTGTGTGCATTACATGGATTACAACATGTGCATTACATGGATGAACATGTGCATTATTATCTTGGAAATTCCATCTTCTGTTGTAGGGTTCTATGACCATTCATCTTATTGTAGCGAAACATGTGGAGGACAATTTATCAGACAATATTACTTCCTTCCATTTATCAAATGGCATGTTTTGTGTGTGTGATTATATATGACGTTTGATATTAACATATTTGACAAGTAGCTTGGTAATTGTTGCTCTGCCATGCTCTTTTTGAAGAAACCTTCTAACCAATCATAGATACAGGAGAACTTTTTAAATATAACAATCAACCAGAGCTGATTTTCTCTTTTTATCCACTATTTCACTTTGTCATGTTGTGAGTAAGTTGTCATGACAACAGACCATGTACCACTTGAAAGTCTAAAGGTTGAGATGTTTCAATCACACATTCTCTAAAGAGATTGGTTCCTATATTTCTGCCTCTTCAAAAATCTGAAAGATACAACATTCTCCATTTTTTAAAAGAATCCAAGTCACCTTTATTCACAATGCAGTTTGATAATCACCTATCTTAATGTTTTTTACGTGAATAAATTTCTTAAAAAAATTAAATGTGAGCACATTTTTAAAGAAATTTTGCAAATCATCACAATGAAAATTTAATTCAAATAAAACAATCATAAAAAGTGTGGAAGTTCTTTGTTATTATTCATTCTTGCAAGGAAAGAATGAATGATAACAAAGCTCTCAATCCTTTACGAAAATTTAGAAAACTAGAACGGAAATCAGTACAGCAAATAAATGTATAGTACATTCGGGCTTTGTACTGCTAATTTTGTTTTCTGCCTTTTATATTCTTTTTAAAGCTACCGCGTAAGTTTTCATTCTAAACAGCTTGTGTTGCAACTTAATGAGGTAAAATTCAACAGTGCTGTTTGGCATGGCTTTCCACAATTTGTGTTTAGTAATGCTGCCTATTAAAAAGAAATGGCGAAAATCATACTTTCTGACTAGATAATGATCATCTTAGTTCGATTATGCAGATTATGAGCTGTAGCATTCAGGAGTGAATGTCCTTCAGGTATTTCGTTTCACAGAATTCTTGCATTAACTCTAATCTAAAGCAGATTTATTCAATAGGAAAAATATGATTGCGAAGCATAGCAAGAATTTTTTTAATTTGTGTAGCTTTGTGATACAGATTCAAATGCGATATCAAAACAATTTGTATTTAGTTGTGCTGCCTATTAAAAAGAAATGGCGAAAATCATGCTTTCTGACTAGATAATGATCACCTCAGTTTGATTATGCAGATTATGAGCTGTAGCATTCAGGAGTGAATGTCCTTCAGGTATTTCGTTTCACAGAATTCTTGCTTTAACTCTGATCTAAAGCAGATTTATTCAATAGGAAAAATATGATTGCGAAGCATAGCAAGAATTTTTTAATTTGTGTAGCTTTGTGATACAGATTCAAATGCGATATCAAAACAATTTGTATTTAGTTGTGCTGCCTATTAAAAAGAAATGGCGAAAATCATGCTTTCTGACTAGATAATGATCACCTCAGTTTGATTATGCAGATTATGAGCTGTAGCATTCAGGAGTGAATGTCCTTCAGGTATTTCGTTTCACAGAATTCTTGCTTTAACTCTGATCTAAAGCAGATTTATTCAATAGGAAAAATATGACTGTGAAGCATAGCAAGAATTTTTTTAATTTATGTAGCTCTGTGATACAGATTCAAATGAGATAGCAAAAGTGATAACTCTCCAAAAAGGGGTGACAATCTCAGTTTTGTTGTTCAGTTCAGAAGTTATAACGTACAAGAGTGCAATTCTCTGAACTTAAAAGATTTCACACTCTCAATAATTCCATCTTAGATCACACTCTGATTTTTCTCCAAATGAGCAAATCCTATTTCCACTTTCGAGTTTATAGATTCAATAAATGTAAATTAAAATTCTGATATACTTAAGGAGACTACTTTGGAGGTTTCCAATATCATTCACTTTAAGAAGTTAAAAATACCTTTGGATGCTGTTGAGAATGCTGATCTTCGTGGTAATCATAGAAAGACATTTATGTTTAATTTTAAACGCTATATTAAGTGATATATATTTCTGTACAACAAATAATGTTTACCAGTTGGAAATACTTATCGAAAAAAAATTTACCATGTTTGAAAATTGGCAAAAATTTGTAGTTTGCATATATGAGATTTACTTTATGTTAAAACAAAATATATTATTTGACACTACACTTTAAGTAATTTTGGTTTCTGAATTTAATCCAAAACAGTGCACTTATATTTCTCTTGAAAAATTTTTAAACTATCAATGTCTATGAAATAAATACCTTTCTTTATAGTAAAATAAAGAAAAACGTGCACAAAATACATTGCTAAAAATATCTGAGTTTAATTACTCTAATTTGGAAAAATAAGTTTGCTGTCGTAGAATTCAATATCAACAAATTATTTAGAGTTAAAAGCATAATCTATATATATATATATATATATATATATATATATATATATATATATATATATATATATATATATATATATATATATATATATATATATATATAAAGCATTATATCACGCATCGTATCTAAATGGCTAGTTTTGAATAAACTGTTTTCCGATAAGTTATTAGAATTAACTCCGCTTATTGACTTCGAACAATTTGATACAATATTGATTTTATGCTAGTGGAGACATCATTCCCAGAAACACACTCAACTTGCGCATATAATAACTAATGGCTGTGATTTATTTGCCTTACGACAATACCCAGTATTCTCAGTGTTAAATGTTAAGCTTTTTTATAAAAGTAAACAGAATATATATTTAGTTAATGACGTGTCCTCATTTAAAAAATATTTATTGATTTCGCTGGTATTTATATGTTATTACTTTAACCAACTATGATTATTCTACTAATTTTATTCCTAAAATCTGCACATATAGCAACGCATAAAATGGCACAGTCATTTTGCAACATGTCATAACACTATAAATAATACAATTGCAAAAACATTCCGTACTAAATTAATGCATTAATCATATTCCTGAATAATATCATAATATCGCTACTAATTTTCATAAAACTTCTCTATAATGATAATTAAGAATAAAGTATTCCATAAAATTCTACTGATTAGCTCCTCGAGTTAATAGTGTTAATCATAACATCACAGCTGATTATTCCACCATTGCAACAGAAAAATGTGGGGGAAAAGGACTTTAAAACGCAGGTGTTATCGTCAGCACTTGAATGTGATTCAAAATAATCAGAATCTACAACCTGAGTGCTCCAAACTTTCATTAACATTTTATTTTGTATAACTGTTAGAATTTTTATAAATTCGAAAATACAAGGTTTACACTTTCTTCGACGAAAAAGTTTTTTTTTTTCAATATACATTAATTGATATTAAAATATTTAAATTAGTATAATCTTCAAATTAATGATATTAAATAGCTTCTATTTATATTTATGAGCGCAAATTACATTAATGTAATGTAAAATACACAAATCAAATCTTTAATGCATTTATATTACAAGCAACACCATATCAACAATTCCGAATCTTATATTTAAAATCTCTTGTGATGAATGGTGTAATTCATACCAGTAAACAGTTCCCGTATTAAGTGAAGCTATAGCAATGAAAGTCTTCGTTCAAAGCAGGTATTAAATAACAGTTTTCCAATAATTACACCATACTCTACAGATTTAAAATTAAGAATAAATCTCTAATGAGTTGAGCACCGGTAACTACAGGAACAGTGTGAAATGGCAGGAATCGATATATATATAAGATGCTGCTTGTGAAAGAGGAATTAAATTAAATGAAATAGAACTTCAAAGCACTTACGAAGAAATTTCCGCTTCGTTTCAATGCATTACTAGATTTATATCATGAATATGTTATCAACATATTTATTGTAATATAATGTCACAGAGAATTGAAAAAGTTGTAAAATTAATATGAAATATAGTATATTAAAATCAGATGATTTTAAAAATGTCTTTTATAAATTCACAAAATTTGAAAGTAACTTCTATTATACAGTGAAGTAGCAGAAATTTTTATACAAAAATGCTAGAGAATAAAACAAATTTATTAAGTTTTCCCATCAATCAATTGATTATATATGGTATTCAATGTTTTTCCACGATGTATAAATAAATGCCAGCTTTTTATAACTACGATTCTCTAAGCTTCATTGGTTTCAGATACACTTTGATTTAAGTAACGTGCGCACGTGTGCATGTGTGTGATGCCAATATACTTTTCAAAATTTTGCTTCTTTGTTTTCCTTTACCTCATGATCATTTTGTGCTTGTCCCATTGCGTTTCACTTTAATGAGCTTCCAAACAGGTCATAGAGAACCTCTACATGTGTAATCTACGCAATAGGTAGAAGTAGTCAATAATGTTGAGAAACAAAACAATCAACTCTGCAAAATATCATTTGCATTTAAGGAAAACTATAATATTCGATAGAAATATTTATATACAAATGCTCATATAATTTTTGACGCTGAGCAAAAGTACATTAAAATGATTCGCTTTTCAATAATTTAAAATAGTTTTAAGTAATTTTTAATATTTTTAAATTCATTTCAGATTTTTGACGAATAGCTTAGCAATATTATTTATATATATATATATATATATATATATATATATATATATATATATATATATATATATATATATATATATATATATATATATATATATATATTAATACATTTCTGTTCGATTTATTGGAACGTTTTCTTAATTTTTCATCGAAACATTTTCAAAATCCATTCAATTTCTTATTTCCCTTAGAATTTAACTCACGTACAAAGAATAGTTCTCAGAAAACATTGAAAAACTTGTAGAGATATTCACCTGAACTGAAAATTAGAATCTGTGTTTCCGTATGACGACAAGTATGCAAATTTTAGTAATTTTTCAATGTGCAAACTTAAGTAAAATGTCAAAATATACAAATTTTTTCAATCTATCCTTAACCACCAACATCCAAAATCAAATCATGATAGTTTCTTAATATATTGATTTTCATTTTACATGATCTAGCAGCCAAATTCAAACATTTACATACATTTTCCTTGAGAAATTCTTAATATAATAATACTTAAATATTTGGCACAAGTGCCGTATAATCCAGGATGCCAAATTCTGAGATTGGCTATTTTTTGGCGGATTTTTTTATGTATTTGGCAACCCTGTTTTTATTACGTCATACATATGGAGACTTATAAGAATTATGCAAAAAATTCTATTTTGGTAACCCTAGTATTTACGTCATAGTGGACGTCATGATACGTCATCTTGGCGACATTTCTTCATCGCCAAAAAATTCAGATTTTGAAATCATACGGCACCTGTGCCAAATATTTTAACGATGTTTAAAAATGAATGTTTTTCTGCAAACAATAATGACAACATAGTTTATTATTTTTTTCTATTTATTTTCAATAAATAATTTTACAAATACATTCTGGATTTTTAAATAACTATAAAATGACACTTATTGCATTCGGTAAAAAATCCTTTGAAAATCACTTGAATCATCTATCTTTTGTTCTTTGAGAATAAATTTTGGATTAAGCGAAAAGAATAAATTGAAGTTATATCAAGAGCCGTTCTTTATCTTTTCACTTTTGTCAATATTAAGCTTGTTGAAGATGCTTCCAACGAACCATACACCATGAGTGAAGTGGCACAACCAATTATAGGAAATAATTTAAACACTAGGTGATTTTTTGTGAAGATACCATTCTGTTCAAATACAGGAAATTAGCAGTTACTTTTGGTATGAAGTAATGAAATTTTATATAAGATTTCATTCCATTCGGATAGTCATCAGCCGAACCAATGCCGAAATATTTTCTCTGGAAAAAATAATTTTGACTTCTGTTACAAAGCTAAAGAGACTTTAGTTGTTGACTGATTAATCAGTTCTCAGAATATGCTCATCTGTTCACGAATTTTATTCAAAACTTGACTACCAAAATGTGTAATGGTTTGAAAATTCTTTGAAACAGCATGTCTGAGTAGAATTATACATTTTGGGAAACACAATTAATTTCAAATATAATTAAACTGATGACACTAATATGAGCATGAATTCCTTCTTCGATCTCTGCATAAGACTTCATTTTCATTAAAAATATTTTTTTCTTTATTTCATTCTGGAAGCTTCAATCTTGTCTTGTTATCTAACTTTGGTGATTTGTAATCTTTGGATGTTTTATGAGATCTCTTTTGAGAGGATTTTATAACTCTTTTTGACGACGTTTCAGAAATCTGTACTATGTGAACTTCATTTTCCATAATTAATTAATTAATTTTAAAGATTTTTGACATTTACATGTTTAAAATAACTGTAATTTTTCTCGTTTTTTTTTCTGGAGAGAATTTAGATATTTCAATTTTGCTTAGACCAAAGGGCTTTTGTGAATTTTGACTTTTAGTTGTTTAGATTGCCTAAAATTTCCTCAACTTTTTTGGAGGCATTTTAACTTCAGCCTCTTTTTCCACCGATGGCCGTGGTGGTTTATCTGGGCACCTCTTTCTTTTGATGCCTGCCTTCCCAGATGTTAAATCTGTTTGGACTGATACGTCCCTCAAGTATACGAGCGAGACTTCCCAACCATCATCCTTATCCTCGCTTCCAGATATACATGAAGCAAAAAACGCTCTCAACATTTTAAACCACATCATAGCACTTTAAAATGAATTTCTAACACAAGCTCTTTTAAACGCAGTTAAGTGTCCTAAGTTTTAGCTTAGAATGACAATAAAATTAATCTAACAATAATTTAATATATTGTTTCAGAAATACAAACAATGGAGAATTGTACAAATATTAATTCAACAATGGTGAATTGATTAAGTGTTTTTACAACAATGTTCAACATAATGTTCGAGTTTAGTATTATTGAAAATTTAACAATGCTTTTGATAAGGTTTCTTACAACAATGTTCAAGTTTAATATTATTGGAAATTTAACAATTAATATATTTTTAATTTTAAATTATTCAACTAATATCATTTTTTTAATAATTGATATACATAATATTATAATAATAATGAACATAAAAATTAGTTTATTGTATCATATTAATAAAATTCAAAAATAATGTGTTTGTGTGTGTGATGCCAATATATTTTTGAAAATTTTGCTTCTTTGTTTTCCTTTACCTCATGATCATTTTGTGCTTGTCCCATTGCGATGCACTTTAATGAGCTTCCAAACAGGTCATAGAGAACATCTACATGTGTAATCTACGCAATAGGTAGAAGTAGTCAATAATGGTGAGAAACAAAACAATCAACTCTGCAAAATATCATTTGCATTTAAGGAAAACTATAATGTTCGATATAGGTATTTATATACTAATGCTCATGTAATTTCTGACGCTGAGCGAAAGTGCATTCAAATGATTAAATTTTCAATAATTTAAAATAGTTTTAAGTAATTTTTAATATTTTTAAATTCATTTCAGATTTTTGACGAATAGCTTAGCAACATTATTTATATATATTAATATATTTCTGTTCGATTCATTGGAACGTTTTCTTAATTTTCCATAGAAACATTTTCCAAATCCATTCATTTTCTGATTTCCTTTAAAACAATTTCTCACCGTATAATCCATGATTCTTAATTCTGAATTTCGTTGGCGATGAAGAAATATTGCCAAGATAACGTATCGTGACGTGCGAGATGACGTAAGTGCTAGGGTTACCAAAATAGAATTTTCTACATAATTCTTATAGTTTTCCATATGTATGACGTAATAAAAACGAGGTTGCCAGATACATAAGAAAATCCGTCAAAAAATTGCTAATCTCAGAATTTGGCACCAATACGGCACCTGTGCCGAATAATTCTCAGAAAACATATTGAAAATTTTGTAGAGATATCCACCTGAACAATTTTAGATTTTTTGACAGATATTTGTAACAACTTTTACATTACAAACGTCGCATTTTTGAGTTCAAAGTATAATTTATTTCTTTATTATAAGGAAAGGATTCATTTACTTTTGTTAGATTTTTATGAATCACATCTCTTGTGTATTTCAATAGTGTGAATTTTGAAATAGATTCAAGGCAAGGAAGAGATTGTTATTTCGGATATCTTATGAGTTCATCTGAGGTAATATGGCCCATTCATTTTTTTCAAAGATTTACCCACTTTATTTGATTTTAAGTTAATAATTTTCTGACATGTGTTTCTTCTAGATTATTTATAAAAAAAATTTTCTTCAATAGTAAAATCATCAAGGTTCTCATCAATAGTTAAATCAGTATGCTGATTTTCAAAATTTAGGATACTTGACAAGAACATCAGAATTATCATGTATAAATATTGCGATGTTAAACGAATACGAGTTATATTGAAAACGAAATATGCCCCTCGCTTGTTTACATATTGCCACTTCACTCCATTTACCATTCTGCCAATACAAAATTTTGATGAGAATGCTGTGTTACTTCATATGCATCCTGCATTCTGCGTTGCCGAAAAGTCAGTTTTATTTAGACATTTGTAAATGTAAAGTGGAATTCCATTCAATGAAATTATCTTTACTTATTGTTCCATACCACAAATTGATTCAAAATGACTCTTAGATTAACGAGAGTTATGATTACTTAAGAATATCCATGGAAGAGAGACCCATTTACTATATTATTATATGTTGATGGACCATTATATTCTTAAGCGGATATATGTATAAATTAATTTCAATATTTTCTCAAAATTCAGCGTTCATTATCATGATAGTAATACAGAGATTATATTCGGAAAACAATTGTTCATTTTTACACAAGTGTAATGATCAATTTATTTAACTTATTATGATAAAGTATAAAAACACAAAAATCAACCGATGGAATCTTTCTTTCAAACTGAACTTTCTGTGTAGGCTATTTTGTAATAGTTCTTCCAAGAAAGTTTATGTTAAACTTTATAAACTTTTAAAAAAGCATATGTTAGAATTTCACTTTTGCATACGTATTAAATTTTAAGAAGTTTGAGTTTATTGGCGACCTTTAGTTAAAAAGTTGTCGCACTTAATCCATGGATATCTTCTAACTGTCTGATGGCAACAATGGATTACAATGTCAGCTGACTTAATGGAATCTCATACGCTTGAGAATAGTCTAACTATATCATGCCTATATTTTTATCAACTGAAATAATTATCAACTTTTTAAGTAATCAACCACAGAAATCGGTGTTTATGATTTGTGTCGACTTTTTATATTGCAAAAAAAAGAATAGATTTTGCTTTCCGATGTTGATTCATATATCATTGTTTGATTTCTATTCTGTTAATTCTCTTAACACTGCAATCCGCGCCAGTATAAGAATCCCTGTTTTTATCAATTTTCCTAATTTTTAAAGATTAAAATAGTATATTTAATCTAAGATGCCATAAATTCTTATTTTACCTGTTAAAACTTTTTATTACGGTTCGAAATTTAAAGAACCTCTAATTTCTGGACTTGACATTTTTCAGAATTTTATCTTTGAACTATATTCGGAAATAAATGCTTTTAATTAGTAATTAAATATTTTAAGATGTGTCTTTTTATATATTTGTTATATTTGATTGAAATTTCGGTATCAATTTTCTAATTTCTTTCACAATTGACTTTAGCAATAACATTCTCACTTTCTGAAAACAAGTTTTTCTTTCATTTTGTATATTTGTCCACATCCTTTGATTTTATTTTTAATGGTACATCTACCATAATAGAGAAAGAAGTTATTATTTTTATTTTTTGAGCTTTTTATCAATATTTTAAGTACCTTTTATACTTTTTTATATTTCCTTTTTTAGAGATTACCTTTTAGATTAGAGATTACATTTTTTAACAAAAAGAAAATGCCTTCAATTGCTTTGAGAAATTTCATTAAAATCCATTTATTTTCTTTTGAATGAATTGTTTAGTTAATTATTTATAATGAATTATTTTGAAATTATTAAAATCTAAGCAATTAGTGATTTCAACATCCCTAACCTGTGTTATATTTTAGCTTGAATTCTCAAACTGGAAAAGATTATTATTGAATATTATGATTTTTTATATAAATAAATTGTCTATAGTGAAAAAGTTTTTAATTTTTAACAAACTTGGCATTGGTAACTGTAATTTACTCTTTAACAAACACTTTTTTATTTCAACTAAAAGAATTTTTATTTCTAAATAAAATAATTAGAAAGTTATCCCAAAATAGTTTAATATCTCATTACTGTTGTGGTTGTTACTAATGACACTTGGACCAGTCAAGCTCACTATGCCTTGGTTATGCGAATTTAAGTCGAATGAGAGCGTCTTTCGTTTTAATCAGAGCACCATGAAGGTGAAAGTACGAATTTGCTCTACACACATGCCATAGGTACCCGTTTATAGGGTAGGCAACCATTCACACCTCATTCATACAAAGAAAGGACAAAGACAGGATAGATAGAGAGAGAAAGTACGTCCATACCCGAACCGCGATTCGAACCCAGGACCTCCTTCTCCGCAGTCAGGCACGCTGACCACTAGACAAGTTGGGCGGCATCTCATTACTTTTATATGTAAGCTATTTAAAAATTATGGAATAATTTTTTTAATTTATGAATAGTTACGTTTATAAAACATCAAATACATGCAGCATGATAGTAAAAAATAATAATATAAAATTTTAAAATAACTATTACAAAGAAATTTTTAGAACAAAGTAAAAGAAGAAATCAATTGTCAAAATATAGGCATTGTGCTCTTGGCACAAGTTCAACACCAGAATTGACAATCATATTTAATGTAAATGAAATCTTTATTCTATTTGTCAATCGAATTTTTGGCAGTACTTGAACTGAGAACTGAAAACAAGCAATTGAACGGAACGTATATAAAGATAGCATTTTTTATGTAATTTGTAATAAAAGGGATCTTTCATTTAGAAATTTTAATTATAGCCTTAATCAATTTAAGCAATTTCGAATTTCAATCCTTGGCCTAGGCAAGGTCAACTCGGGCTTTTATCCCTTCAATGGGTCGATTAATTGAGTACCAAGCATGCTTGGGAACTAAGCACTGGGAGTTTCACCTTAGACTGACCATCTATTCGGGATATACGCTTCGTACCCCAGGACTTCTTGGTCAGAAAAATAAAGATAGCACTGTAGGCTTTGACCTGCATGGGTTGTCATACCATAGAGTGAGTTTAGTTTCATTTATTCAATTTAAACTATATGATTCGGATTCATCTAAATTTGCTAATTATAGAATGTATACCGTTCAGAAACTCCCCTCACTTCAAGAACTGAGAAAGAAAGAAAACCGCGTTGTTCCTTTCCTTTCTTTTTTCATTCCGAGTAACCACTGAGGAAAGAGAAAAAATATCTAAAATATCGGATCTATTCTTCTTTCTACCTTTTTATAGTTTAATTATTTTCAAACTCGGAATGAAAAAAGAATGAATTTAAGAAAGGACTGATATTTGTTAAATTTCAATTTTTGAAAAAGTTTTGCTTCTTATAAAATATTAAAACCTGTCTATTAAATAAATTCTTAAAAGGCATTCTTGAAATATACAGAATAGGTACTATTTCTTTCCAACTTTTGAAAAAGTTTTACATTTTACAAAGTGATTTTGATTTTTCCAATATTCCGCTTATCACAATGCTTTGAAACGCGGTTTGAATATTGATGTCAGCATTAATTTTAATTAGTGCCGACATCAATATTTAATAACTTCGTAACTAAATTTTTAAGAAATCCTCAAGCGTTCTATACCTTAGCTGAACTGTTTTTATCTGATCTATACTTTTTCTTCAACACGAAAGCCCGGGGTGGTCCAAGGTTTCCCATAGAGCACTCCTCCATTGAGTTCTCCGGTAGGCGACAGTTTTCCAATTTGTCACTTTCATCACTTTAAAGTCCTCCTCTACACAATCAGTCCATCTAAGTTTGGGTCGACCCCTAGATCTGTTTACAATGGGCTTATAATTAAAATTTCTTGACGTCAAAGACGAGGTGTCCATTCGACAGAAATCGCAAGCAAATCTCAAGCGACATATTTTAATATAATTGACGACGTCAGCTTCCTTAAAAATTCTGTAGAGCTCGAAATTGTATTTGTGCCTCCAAACTCCATTCTCATTTACAGCACCAAATATCTTTCTTAAGACTTTTCGTTCAAATATTACAATTTGGTTTGACTGAGTCTTTGTTAGAGTCCAAGTTTCGCATCCATAAGTGAGAACAGGTCTTATGATGGTTTTGTGTGGCATGATTTTTGTAGATCGTTGATCAGTTTCGATTTTAAGAAAGTTCATTAATCTATATAAGCAATCTGATCTATACATAAAACTTAATTTCTGGAGTAAAACAGCATTTCTGCACACACACACACACACACACACAAAGCTAAGTAAACAATATATATCTTTAAAAAAAGATAAATATCGTATATTTTTTTATGAAAATTAAGAACTTGTTTTCTTTTAGAAGATGACGCTATATAACTGGAATTTAATATTTACTCAAAAAGAAG
Source organism: Latrodectus hesperus (assembly GCA_037975125.1). Lineage (NCBI taxonomy): Eukaryota > Metazoa > Arthropoda > Arachnida > Araneae > Theridiidae > Latrodectus > Latrodectus hesperus. Next base: position 16,666,578 of record CM075857.1, on the reverse strand, counting down.
TATTTCAAAGATTATATTTTGTATATAAAAAGGTATGAACTTACTGTATAAACATTATATTTTTAAGCATAGAAATAATTCAATATATTTTCAGCAAAAATTTATGTTTAAAATACATAGGATATGGTTTGTATTATTTACTTAAAATGAAATACAAATTCGTCCCAAATGTGCAGCATTTTACGAAAACCATTTTTAGTTAAAAGGAATTAAGCCAGCATTCGCTTCTTTTTTTCAATTGCTTTTTAGATTTCATCTACGTTATGTTTTCTATAAAATATTTCACCTGATTCTCAAAACTTGGTTCGTGTGTAGTAATTTATTTTTATCTTTGAAAAGGATTTATGCAAAAATGCTGATCCACTGAGAATAAATTTTAATTTTATTTTTTTCACATATTCTCTTTGGTTTTGATAAGAACAAAATGCTGCAGAATTTTTTTAACTAACACTTACAGTTTCACTGCATTTAAAAAAGAAATTGGCTTTTCAATCTAGTAGAAAGTTTCAGTAAATTAATTTTAAACAAAAAAAATTAATATATCATAAAAATTTTGTGCTGTTAGCTTTTAAAATGCATTTTCTTGAAAAAAAATCAAAGGAAGTATAGAAAATATATGATATTTTTACATAACAGACAAAACCACTTACATTTGTAAAAAAAATTTAATTATCCTTGCGTTTAATTCAATATGCTACTTTAACATAATTTAATAGACAGCCTACGCTGTTGTACAGCTTATAAAATTCCACTATGCATTATTAGTCTTTAAATAGTCAATGAAAAGTTTTATTGATAGTTGACCATATGCATTTTTCTCTAGGAAAGAAATCCAGAAATCCCCCAAGCACCTTACTTCGACAGATATACATGCAGAAGTAGAAATTTAGTAAAATATCTTAATAAAGGCTGGGATCAAACCCAAGATCTTCTGCATAGAAGACTACGATGCAATTACTAGGACATTGTGAGGCATAAGTCAAATTACTATTTGCAACAAGGAATGTTTTCAAATTATCATTTTTTGTGGGCATTTAAAAATTATATTTACCCATATTACCTGTAATGCTCCACATAGCAGTGCGTTTTATTTCGTTTGAAAATTTACCTTTCTTCATCATCTCATTAAATTATTTTCAGCAAAATAATTTATTAACTATTAAAATCTATTATCAATATATTTCAAAGCTTATTCCAGTGTGGTTTTAATCGTTAAACTCTTTTCATGTTTTATTTGTATTCATTAGTAAAAATTAAAAAGTTACGTTTTATTTTTTTTAATTCAGGCTATTTCCTATAAAAATGCAAAATATTTTATTTGAAAAGTTGGCCATTACTTAATTTATAATTAGAGTATTTTATTTTTACTTTTCTACGAATTATTTTTTCAGGTGTTTCATAAGTTTTGACCTAGATCATCATAGTTTTATTAACTACTTGAATGACGTTTATTATATAATTCAGTTAATAAGAATTAATGCTACTCATGACTTTGTAGAACTTTTCTTTTATTATTTACACTGTCATTCATCTCTTAAATTCAATTAGTACATTCTAAGAATGACATCAAAATCTTAAGTATGCATTCACAAGTCCTTTTTAACCATGTATTTTTTTCATTTCATTTATTTCAAATTTTCGGTCCACACAAATTGATTATAATCTAAAAGGAAATCATTAAAACTGATTATTCGTATCACTGCTATTCTAAGTCGAAAAATTGCTTAAGGAAGCTGAAAAATACTATAATATTGCCTACAAATTAAAATGTTCGTTTATTATTTCATTCCCCGAAACTTATATCCATTGGGTATATTTATACAGAAAATGCTGTTCATATTTCAATCTCAGAAGTTATTTCAAATCTTTTTAGAAAGGAGAAAGGCAATATGTGTCTGAAAAGAATTGTGAGGCCAGTCTATTTTTACTTATAATTCAAAATATATATATATATATATATATATATATATATATATATATATATATATATATATATATATATATATATATGTATATATATGCATATATATATATATATATATATGCATATATATATATATATATATATATATATATATATATATATATATATATATATATATATATATATATATATATATATATATATATATATATATATATATATATATATATATATATATATATATATATATGTATATATATGCATATATATATATATATATATATATGCATATATATATATATATATATATATATATATATATATATATATATATATATATATGCATATATATATATATATATATATATATATATATATATATATATATATATATATATATATATATATATATATATATATATATATATATATATATATATATATATATATATATATATATATATATATATATATATATATATATATATATATATATATATATATATATATATATATATATATATATATATATATATATATATATATATATATATATATATATATATATATATATATATACATATAAATACATATATATATATATATACATATATATACATTTGTTTTTCGTATCCTGTAATTTTTACCTTCTTATTGTATATATGGGCTTTTTTAACAAAATGTATGAGATACTCTACCCCTGTGTTGTAGAATTCCAAAATGTACATTTAATAAGGTTGAAGAATTTCGAGCGGACCGATGGTGTCATCTCGAGCCACTATTATCAACGAATAAGTGACCAGCACTTTGTACCCTTCTGGGTGGGCCTCTAGAGGCATTTTTGGTTGAGGTCTCCTATCGAGCAGACGTGCTACCGAGCCATGGATGTCTTCACACAAAGAAATTGTTCGTGTATTAATAAAATGAAAATATGACAATTCAATATTAATTGTTAATTTCACCAAGACAAAAGAGGTAACCACGTAATACATACATACATACATATATATATATATATATATATATATATATATATATATATATATATATATATATATATATATATATATATATATATATATATATATATATATATATATATATATATATATATATATATATATATATATATATATATATATATATATATATATATATATATATATATATATATATACAAGCTGACCCAGCCACGCGTTGCAGTGGCTGAGTTTTTATAATACATTGAATGAATCAATTTATTATTAATTCTTGGGTACAATCAAATTAATATATTCTAAAAAATTTAAAATAGGTTCATTCATATGAGATTAAAAATAAAATGTTTCGAAAAATTTAAAAGTAATAGGTAAAGTATCGAAATTTTGAAATTAAGCACATAGCAAAATATACTTTCTGAATTTACATTTTATTCATCTTATATTAAATTATAATTGGTAATCAGTGACTTACTTACAAAATATACTATATAAATTAAAAACATCTAAAAATAAATTGCTATAAATAAGGTAGATAACACTGACATCGAACTATTATTTTTTTTAATTTTAAATTATTAAAACAAAAAATTATTTAAGTACTACTTTTTTAAATTTGATGAATTTCCTACGCGTGAGCAGGCAACATGTAGCTGTCCATGTGAGAAACATATGTTTTTCAAATCCAAACCGCAAATAGACATTGTTTGGCCTTGAGATTTATTCATGGTCATTTCGCAAAAGCTAAACAAATCGGAAATTGGAGCCTTTAAAACGGTATTGGAGATTCTGACGCTATCAGTGGAATATGTGGAAACAGGACGATATCTCCTTTAAATTTTTTGTCAAAATTGTTGCTTCGAGAATATTTTCGGTCATTTTTTATGACTTACCGTGTACCGTTACATAATTGAGGTGGGTTTAAATTACGTAGAAGAATAATTGGTGAACCAATTTTCAATTGAAGACTGTGTGTTGGCATTCTTGGCATATCCAGAGATTTCAAAAATCCAGTTGGAAAGTTTACGGCTTCGTTTTCATCAATAACTGTGTCGATTGTTTTAAAAGACATCAAATCACCGAGCAACATCTGTTGTATATGGAAGTTAATTTCGTTCACATCAACGTTTCTTGCGGCCAAAATAGCACGATAACAGAGCCAATTATCAAATTATAAAATAAAAATTAAAAAAAAAAAGGCTATCAAGAAATACTTACATGTTTTCGAGGTGGTATGAAAATTAGTAGAGAAAAACAGTAATAAATTAAATTTTATTTTACTATTTATAATATTAAAAACATTCAAATTGAACACTACACAATAATAACACAATACAAAGTATAATTATCAAAATGATACACGAAAAATTTTTACAGTATGATTATACATCATAAAAATATATGTAAATTCTATATTAGATTACGCGCTTGCGCGCGCACGTCAATTTTCTCTGGAAGATAGTATAATCCTGAAAATAAACACGTCGCCATCTGCCGAATACCTGTGCAACTTAGATGCTAAACCGCCATCTATTAGGAACTTACAGAACTAACCAATAAATAAACACTAATGTCGTATAATAAATATTGAGATCAATAATTAAGAGATAAAAACTATTCTATCTTTTAAGTTGGACCATATTATAAATGGTTACAAAATTTTATCAAAATCCGTTCAGTAGTTTCGGAGTTTATCGGGAACATACATCGTGACACGAAATTTTTATATATATATATATATATATATATATATATATATATATATATATATATATATATATATATATATATATATATATATATATATATTATTTTAAAAATAAATATACATTTTGTGGATTTCGGGAATTAACAAAAGATATTAAATAATGAATTCTCTTATTTATATATCAAGAAAACTAATTAGTCAATTCTACCGAGAAATATTCATTTTTCTTTCTCTTGTATCAATCACAACTATGCTTTATGATGTAATATTTCCAAAACTTCAGCTTTATTCCTAAACTATAGTTTCCGAAAACTAATTTTCTTTTAGTATTATATGTATAATCATTTTCTACTGAAAATGTCTCAATTAGATTTAAATATGAGTGTCTCTGTCATGGAAAATATTAAAAATTTTATTTCAAAGCTGCGCGCATAAAGGAATTACCGAAGCATACTTGGATGAAATTCTCCTGTGTTAGTTATTGCTTCGGTACATAAAAGTATTTCATTTTGTTGATATTTACATTATCATATCGTCACTTTAATGGATTATTACTCATGCATTTGATCTTTATTTCATACCCATATTAACACTGTTCCTCATCTATATACAGGGTGATTATAAAAAAACTTTACCAACATCTGCACTTCTAGCGTCCATTCTATTTAACCGATCAAGATGATACTTCAAATATAGTTCTTTTGAGATATGCGCTCGAGATTCTGTGAATGGCAACACAGTGGCCCTCGCGGTTACAGTTATAGTGACAGAAACTCGAAATTTTCGAATGGCAACGCCTACTTTTTACCATTGCAAAATGTTCAGCACATGCGAAAACCCTAAATAGCGTTGAAACGGTACCGATATGTCCGAAAACCGACGTGTTATACACATACAAACAGTTCTTCAAGGCGCACGGAGGAATAATGCATACGACAGAGACAAGACACTGAAAAATGATAAGAACACATAGAGAAAAAAATCTTTATTAATTTCAAACATTTTCCACGTGAGTGCCATCACAGGCAATTACGCATTGCATGCGGGAGACGGTGGACAATGTCGCTGCACGCAACATGGCACGAGGGATGTTTCCAATCTCACGCCGTATAGAATCCTTTAAGTCCGACAATGTTTGAGGATTGCACAGATAAACTCTGGATTTGAGATAGCCCCAAAACCAGAAATCCATAGGCATCAGATCTGGGGATCGCGCAGGCCACGGAAAAGGATAATAGCGTGAGATGATGCGATCACCAAAATGCTGATCCAGGAGCCTTTTAACTGACCTCACTATATGTGGAGGTGCGCCATCTTGCATCCAAACAATGTCATTGAGTGCATTCAGCCGACGCAACTCCGGTAAGACATAATTTTTCAGCATGGCTGCATACCGAGGGCCCGTTACAGAACATGTTGCAGGGCCAGTCGGGGTCGTTTCCTCAAAGAAGAACGGGCCCAGAACAAATGTAGCTGTAAGGCCGCACCACGCAGTCACTTTGGCGTCAAATAATGATACTGGCGCCACAGCATAAGGATTCGTCTCTTCCCAGTGCACACAATTCTTTGTGTTAATGCTGCCATTTAAGGTGAAATGCGCCTCGTCCGTCCATAGTATGCGAAGTGGCCAGTCGTTATCCGCAACATATCGTAACAAAAATGCATTTGCGAAGTCCAGACGTTGTTGTAAGTCGCCCGGCTCCAACATCTGGACGCGCTGGAACCGATAGGGAAACATGTGAAGTACCGAGCGCAAGAGCTTGCGGACCGCTGAGTTCGGAATATCCAACACGCGCGCTATGCCTCTTGCGGTTTCTGTGTGTCCTGCAGTCACTGTATGGTGCACTTCCATGACAACATCCTCAGAAACAGTTGGCCGTCCGGAGCGCTGTTTGTCACAGGTGCAGCCTGTATCTTCGAATTTCCGCACTAAATCACGCAGAGCTTGCAGAGTACATGGGCCGCGTCTTTGTCGATGATTGCGGCGATACACACGCAAGGCTTCCGCAGCGTTCATCCCATTTTGGTAATAGAGTTTGATTAATTCACCGCGAACTTTCATAGGAAGACTCATACCGTCGGCATGTGCGAGTTCCCGAATGACGACTTCGCATACCCGCTTGGTATTTTATAGGTTTCCTACGCTGAAAATCTGGCGACCGGCGTTCTGTGATTGGTTTCTTGACTCTGTCACATGCAAATTTATTGCGTGCGCCCAGATCGTGTTTTATTGGCCGGTTTTCAGAACTCTTTTTTGTGTTTGCAGAACACGTCCGTTTTTAGACATATCGGTACCGTTTCAACGCTATTTAGGGTTTTCGCATGTGCTGAACATTTTGTGATGGTAAAAAATAGACGTTGCCATCCAAAAATTTCGAGTTTCTGTCACTATAACTGTAACCGCGAGGGCCACTGTGTTGCCATTCACAGAATCTCGAGCGCATATCTCAAAAGAACTATATTTGAAGTATCATCTTCATCGGTTAAATAGAATGGACGCTAGAAGTGCAGATGTTGGCAAAGTTTTTTTTATAATCACCCTGTATATAAATGATTACCCATCTTAATGTTTTAGATCATTGTTTTTGACTCATCTGGTACCTGAAATTTAAATCAGAGTGATATCCGATTGATTGGAATCTCGTAAAACCTGGGGCTATTGATCTCTATGCTTTTATAATATAAATAAAAAAACAATCTAATTTCAGAGTCTTCATTATTCCTGTTTAGTGGTTTGTTAAGCATTAAAGAAAATCTTCTTTCAAATTTTTATGTAACAGCATTGATCTTAAATTCTAAACACTCCAGTTTTTGAGGAATAATCCAATTTATTCCCTCAACCTTGTTTCAACAGAACGGATTCCTTACAGGTGACCTGAGTGGGTACCCGAATAGGTAACCCTCTTGGCTTCTGTTTGACAGTTAGTAGATTCAATTCCAATCTTGGGTTTGGATGCTTTTAGTGGTTTGAAATCCACTTTAAAAGCGTAAGTACCAGTTTGATTGCCGACCAACTTGTCTAGTGGTCAGCGTGCCTTACTACGGATAAGGAGGTCCTGGGTTCGAATCCCGATTTGGGCATGGATGTACTTTCTCTCTCTATCTATCCTGTCTTTGTCCTTTCCTTGTATGAATGAGGTGTGAAGGGATGCCTACCCTATAAACGGGTACCTATAGCATGTGTGTAGAGCAAAGTCGTACTTTCACCGGCATGGTGCTCTGATTAAAACGAAAGACGCTCCCAATCGACTTAAATTCGCATAGCATAGCGAGCTTGGCTTGTCCAAGAGTCATTAGTAAACAACAACAACCAGTTTAATTAGTCCTATTGTATGAAAAGAATGACTGTTTAGGTACAGACTAACCTATACTTATAGGTGGAGAAGACTTATAGGTATGTTTATAAAATGTGAATATTTCTACTATTTTAATTAACTTATATTTTACTGTCGCATAATTTCAACAGTAATACTGATGGAGTTCTCCCCTTTCAGGTATATTTTGAAAATATAAGAGTGTTGTCTTTTTATTAAGTTTCATGACCAATGTCTCTTGTGTCTAAAGTCATATTAGTCATTCAGCTTCATAAATAAATTTTGCATTTTTATGAAACTAAGAAACTAGTGAGATTTTATGAAACTGAACAACTTATGTGACTAACATGATCACAGTATTGCACTATTAAACATTTAAGGCAAATGATTTATGCATGAAATGAAAATACTGAGTTTTTAGACTTTTCCTGCCCAAATTTTTAAATTAGTGTTTTGTATTACATAACTTCCAGTTACAATCATTACTAAACTTAAAAACAATCAGTATATTTTTAAATGTTGTAAAATATATGACGTTATTATTTCAATAATATAACTTATTCAATAATTTAAACTTTGGCCCAAGCATTTTATTGAGAATATTTTAAAGTATTTTTTCATGCATCATTTATTGATTTCACCAAAAACAATTCAATAATAATTTTATTCTTACTTCGTAGAAGAAGAAATGATTGTTTCAATTCTTATTTAGGTACTTAGAAATGTTTGTAATTTTTTTAAATAAATAAATTTTATTAATACGTTTGTTATAGATTAAGTTCTTTAAATTTAATAAATTCTCAAAATAATTTTAACTTCTATTATCTAAGAACAGGCAATAAATGTTTCTTGGTGTAAAATACAAAAGGTCAACATCAAATCAGCATGTGTAGGTGTTTGGGATATTTTCCAGACTTTTCTTCTGGTAATACAGGAATATAATCCAGTAGTTATATAAAATTTAAAATTCTTGCAATAACTTCCAGGATTTAGACTATACATATTATACGCCAGAAAATCTAAGATTTTAGTTTAAAAAGTATATAATTTAAATTATTATCCGATTAAATTAATAATTTTATACCAAATTAAATATACTATTCTTCGAATTCTTACTCTATAAAATCAAAGAGCAATAAAAAATACATTTTAACACTAAATTAATCCAATTTTCTTGTGAAATTAACTTTAAAAAATGGAAAAGTTTTAATTAGCTTATCTTATATTAATTTAGCAAAAAGTTTTTCTACTGCCAGGCAGTTTAAAAAGTAGCAATTAAGTAAGATTATTTTTTAAAATATTTTCAATGATAATTAACTTTTATTATTATCTTTTTTTATTTTTAAGGATTTTAATAATTAGTTTTATCAACATTCCAATGGATTATTTTCAAATTTAATACTTACTTTAATCTTAAATTTTTAAATTTTTTTAAATTTTTAAAAGTAGCTAAAACGTCAGGTAAGAAAATAATAAAAGTGTTCGATAATTTTTTACATATAAAAAATGTTCCGTAGTTTACTAAGAAATGCTCTTCAAAGAACGCATATTTCATATTATCTATATACATTAACACATTAATGAATTTATATGATTTGTCAATAAGTATATTATAATTATTGACAAAAGTTCTAACCTAGCAAATTACATGCTTGTTTATTGAGAATTATTTAATAAATAAGCAAAAACAATTTGCTTTATTAGCAATGTTATTTTAAGAATTGCGTAAAATTTGTAATTTAGAAGTCTTTCATTATAATATAAAATAAGAAATATAAAAAATAAGCAATTTGTATTTTTTATAGATAAGCTTAGAAACCGATGAATTAACTAATTTGTAATTTTGAACTATACCTGGTTTGTAGAACAACTGGTAAATGCAAAGATAAAGAAGATCTTTATCAGTGTAAAAAAATAATTAAATTAAAATCTAAAAAATAATTAAATTATATAAATTAAATACAAATTTAAAATTAATAAAATAAATTAAATTAAATAAAAATCTAAAAAATAATTAAATTAAAACTTAGAAATTAAAATTGCAGCTTATTTATTTTTAATGAGAAATTTAAGGAAGTGATTTTTACAAATTTAATTCCATCCAAAATTTTGGCTGGATTTTAAAAATCTGAGAAATATCATGGTTCACCAATGTTTAATTCAGATTATCAGCGTATAAATGTCAGAAAAACATGCTAAACTTCAAACAGGCAATTTTCTCTGAAAATTGAATTTATAGGAAAAACTAATCGATAACTAAAAATATATTACAAAAAATGTGAAAAATCTGTCAATAAAAATTCTTTTTTTATTTTGTTTTGCTTAAAGATTGTTTTACTGCTGTTTGTTTGAAACTTAACAGCAAAAATGTTTACCTTGTGATATTTGATGAGAGATGCGCTGTTAAAAAAAGTAGGTTTTGTAGTAAATCAAAGCAGATTTCAATATAAATCAAATATCATCATAAAATCAATATAAAATTCAAATCTTGATTTTAAGAAATGACTACGTGTTCATTTTAAAAGTCGCTTTTATGGAAGAAAATCCAGAAAAAATTAATTTAAAAACATATTAAGCAGTAATTTTGGAAATTTAATAATTGATGTACATCTACATTAATATCAATATTTTAAATATTGGTAATTTATATTACTTTATTTTAATTAATTAAGAAATATCAATGATTTTTAATTAAACCCGCAAAATTTTACATTGGTGATGTGAATTTATTTACGAAAATTATTTTGTATTGAGCAACTATATGAATGAGTTACTGAAGAGAATATTGTGCAAAGTTTGGATATTATGAAAAAACGAAATGCTTCTGTTTTTATAATGCTGTAATTGTATTTTAAAATTCTATAAACCTTATTTGATGACATTAATTATTTTAAAATATTAATTTAGAACTTAGATTACTAAATATCTTATAGATATTTATTTTATTAGATAAATAAACTACAAATAAACTTTAGGAGAAAAATAGTTTTAAAAATCTTTTTAATGAAACAAATATTTAATCACTATTTTAAAAATTTTTGTGGAACAAAAAATTAAGTATGTTAGCTTAGTTATATTTTTTACAGAAAAAGAAACAAACAGTAAGGATTTTATACGTCATTTATATATGTTTGTTTATGTAACATTTCTCCGCATTGTTCGTAAAAAATTTGATTTTAAATATTTCCATTTTATAACAATTATGGTATTTATAATATTGATTTTCAATATTATAATGTTTTAAGATGTGTAATCTTATTTTGGTAGTTTTAATTTTTTATATTGATACGAAAAATGCAGATAGTATAAATATTTATAAGAATATATTATATTTTCATTAAATTATTTCTTTAATTTAATTAATAGCAGAAATTATTAGCAAAAATAGTGAAACAGCAATGTGTGTGAGTGTGAAATAATTCGGTAAAATCTAAGACGATATTTTTGGCGTTAAAACATAAGTCAACATTTTTGAAGTTGTCAGTTTATAAACCAATAGAGAGAGAGAATCCGAGTTATATATATATATATATATATATATATATATATATATATATATATATATATATATATATATATATATATATATATATATATATATAGAAATTACTGAAATTGTATAAATATCAGTCTTAGCCAAAATGAGAGTTTGATGAAATGAAGTCAAAAGCAATGAGTAACTCCAGCTTTGTTCAGCTTCTGTATTATAGGAACTGCATTGTTGTTTTAGCCTGTGTAAAATCTTTTTTAATCTAAAATTATTTTAATCATTGAAACTGAGAGAAATGCAATTAAAGTATTTGCTTAGAAGAAAACTAATCTTCTAGGATGTGATAATGCAGAAATATTCTATATTTCTGCATTATCACATCCTCATTGCGTCGAAGACAATTGAAACAATATTTATTTAGATGGGAAATTAATCAATAAATAAATTTAAATGATAATTTAGAATCAATTTTTATTATATTGAATAATAAATAAATTTTTGTTCTACATTATGATATATAGAAAACAAAATAAATGCTCTAGGGACATACTTTATGTAAAGTAAAATTTGCGTCACTATTTTACTTTTAGAAAAACAAAAAGATAGTTCTTTAAAATGACGTATCGAATAATATAAGCATACTAGTATCAAACTATATATATATATATATATATATATATATATATATATATATATATATATATATATATATATATATATATATATATATATATATATATATTTCCGAGAAACCCACGAAATTTCATTATAGTAAGATTTGATAAAATCTTATATATTATATTGATGATCAAAAATTAACAAATCGAATAATTTTGCAAGCATACAGAGTAGAATACCTTGCTCCTTAAAAGAAAAGAAAAAGAAAAATAATGATTTAAAAGAATTGCTAAGATTTTCCTTAAAGATATAATTATGTTTAAAAATGCAATAATTACCTCGTGAATTTGAAATAATTACCTCGTGAAAACTTGAATTATGGTATATAAAACATGATATTTGATGATGTTATATTTAATACTTTTCGATATAATTGCATGTGTTATACTTCAAAATTATTAAAATATTCCAATACTTAAATTTTTAAATGATTCAGTTATTTAAAATATTTACAATTATTATTGAATTGAATATTTTAAATATTTCCTGATAAATTATATAATTATTATAATTATGTAAACACATAACGTAAACACAATGAACGAATTCCATGATACTTTTATTAAATTTTAAATTGAGGTTAAATTATAATTAATTATTATAATAATACATAAAATTATTATTATTATAATTAATTATAGTTTATAATAATTATTAATAATAAAGTTATTAAAATTATTATTAGTTATATTATTATTATTAATTATTATTAAAGTATTAAATTTTTTAAAAAATAAAAATCCAGACAATAATTAGAGAGATATTAGAGTGTGTAATAGAGGAAAAGGGCACATGCTATACTTTAGAAATTCTAAAAAATATTTAGCCCTTAAATCAATATATACATTTACCTGATTAGTTGCCGCCCAACTTGTCTAGTGGTCAGCGTGTCTGACTGTAGATAAGAAGGTCCTGTTTAGCTCAGAGCCTCGTTTATATGAAACGCTATCATCATCTAAATATCATATCATTTAGATGTACCATTTAGAGAATTTTATGTGTACTAGCTTTCTCAGAGCCTCGTTAACATGAGACACTATCGTCATCTAAATATCATATCATATAAATGTATCATTTAGAGAATTTTATGTGTATTAACTTTCTCAGAGCCTCGTTTACATGAAACGTTATCCTCATCTAAATGACATATCATTTAGATGTACCATTTAGAGAATTGTATGTGTATTAGCTTTCTTCAGAGCCTCGTTAACATGAGACGCTATCGTCATCTAAATATCATATCATTTAGATGTACCATTTTGAGAATTTTATGTGTATTAGCTTTCTTCATAGCCTCGTTAACATGAGACACTATCCTCATCTAAATGTCATATCATTTAGGTGTACCATTTAGAGAATTTTATGTGTATTAGCTTTCTTCAGAGCCTCGTTAACATGAGACGCTATCCTCATCTAAATGTCATCTCATTTAGATGTACCATTTAGAGAATTTTATGTGTGTTAGCTTTCTCAGAGCCTCGTCTTAATCAGGTATTGAACTGGAATATTTTTCAAACCAGAGAAACATGCTTTTTTGTTCCCCAGCATGTCACATCTTAGTCTTGTTGTATCAGTATTCTTCTCTGTACCTATACCTGAGTTGAGTTCGACCAGTTAGATAGAATCAAACGAGTAGAGACTTAGAGATTTTGCAGCAGGGATCAAGCAGAAGACCTCGAATACTTCGTCTGCCATCCCTAGGGGTATCATTTCACTTGGAGGACATTGCGACTATACCTAGTTTTAATGCACGCCAATAGCCATTAGCGAACACGATGGCCCTTTGGTCGATCGGGATTCGAACACACTACCTTCCGATAATGAGAACTACGACCAAGCCAACCAGGTCAGCGATGTCTTCATCATAGTCATGTAGTAGGAAAACCTTTTTCGGAGCAAAAATTCAAAGGCTGGATCCTAGCTACAATAAAACAACGTGCTGACAAACTTGTCTAGTGGTCAGCGTGCCTGACTATGGATAAGGAGGTCCTGGGTTTGAATCCCAGATTCCGGCATGGAAGTACTTTCTCTCTATCTATCCTGTCTTTGTCCTTTCCTTGTATGAATGAGGTGAGAATGGTTGCCTATCCTATAAACGGGTTCCGATGGCATGTGTGTAGAGCAAAGTCATACTTTCACCTGCATGGTGCTCTGATTAAAACGAAAGACGCTCCCAATCGACTTAAATTCGCATAGCATAGCGAGCTTGGCTTGTCCAAATGTCATTAATAAACAACAACAACAAAACAACGTGAGATTGATGTTAGGTGTTTGCCATTCACATTGGTTGGGATGAATGCTAAGAGAATTTTCCAAGATTTTCTCCTTTGTGATACGTGAATACGATCCACTATGTATGAAAAGTTCACCAAGAAAATGATTTACGAGATGGATATTAAAATGCTAAAAGCCTCAGGCCGTCAGGCTCTCCACAGCGGGTTATCAAAATTATACTTTTCCGATAAGTTACAGTTTGCTGCAAAAATGGTTAGCTGATTGACTTATTTTTGGTAAATAAAATACGTGATGAAATAACTTTAAAATGTTCAATAAAAAACTCTTTATTTATAGTCTTGCATGATAAAACAAAAAAGAAATGAAGTCAACAAAATAGGATTCATAGAGAATTTAAATACCTATTTTTGAAATTTTTACTACAATGATCAATTTACATTCAATAAACATAAGGAAATATTGAAAAGTAAATTTATCCTGCGTAAAAAAATATCTCTGTATTTACTGAAGTAGACACAAATTATGATCAAGTTCACAAAGTAATACTGATCATTCATATTCAGGACAATATCAGAAAATTTGCTTAAAATTGTCTTCGTCATGTGTTAGTAAGATTTTATAACGTGGAACCCGGATTTCATTGGTCTGATAGCATTTTTCACTCCTTAATGATTTGTAACACTTGATAAAAAAAAAATGAAAGTATGTAACAGAGCTAACGCCCTCTAACGATCATAAACGAACTGACACAGAATCAGATAAACTCTAACAATGACTTATGTTCTAGGCAGAAGATACCTTTAATCGTAAGCTTCATAACTGGGCACTACTATTTCAGAAAACACCTCCATAAAATGGGATTGTTTCAGCAAGACCCTATCTGCAGGAAATGTCATACCCAAGAGAAAATGACCAAGCATATCATTTATGAATGCGAGGCCCTTGCCTTCCCTAGATTAACTTCTTTAGGCATCATCCATACTAGACTCCATTAAAGGGTTATCGGACTTTATTAATAAAGTGGGTGACCCGAGCAACTGGAACTAGGGAACATTGGGTCTGGAGTTAACAGTACAAAATGCTGATAAAAGCAGAGGTGGCCAATGATATACAAACCCAACTCTAAGAAGAAGAAGAAGAACCCAAGAGACTGCTACTGTTCGAAGATGTCTGTTAGAGTTGTTTTGTTTCGATGTTCTGATGTTTCCGTTGTGTGTGTGTTTTCTCCATGTGGCATAAATGTTGTTTAATGAAAATAAAAATTAAGCTAGCCGTTTGGAGTATTCCTCATACCTATATGACACATGTATAATTTGCAAGCGATAAATCCACTAAACTGAGCTTGTCATCGAAAACAGAAACTAAAACTGCGCAACCCCTGTTAGGCTTATCAGGCCATGTTATTTTCGAAATTGATTGAATTGTATGGATTGCATCAAATCATTGATAAAAAATATAATTTTTTTTCAGTGAATTTATAAAATGTTTCAAAATTTTACCTTTGTGTCATTAAAGGAATGATTGCTGAATGAGAGAAAGCACTTGATTTGACAACCCGGAACTTAATTTCATATGAATTCGATTATGAATAATTCACCTTTTAAATCAAGCTCATTCTTGGATAACACTTCCAACTAGCAATCATTGTCACTTTTTTAGATAAGTTGAATAACAATAACGACTAAATATAAGCAAATACAAAATATTTTATTTCAGTGCATCAGTTTTCTCTGTGATTCCCTAAAATATGATGGCACTCTTATAAATATTATGGAATAAAATACTGAATTTTCAGATGTTTCTTATAGATTAAAAGTTTCCCCAACCCAATTTGTCTAGTGGTCAGCGTGCCTAACTACGGGTAAGGAGGTCCTGGGTTCGAATCCCGGTTAGGGCATGGATGTACTTTTTCTCTCTCTATCTATCCTGTCTTTGTCCTTTCCTTGTATGAATGAGATGTGAATGGTTGCCTACCCTATAAACAGGTACCTATGGCATGTGTGTAGAGCAAAGTCGTACTTTCACCTTCCTGGTTCTCTGATTTAAAAAATGAAAGACCCTCCCAATTGACTTAAATTCGCATAGCCAAGGCATAGCGAGCTTGGCTTGTCCAAGTGTCATTAGTAACAACCACAACAACAAAATTTTTATTTGTAACATACTTCTTCAAATTTTTCGTAAAAGAAGTGTAAATATTTTAACAAATTGAACATACTTACATTAGTAATAATCAATGTAAGTAAAGCAAAAATTAATAATTAAAATAAGCAATTACTAATTTAGATTGATTATACCAATTATTTGCAAAACTAAAATTAAGTTTTACATGAATTATTTTAATCTCACTCTAATTAACATTTTTAATTAGATTATTCTTACACTTTTTAATTATATTATTTAAAAATTTGTTCTGGTTCTTAAACATTAATATAAAAAATAAAATAAGTATTGATCATAAATTCAATTCATATGTAACAGCAAACTTAATAGTTCTTAAGTATAACAACTATTAAAATAAAATATTTCTTTTGTTCTTAAGTTGATAATATGCTTTAAACATAAATTGAGTTCACTGAAAAAAATGCTTGTTCATAAGCTCATGGTTTAAAATTTACATTAATTAATGCAAATGTTGTAAGAAAAAAGTAATACAATAACTATACATACAAATACAGGTATCAATAAAACTTAAAAGATAGCAAAAAATTAATTTTATTAAAGGAGATATCAGTATATAATCTCCTTTTCATATTGTTTCTATTGTAACTAATATCATAGAATTCAATATAAGAAGTAATACTTTTCACACAATTCTTTTAAGTAGACTATTCTTTAAATAATAATTCATCAAAATGTTTTTACTATTAAAGTTCACTTTTTGATTTAACATATGTAATTCTTAAAAATATTAGAATGTTACCAGAAATTTGGTAATATATTTTTCTAATGGTTTTTATTTTCTCTCATTCATAACTAATGCGTTAATGCATTTTTAATTAACTATTCGCATAAGTGGCTTAAATAAATGTCCAGATTTATTTTGTAATGCTAAAATATTTAATTTTCATGCATGTAATCTTTTTCCTCTAATAAAGTCTTTTCAGATTTAAATTTGTTTTCTTATACTCAAATCTGAACTTATACTCCCAATAATTCAGCAGTGTTTCTTATAGTCCTAACAAATAATAAAATTTGTTTTGAGTAAAGTAAAACACACAACTTCTGACAATGTACTATATAACTTTATCAATTTAAATAAGTTTTAATATATATTTTCATAACTTTTTTATCCGATAACTTACAAAAATGATGAAAAATATTATTTCATGTATAATTTCATTATGGTAAAGGGATAATTTATATATAATTCGCGTTTTCCATATTATAATATTTAAAAATATTACCTACCATTTTTTTAAATTAACAATGTTCATACATAATTACTTTTATTTGTTTGTAGCTCAACGGTCAATTTTTTGCACACGAGGGGTAATTAGACCGGGACCTACGGTTTAAAGTGGATTCTAAGCCACTACAAACATCCAAGCCTGGGATTCGAACCCACGAACTGTTGAACCGAAGGCAAGAGAGCTAACCATTCGGCTGCCAGCTCGGCCATAATTATTTTGAAAAGAGTCTTCAAAGAAAGTATTTTAAGGTTTTATAATGTTATATATTTGTGTGTGTGTCTGTTTTCTGCCTATTAAAATATTCCATCAAGTAATTACATCTAAATAATTTAATGATTTTAATCCACTAAATTAATGACCATTTTATTTTGAAGTTCAAATTTAGCATTTAATATTCAATTATAAGGCGATTAAGTCAAAGGTGTATGTGATTATTCTTAGCATTAGGAATAATTAATTAATGTATGTAATCATAAAATGCATTCACTCTTTCATACTTCATTTACTTATTTACGGAAGGAGATTACTTTCCTTAAGAGTACATTTGAATAGATTTGCAAGACTGTTTCCTTTTCATTTCCTTTTCTTATTTGAACTTTGCATAATCTATTTTAGAAAATTGGATGACTTTTAGTTTAATTATTTATATTTTGATATACAAATGTATTTTATTTTTAGTTATTGTGTTGAAAGTGAAGAATGTTAATATTTTTAATTATTTTCCATAAATTATTGTTGTCGTGTGCCAGCTAGGCTGGCAACATGGGGTGCGCTGCTCCACTTTTCCAACTGAACCATATTTTGGTGTGGAGTCCGACTTCCTCAGTACACACATGCCATAGGTACCCGTTTATTGGGTAGGCAACCATTCACACCTCATTCATACAAGGAAAGGACAAAGACAGGATAGATAGAGAGAGAAAGTACATCCATACCCGAACTGGGATTCGAACCCTGGACCTCCTTATCTGCAGTCAGGCACGCTGACCACTAGACAAGGTTGGCGGCTCCCATAAATTATTAAAAAGAGGTAATAATTTTTTTATAAAATATGTTCTAGATGTAATCAACATCTCTTCAAAACAAACTTCATTGGGAATTTCAGCCCTCTATATTAATATTATATTGTATACTCCCACCTTTTGAAATAATATTTAATTTTGAAAATACTATATAAATATTTTTAAATCATTTCAAGAAATGTACTAGTTCTGCATCTTTACAATAGATTACTATCTTCAAATTACTACATTTTTAATTAATTAAGGTTTTACTGAACTAATTTTAATATACACTGTGTGTGACTGACACTGAAAATGCAACACCAAGATAGCGTTGTCAGAAAGTGACGAAACTCTGCAAACTGAGAAAGACAGCAACGAACAATAAGTGATCTGTATTTTGAAATGATATGCATAATACAGAGCGAGAACCGGTCGGGTCAGTATGTTGTAGGACCACCGTGGACGGCGATACAAAAAGCAAGAAGTCTAGGCACAGAATCAATGAGAGTACGGAAGACTTTCCGTTCCCTGTCAACTATTTGCAAAAATGTGTCTTCTAAAGAAGATAGTGGCAAGGTCTGCAAATGGCGTCCAATTATATTTAGATCTTTCCCCCAAACGTGTTCGATTGGTGAGAGATCTGGCTAGCATGGTGGCCAGGGAAGCAGCTGTACACCTTGCAGGGCATGTTGGCTGATACGAACAATGTGTGGCCACTGCTGATAAAGGGCATTGGGCTCCTCTGAAGGTAGGGGAGTGTCACCGGTGCAGAACATCCTCCACGTAACGCTGGGACGTCATAGTGCTGAGAATACGAATTAGAGGAGACTTGGAATCGTATTCAACCGCGCTCAAAATCTTGAAGCCACGTTGTCGTGAGGTGGGCCGTTCCATAATTGCTACAGATTTGGACCTTCCACGTCGATGCCACATTCATACACGGTGACCAACACTGAAGAAACAGAAGCATGACTGATCTAAAAAGATAATTTTGTGTCACCCCGTCGTCCATATCACTCTAATCTAGTACCATCTCAGACATTGTCGTCTATACTGTGGGAATCAATGGCAGTTTTCTTAACGGACGCTATGAGTGCAGACCATTAGCATCCAGTCGATGGCAAATGGCTCTGCTCGATATAAGAGCATTCAGGGGGTCTTGCACATGCTGCATAATTTCGGTATACATGGTTTGCTCGACCGCCTCCACCTCCCGTTGGATGCGTCTATCTGACGTCACTCTAACTGCACTGACACACTGCAAACGTTTCACAGTTCCTTGTTCCAACCATCTTCGCCACAGCCGGTGCACTGTGGATGCGTCCAGGTGTCTATCAGCTGTGATTTACCGTAAGGACTAACCTGCCCTTCTCAGTCTGATTCCCTTCGTAAACTAGTCTGTCTGCTTGAATGAACTCCGTCGACGATGGCCTGTGATTCATTCCTAGCCGTTAATGTAATGGCAAAGATATGGAAACAATGATGTCATTCTTTGCCATTACAGGCGTCCTTTGAGACAAGAACACAACCTTTCAACGATTATTTTCCAAGCAACAATAACAGCGAGAATAATGCCCACTCTACTGGTTCCTCACCCTTCATCTTATCTTAAGTGCGCTGGAGAATTATGCATGTTACACAGTTCTCCTCTTTATCGACATCACTTAAAATATTTTTTTTATTTTTTATTTCAGATATAGATGTGTGGCACCAGACAATGTATTCCTATCCTTTGGAATTCTTTCCGAGTGGTTCTAGCTGAAATCAATTGGAAAGAACATAAATAGACGATTTTTGATATTTGAAACATATTAGAGACCCTGTTCTGCTATACGATTAATCGGATATGACGCCAATCATGCTCTTGAAAAATTTGCCATCGAACTGCAAATATGTCCTCTTGACAAAGATTACTGATTCTAACTTTTAAGGATCTTTGATATGACATTTGTTTGAGAATTTTCGATTATCTAGAGAAATCTAGTGAAAATGGTGAGAAAGATCTGCTGTTTTTTAATTTTTCTTCATTCCTCGTGAAATTCACTCATACACATTACTTGGATTAAATTCTCTTGCTAACATCCCTGGAATCTCGACTGAATTCTTCTTTTCATGATTTGCAAGAATTGTACAAAGTGCTTCTAAACTATATATTGACAACATAAAAATTGATGAAGTTACCAAAATAAGCAGACTCCATGTAGAAGTAATGTAAATTCGGATATTCAATGTTGTTAGTAACACTCTACGTGATAACAGTACAACAAGTAAATCAAAAGAAAAGTAAAACAATTTATTTATCAAATAATTTTTAATAACTTATTGAAAGATTTTTGTGATATCTTTAAATACCCGTATAACTTTGGAATACAAAATTATCTCAAGACCCAGGAATGTTTCGCAATATAATGGACTTTTATCCGAAAATGACGTATGTTCTTAATACATTTATATGAGTATGTGTGTGTGTGTATGTGTGTGCGTGTGTGTGTGTGTGTGTGTGTGTGTGTGTGTGTGTGTGTGTGTGTGTGTGTGTGTGTGTGTGTGTGTGTGTGTGTGTGTGTGTGTGTGTGTGTGTGTGTGTGTGTGTGTGTGTGTGTGTGTGTGTGTGTGTATGTGTGTGCGTGTGTGTATGTGTATGTGTGTGTATGTGTGTGTGTGTGCGTGTGTGTCTTCAAATTGTTCATTGTACATTACGAACTTTTTTACCCTTTTCATTTACTAATCTCTACTTGTATCTTTTTAAATTACCAATTTTACATTTTTGTACCGCTAAGATTTCACTTAACGTTAACATCATCATTTTAAAAGTTTTATACATTCCGGAAGTTTTTTAATTATTTATCTATCTGTAGTTATCACTTTGGTAATAAAATTTTTAAAATTCACTAACAATGTAATGAATAATGAATCAAAAATTTTTTTAAAAATTTTATAATATGGCAGATGATCATATCGAATAAAACGTCTTGGAATTAATTTCTGTGAAATTTTGGAATTTTCTCTTGAAAAGGGTATTTTCAAAGCTGGGAACTCACCATCACCTTAATTTCACATTTTCAATCAGATGCTACAGATTAATTTCGACTACACTTTAAAGAATCTGATAAACTGCTCAGGTAATACAGAATTTAAATTTTATTATTTCTATAATAAACAATTTCTATCCGCCTTAGAAATCCTTATATATTCTTCAAGAATAAAATCAAAAAATAAAGTGTAAAAGTCTTTATATTTGAATGGATGAATGGTTTCGATGACGTAAAACAACATAATTTCATAATTATTTATTACATGCCCGGCAATTATTTTTTTATTATATTCTAATATTTAGAGCTTAACCCTTTGTCCGCATTCGACGTATCAGAACGTCATGCATTAATTTGACCAAAGTCGCACATGACGTTCTGATACGTCGTTGAAAATGAGACAATATTTAATGTGTTCATTCGTGTTTATATTCAAAGTAACAATGATAGTGGTGATGATAGTGAGATAAAACCAATATGCAAAAGACGTACAAGATACTTATCAAGCAGTGATAGTGAATCTTCTCCTGAGAAATAAGATCAATGGATTTGGGAAGAAAAAGACCATGTACCTAACGTAAAACGGTTTCGTGAAGTGCCTGGAATAAATCCTTTGTGTCTGCGAAGGCTAGGTGCTAATCCTAAGCCTTTGGATGTTTTGAATGAAGTCCTAAATGAAGACTTTTGGAATAGCATAGTGGAAGAGACAAATAGATATGCCAAACAAGTGATAGAAAAAGGTTTTGGAAAAAAAAGCAAAAGGTGGGAGACAATAAATTCAAATAATTGCATACAATATGCTGTTCTTACCAATTACTCTACCCCAAAAAATTAAATGTGCTCTAAATGCAAAAAATTATTCGAATAAATGTGCATCCAAAGAGTTAAGTTGTTGCATTTTAATGAAACTAAACTAAATTTTAATGAAACTAAACCAAACTAATACTTATTAATTTACTTTACATGTTGTTATAAATATAAAATTGCGTATTTACAAGGTTTAAAATGATTTTCGATGACACGTAAATTCTCGTTTCAATTTACACATAATTAAATTAGTTATAAATCAGAAGATAGATTATAAGTATCGTCAATATATATCTCATTGATGGCAATTTGTTCTGTTTAAGATACATAGAACATATCATAAAGGCAAACAATGTATTTATAAATGCGTTTTCAAACAATTTATTCCAACAAGTTATAAATTGTTATTTTAGAGACCTAATGAATAACATATATTTTAGCCAGATTATTTCCTTAAATAAATTAAATGTATATTCATTTAAGTTGTATTAAAAAATTTATTATTAACAAAGAAGATTTCTTTCAATAGGGAATAAAAATTTTATTCCCTAGTGAAAGAAAATATTATTACTGTTTATTTGAAATGCGTAAATAAATTTGCTATCAATAACCCAATTATTTTTCTACATTAGTAAAAGTGTCATGTGAAGTAGGATTTTCTATCTTCTAGAAACACCTGAGGTAAAGATCACATTTCATCTGAGTCATAGGAGCTTTAAGATAGAGAAATATCTAATTTAATTTGATATCTTGAAAGAGAATATTCTGAAATACGTTTCATAACTAATTTTAGTAACAGGTATAAAATGTGACGATGTAACTGTAAATTTATATCTGGTCATTATGAAAGGTATCTTTAACCAACGAAGTTATATAACGTCAGGTTTTAAAATATCACTAATTACCTTAGTTTAGAGTTATATGTATTCGATAGCATCTTCATCTGGAAATATAGGAAAGTAAGGAATTAAAATTTATTATGAATTTAAAGTTTTATAAAACACATACTAATGAGTCCGTTACATTTTTATTTACTCTGTATGAAGTACAAGCTTTTCCAAATATTCAAGCTCTTCAAAATCCTGTGGTCCGTCGTTGTGCAGTTACCATAGGTGCAATGATCTGGAGAAAAATTTCCCTCCGCCTTCAGATCAATGTCAAAATTGAAGGAGTGGATTCTTTGGTGGAGCCATCTATCGGAGGATTTGAAGAGGAAAGTCGTACTTTAACCTTCGAGGTGCTCTGATTAAACGAAAGACGCACCCTGCTGACTTAAATTTGCATAGGCAAGGTATCGTGAACTTGGCTTGTCCAAGTGTAATCAACAACAAACAAGTTTAATATAATTTGCAATTTGAAATCTGGGGTCTCATTCATAGTCCATTTTCCTTTAAATTCAGCTTAACTTCAGAATATCCGGGAATTTTCAAAAGGATATTTTTGTATTCTAAAAGTGACGTGTCATTCTTACTGTTTCTCCCTTCTCTCACCCTTTTTATTATTATTATTATTATTTTAAGTTTTTCTCATTTTTCGTCTTTTTTTCAGTATTTGTTTTTCTGAAATTCTGGAAACATTTCTGGAGGTCAGTGATTTTGATACGGAGTTCGGATAGTTGGAGTTCTACTGTATCTCGAATATCCGACAGTTCGATACAAACAACAGACAGCATTATTGCATAAATATTCAGGTTTCAAAGCAGAAAAATCATTCTAGTTTTTAACAATAATATATTCAGAATAGAGTTCTGGATAAAATTCTGATAGATACTAAATAAGAATATATTTTGATGAAGATTACATTGTTAAGTTAGGCTGTAATAATTGCGCAAAAAAAGTGATTTCTTCTTCTTCATTTGACTTCATTGGTGGGCCTTTGCCTTCCTCAGAAGTGCATACCAGAACCCACTATTTTTGGATAAGGTCATCCAGTTTGTCACATTTAGTGTTTTTAGATCGTTTTCAAGGCAGTCACGCCATCGGAGTTTCGGTCGTCCTCTTTTTCTGGTGTCAATGGGGCGAGCCAAGAACTATTTTTTTCGTCACCTGATTGGCGTTCATCCGGCTCAAATGTCCTGAACATTTTAATCTCTGTATTGAGATAAATTTAACAATATCTGGTTCTTCTTATAGAGCTCGGAATCAGTTCTTCTTCGCCAAGTATTCTCACATTTTATTCCACCAAAGATCCTTCTTAAAGTTTTTTTTTTCGAAAATGGAGATGGTTTCTTTGTCCTTCTCAGTCAATGTCCACGTTTCAGATGAGTAAGTGAGAATTGGCCGAATCAAGCATTTGTGTAAAAAAGTGGTTTAATGCTTAGAACTCTAACCACAGCATCCCTGATACCTGACTCTCTTGTAAATGTGAGTTCAGAACACTCTGTAATTTCAGAAATTAGAGTTGACATCTACAATGTGTCAAGAAATAAATTCACGCAGTTAATACTCATATACAGGGATTAATAGAAAGTCTTTTCTTTAAAATATACAGTAATATTCCTTATTGAAAATAGAGCAGTTTAGGAATTCCATTGGCAATTAGGGAAATTAATTCAACAGTAAAAGAAATGCGAAATCACCCTACTCATATCATCCTAAACATGCTCTATAAGACTGAAATCGGGGTGAACGATCCATTGGGGAATATTTTCCCTTTTTAGGAAAGACTCAAATAGATGAGATCTGTGTGGCTACTGTTATCGTATACCATATAAAAGTAGGGGCTAAGTACAATCTTGCATATGTAAACATAAGACTCTAAAGCTATAAATCACATCTGTCAGTGCTTTTTTTAATATATAAAAATGTGAACATTCAATATGATTCTCTTGAAATGCATTGTTGTAATGGTCTACTTTTCAGATGATGTGGTCCGTGGTAGCCTAGTGGTTAGGGTATCGGCCTTCCATCCGGAAAGGCGGGGTTCGATTCCCAATACCACCAAAGACCCACCGAGTACATGCGATAAACGTGCTCGTTAAATCTGTGGAGTCAAAAGTCCAGTGGTCGGTCGTTGAGCAGTTACCATGGGTGCAATGGTCTGGAGATATTTACTCCTCCTTCAGATCAAAGCCAAAATTGAGGAAGTAGATCCTCTGGTGGTGCCATCTATCGGAGGATTTGATGAGCAAAGGTCGTACTTTCACCTTCATGGTGCTCTGATTAAGTGAAAGACAATACCAATTGACTTAAATTGGCATAGCGAGCTTGGCTTGTCCGAGTGTCATTAATAACAAAAACAACAGATGATGTATGCCAAATAACAATTCCGTTTTTCTCCATATGGAAATACGTGACATATCTTCTAAACCAGGATTGGATTTATCAGTAGAAAGAAGAATAATCCCACTGATCCGTGCTTCAAACTCTTATTTTTACATCAAGCTAATAGACTCAATGATTCACAAAAATAAGATGAATATAAACAACAGGTATTATTAGTAAGCAGTAATTTCCTATAAAATCTTCTGGTTCATATTCTTGAAATTTGGCTACCTGCGACTAAGTAGAAGTCATAAGAATGCTAAAATAGGTATCATGCCTATTAATTATCAATATAACAGATAAATAGTGATCTTCAGAAGTTATTGTGGCTCTTTGAGGATTTTTCCCAAGTTTTCTCTTGAAATATTAAGTATCCAAAAGCAATTTTTTTATAAACTGAACACGGCTATGGACACTGAAATTTCTATATATACAAATATGGGGCTTCATCTCTTCAGCATTCTCAAGATCTACCATCTCACTTTATCAACTCAATATTTAGTTATTAATTTTTGCTATTTGAGTTTGAGAGAATGTTGTAAAATAACACCCATAAATTCGTCGAAGTGAGTGAATGAGCTACATGCATATTTTACCGCACCCCTTAAGGAACGTATTCTTCTATCGGCTATCCTATACTTATTTATTCATTTTTATATTCTACTCGTACTCTCGTATTTAAATACTCAAATATTTACTCTCAACTAGTACTCAAATTAACACTTTTATATATCAATCGATTCTTTCCATAAAATGTGGAAAAAGATATGCAAATTCACTCAATTGTAAGCAATCCTGTATTTGAATCAATAGTGCAGTTGAAATCATGGAATTAAGAACTTTTCAGTAGTAATTCCAACAATTTGGAAGCTTAATGTGTAAGCCCTTATACATATTATGAGCGATTTTTTGATAGCTGATTGAAATATAATCTGAAGATTAGATATTTTACAAGGATTTAAAGAATTCTAAATTTACTGCAGAGAAATTGTTTTCTGTAGAAATGACATTATCCCTAATTAGTGAATTGTGAGATTCCAAAAATAAAGGAATTCCCTCTAATTCCAGAATTGCAGTTAAAATTCACAAAAATGATATTCTACAAATAATTATATCATTCCATGATTGTTAGAAAACAGTATCACTGAAAATATTTCATAAATAGTACAATGAGTTTTTAATATAATGATAAATCCAATAATTAAACAAATGTTTCCAGTGAACAAATATTTCTCAATATGATGCATATACGCTCTGATAATTTGCTTTGACGATTTCTGTATCAAAACATTCGAATCTAAAAGGCTCAGCTTATAATTTCTACGGAAAAATTACATTCATTGACTTTGAAAAAAATTAATACCAGACAATAATGAGTTTATATGTTAATAACGTTGACATATAATAACAAAAATGCAAGACAATGATAAGTATTTTGTTGGAAAGGGATGCATGTCATTTTTAAATATGAAGATAACGTTGTAGCAATGCAATTGATTTAACATTAATCGTATAATCATAGAGAAGATGTAACTATAGTTCAGACTGAATATTGGTAAAACAAATTGACTTCGCTGAGTGAGTTTTAACATCTGTAACATACAGGGTGTCCAGAAAAGGACTCCCTGATTTCAAAATTAAATATCTCGAAAACAAAGATAAATAGAGGAATGCAGTAAAAGGTATGTTTATTGTGAAAGCTGTAAGAATTTTATACAGCAGTTTGAAATGATAGTTACAAAAGCTGCTAACAGATGGCGCTGTACAATGTACAGCACATATCAGCATACATAAATGAAATAATCGTTTGAAAACATTCTTTGCAAAAAATCACATCACAATGTTTTCAATACTAACCTCCTTTCACGCTTCAATAGTTGGGCTTCGGATCACTATTTACACTAAATTTACGTATGGCGATTACAGCGCCATCTGTTTGCAACTTTTGTAACTATTATTTCAAACTGATGTATTATATTCTTACAGTTTTTACTATAAACATACCGCTTACTGCATTCCTCTATCGATCTTCGTTTTCGAGATATTTAATTTTGAAATCAGGGAGTCCTTTCTGGACACCCTGTACATAGATAAGATTTTAGATCTGAGCTATGTGCTAGATTTATATTTGCTGTCATGCTATGTTTATTTTTGTTATAATTTCCTTTTGATTAGAAAATAATGTAAAATTACTCCGAGTCACACTGTTGTGTGATGCTTCGAAAACTTAAATTTTGATCAAACAGAAAACACATTCTAATCAACTTGTTTAACAGATTAAGATTACTTTTGGAACTATTATACGACCTTTGAGAGTATATAGATTAAAAACCTAGGTTCATATTAGACATGGGAACACCTTGAATGTTTTTGTTTCTTTAAGATCCTATATAAATTTTGATTTTCACGAATGATGATTGGATATTAGGTAATATTCATATTTCATAAATCTGTAAAAACTCCGTACTTGGAAAAGACCGGAAATCTACCAAGCACTCATACCAACAAATAAGCAAGTTTTACTATGCTCAATATATATTGTTCATCAGCAGCTCGTTTTTAGCGTGGGACCTTCTTCTCCGAAAAGGACAATTGAACCACTTGGCCACGGTGTGAGTTGGAGGACAACTTAACTACCATTATGAAACATTTTAATATCCCTATGTTTTTATCCAACAGGCTACCCTTGACGAAGAGACTTTAATATCCATATAGTTTATAGATTGTGAGCTGTATTCACAATTCTCAAAGGAGAAAACTCCGAAATTTCCATCGTCTACAGTAATAAATTTGCAAGCAGATAGCAGAAACACAACACCCATCTCTTTGTTGTTGAACAGTATCTGTGGGCTTCTACGTCGAAGAACACTATATCATTAGTAGCCACCGTGAGCCCTTATGGGATTGTATTGATGACCATCTAATGGGTATAGTACGGCATTTTAACACCCACCGGGAGATACTGTGTTAGAGCTTCAATGGCTCAGTAGCTTCATGCCGCTTTCCGTTAAGATCAGCAAAGGGAAGTATCATTTGCCGAGGGCAGTGATTGGTAGGGAGACCACGTACACTCACTCACTGGTTGCTGGAGCTCCGTGGGCTGGGGACGTGACCACGTTAAAGTGTGACATCCTTCTGCTGGTCCTCGTCACCTGACTGTGGTTCAAAATTATGGGGCACTTGTGGTGATGAGGGAGTATTTCAATCCTGTTAACTTATAGGTTTGTTTGTCGCTCAACGGTCATTTTTGCACACGAGGGCTAATTAGACCGGGACCTACGGTTTAAAGTGGATTCCGAACCACTACAAACTTCCATGCCGCAGGTGGGATTCGAACCCACGAACTGTGTTAACTTATAGGTTAAGTCCACAGTCGCTTCCATCGTATATATAGATATCGAGTTGCGCTGACGTGTCGCAATGTAGGGACTCAGAAACAAGCACCCATCACAATTGACATGCATGCAAAAGACATGTTTCTCAGTGATGACTTAAATTAAACCCAGCATTGAAATGCGTTAGCTTTCTACTTTCATTATGATAAACCTTTTAAAAATTAACTTTAAAAACGGTATTTTAATATGTATTTATTAAAAATAATGTCCCTTTGAGCTAAACTAAACTCCATGGCACGACAGCCCATGTGAGCCAAGGCCTACAGTCCCCATAACAGTTTTCATGACCGAGGGCCCTGGGGTGTGAAGCATATGTCCCAGTTAGGTGGTCAGCCTAACGTAAGACCCCCAGTGTTTAGTTCCCAAACATGCTTGGTACTCAGTTAATCGACCCACTGAAGGGATGAAAGGCTGGGTCATCCTTGCCCAACCCGTGGATCGAACCTCGGACTTGTGTCATAGGAGCGTGAAACGCTTGTCACTAAGCCACCGTGCTTCAAAATGTCCCTATATTTATTAAAAACAATGATATTTGAATAAATTAATTTTTATCATTCAATAAGCCATGCATTTTATGTGTATTAATTAATTTAACTAGAGGCCTAAAGAGATTCGATACTGACCAATTTTCACAGACAATAGCTCTAAGACATTGCTTTTCATTATAAACCTACACATAATTTTTCCATAAAAATTACATTCAAATTTTTTTCTGTATGAAGAATTGTTAAGGATAAATTTTATACAAAATGTATGATATTTAGTTTTTAAAGGCAAATATATTTCCAAAATTCTGTTCATAAAATAAGTATATGTCTATATGACCTATTTAAAAGATTGAAATTCAGTTCATAAAGCAAATAAATTATTTATAAATCTGAAGCGTGTATACATAAACAATATGCAAACAAGTTTGAAATATGCAAACAGAATTTCATCTGTAGTTTTTTCTAGATAAAAAATATAAAATTATGTTTTTCAATATATTCTTATGATATTTCAAATGTAAGAAAAAATATAAATAACATAAATAAAATAAACTCTTACTTATATTCTACAAAAGGAACAAAAGTTAAAAATTAAAAAATAAAGCAAATAACATCTTATCCTTTTAAATGCCTTTAACACTGTACAGTATAACAATTAAAGCAAAATAATAAAGCCTAAGAACTGATCTTATGAATTCTCGACGGAAATAAAGTTAATTTAAATTATAAGAAAAGATTAATATATATACATTCGTACAAAAAAATATCAGTTTCTCTTTAATGGAGAAGATTAAAATCTGTAAAAAATAAATCAATTTTCTCATGGGCAAGAATAGTAAAATGATAACTAAAAAAATATTTTTATGGGTTTCATTTTTATAATTTATAAAATTTAATGATAAATTAACTTAATTAACTTAATTTTTCATGATTAATGGTGACAATTATTTTGTATTCTTTATCCTTAATTGACTGTTTCAAATCTAATGATTTTTAAATTGCTATATATATATATATATATATATATATATATATATATATATATATATATATATATATATATATATATATATATATATATATATATATATATATTAATCATTATAAATTAACTTAATTAAGCTAATTTTTTATTAAATAATAATTTTATTGTTAGTTTTTTAAGTGATTTGAGATAATATTTTATTCTACTTCCTCAATTAATAGTAAAATCTAAAGTTTCCTTAATTGGGTTTATTGATATACATAAAAAACAGATAAAATAATAATTAGCATGATTATTTGTTTTAACTAAGTTAACTTTTACGGATGAATAGTGAGTGCAATTTTTATTCTATATCCGTAACTGACAGTTAAGTTTAATGAATTTCTTAAAATGTGTTAATTTATATGCATAAAAAAATTTAAAATAGTGTGATAGATTCAATTTCATCCAATGTGAATAAATTTTTAAAGAGCATTAAAAATATGAGACGTGTGTATGTAAAATGCATTGTAATAAAATACCTACAGTGAGTTTGATAAATCAAAGAATCAAAATCAGGTGCTTAATTAGGCAGCTGCGCTGCATTTCTTACCAGCTATGGCTAATGAAAGAGCCGTTGATTACAGTCATTTCTATTGCGATTCTAAACGGTGGTCAAATGACAAGTTCAGTGACTTGCACCACACAAACGAAAAGACACTGAATCCACTGGAGTATTTTGTGTATAGGTTCACTCAGCATGACTGTCTTTGCTTGGATGTGCATTTTGAATAGCTATCTCCCAAGCACCAAGCAGTCACTAAACTATGAAGTGATTACGTTATTGGAGCCTGATTACTTAGGTCTTCTCAAGGTGAAAGTCCGAAGTTCGGTTCTCGGGCTGGACAAAGCAGACTTAGCCTTTTATCCCTTCAGTGGGTCAAAAAACTGAGGGGGATCCACACTAGGCTGAATACATAATCGAGACTTATATATCGCACCCCAGGCATCCTCGGTTAAGAGAACAGTGGTGGGTACTG
This sequence comes from Latrodectus hesperus, assembly GCA_037975125.1. NCBI lineage: Eukaryota > Metazoa > Arthropoda > Arachnida > Araneae > Theridiidae > Latrodectus > Latrodectus hesperus. The sequence goes on along the minus strand of CM075857.1, from coordinate 16,634,852 downwards.
TAGGTCTTGGCCCGCATGGACTTTCAAACCACAGAGTTTAGTTTGAGTACGTTATTATTTCGCAAACAAGCAAACCATTCTTTTTGAGTTTTACATGGGGATTTTGGTTAGAGTTTCATTGTTCTGTTCTGTGAATCTGGATTCAAATCCCAATGAAATATCATTTCTTTCATCAGTACTGAATTTCTTTAATTATGTTGACAGATTATCTCATAATAACTCAAGATTTCCTACTTAACTGTTGTTAAATAACACATAGCATTACTCCAATGAACACTAACATAAAATTATATAATTTCAATTTTTATGGAATTTTTTCTTTGAAGCAATTATTTTTTTTTCACATGGCATTAAGAATTTGATCATATGATTAACTTCAGAAAGATTTATAAATCTCAGCACTGGAATGTATTTTTTACTAAAGTTTATACAATCAAAGATAACTATTTCAACAGTAAGCAATTTTTTATTAGTTTATGTAATGTTGTTTAATTCTATGAAAGATATTACAGTTTAAGTTTGATTTACTTCTATTAAATGGGACGTCACGTTTTTTAATTTATCTAATTAAACTTTTAAATGTAAAGTGTCAATACAATTGAAACTCACTGCTTGTAGATTTCCATAATTTGAACTTCGCACAATGTAACAGTAGCTGCCTTTGTACATATTAGAATTACATAATGAATCAGAGCTCCAGTGGCTTATGGTGTTTAAGTCTCAAATCTACGTCTTAAATTTGATTTAGTTTTTGAATGTCATCCGTTCTCTACACTGAACACAATTAAAAAATTATAAATTCGTTTTTGATATTGTCAAAGATTATCATGGTGAGAAAACTTGCATTTAATTTTATAGAAACGTATTCTCCTCCATTGATTAGAAAACATTGGAGCTCCAGTGGCTCATTAGCTTCACGCCGCTTCCCGTAAGCTCAGCAAAGTGGAGCATCATTTGCCGCGAGCAGTGGTTTGGAGGGTGACCACGGTGTACTCTCCTTCAAGAGGTTGCTGCGGCTCCGTGGGTTGGGGACGTGTCCACATTAATATGTGACGTCCAAAGTCCTTCCGCTGGTGTGACGTGGGTGTGGAGAAGGGGTCCAGCTCAGGTGTGGCCTCGTCTCCTGACCGTGGTTCAAAATTACGAGGCACCTTAAAAAAAGTGCAAAGTCGTACTTTCACCTTCGTGGTGCTCTGATCCAAACGAAAGACGCTCCCTATTGACTTAATTCACACTACCAAAGGCATAGTGAGCTTGGCTTGTCCAAGTGTCATAAGCAACAACAGCATAATGAATCAGTAATTAGTATTTGTATTAATTATTATTAGTATTAATTAATGATTCATTAGAATAATGAATCATCAATTAGTACAATGCCTCAAACTTTTAAGTTAGAATTTAAATTAAGAAGTCGACACACCTGAGCCAATGATCTCCAAAACATTTTCATCTAAACAACAAATGGCATTTCATAACGTTTAGCTATAAGTCAACACCATGACGATCTGCAGTATTTGAGATTGGTAAATAATTTGTAATAAACTTGAACATCATGAAAAAGGTTCAATATCATGTAGATCAAACTTTAAATATAAGCATTGATTGAATCCATATAAACTACATGAAATGTTAAACTCAATGCGAAGCCAATTCAAGAGTATTACATTTAAAAAATAGACTAGTTCAGTTCTGATAGTGCTTGCATATCCATTCCTAAAAGTGCATTTCCTTTTTCCATCAATAATAATGTCGTGGTTCTTTTAGTGCAATGCAGAAGAAAGCTACCCCTCAATGTGGCGGGAAGTGGGCGGAGTGGGTGAAGTACGTCAGGAGTATATTCTCCTGGTAGGGCTACCCTAGGCGTGAAGGCCACTCCATTATTCTCAGCTAAAGCTAGCAGGCTCTAGGAGACTAAGTCAGTCTTCTACCTTTGGTGCCCCAGGTCTTCAGACTAATCGAAGCTGCTCTTTTTCCCAACACTATGAACCCAGACTTTCCATAATGGGTTTTATGGAGATGGTCTAGCATTGCTTGATCATCTGGGATTAGCAACAACAACAATAAGAAAGTTACCCAGGTTTGTCACACAGCTGAACAGTAGGGTACGGGATTTGTTTTCCTGTTTTCTTGCTCGGATATCTATATATGGATGTATATTTCAACATTATGTAAAACCTAATGGACTATGGTTGCTATAAGGCATCTTCATATGAAGCGCGTAAATTCTGGTAAACATTTTGTAAATAGTGGGTCGTATCCATTTCCCAAGTTAAAAAATGTCGAAAATCTTCAAGCACCCGTTCTTAGTGTTCACCGTATCTTGTGGTAAGACAAATATTTTTGAAGCAAAAGATCCATGATTCTGTGCCAGGTATTGTTGAACAACGGGAGATGGATCATGCGCTTTTACTTTCTGCAAGCACATCTTTCATGGAAGGGGCTTAACAGTTTTTACATTTTTCCATTGTGGCACAAAAATACGACCCATTATTTATAAAAAGTCCTTCCAACTGGCGATTTACATAGTAGATGTTAAAATATCTTAGAACAGTTTTAAGATATTAGACAGTCAACCATGCATTGTTAAAGCCCATTCCTATAGACGTAAAGACATGATACCTCCTACAGAAGGCATATGCTCAACTCTATCCTCGTTGATCAACAATGCTTGTATCAAAACCTGTATCTTTCACTCTGAATAACTAACTTATTTGACTAGGGAAAAATACGGAAGGTTTTCGCTTTTCTTCTTCCATGATATGCGAAAGTATTAGCTATATTTGAAAACTTAAGTTTTCATGGAAATATCAATAATAAGCAGAAAATTTTGAAAACTTTATAACAACTCTTTAGGTTAATATGCTAGATTATCCATTCCATATTTTTAAATATTGATTCTGTTACTTTTTTGATTGATTCTGCTTTCTTTTTCCTTTTTCAAATGTAATTTTTATTCGTTTAATACAGATAATAAATATCAATCTTAAGGAGAGAAATAATCATTGGTAATCTCAATAATTTAAATTTAATATTATGATGTATTATTTATCTATAAAAATTGTTACTAATATTCAAAAGAAATTCAGTATTGTTTTAAACTTTAACAGTAAATAATTAGATTTCGAGAGAGTATCATCATGCGTAATATCCTTTCAGAAATGTATGCGATGTTTACAATTTGTCTCTGCGTCCAGAAACAAAGATAACGAACTCTTTAAATTTTAAATATGCTTTTCCATTGATGTGTAAAAACTAAATTATTTCTCCTATTTTCCAAATAGGAAAATCAGTCCTACATCATTTAGTTTTCCAGTTCCAAAGTACGCTAAAACTTCCTTTAATCAAAGTATTTCTTATTCATACGCATAAAAGTATTTTATTATTTACTTGTGATTTATAAATTAAATATAAAAGGTTTTTTGTGATACTAATAGTTCGGTTAAAAAGAAAAATTATTTTAAAATAATTTGAATTATGTTTTTAAAGTTTTGTAAAACTTATCAAGCTTAATTGGTAAAATGTTTCAGTTATTAACTTTTCGGAAATTTTATTGCATAGTCGTAAAACTGGGTTTTAATCAATTATGTTCAATTTTTTTTCATATTTTAATCCACTTTAATTTTGGTTCGTAACACATGAATTAATCGTTCCTGGCAATTATGATTTATGAACATAAATTTATGATATAATTCGTAAAACTAAATAATTGACATGATTGAGAAAAAAAATTTTCTTATATATAGTAGAATATTTTCTGTATCGTTTAATTACGCTCTAACTTTATTAAATAATAATAAACTTTTAATAATGACAAACATATTTTTCTTTACAAAATAATTTTGAAATAAACAAATTTTTTGTAACATTAATTTTTGATGCATATTTTATAGTATTTTTTAAGTTTTATCTATTTTTTCATATAAAAAAGAATTGATTAGCCATCACTCAATATTAAGAAAATATTGCATAAAATTAATACTTAAAAATAAAAGGACAAACATTGCAGTCAAGTATTTTCGCAAAACACAATTTCGTGTATGAAAAACTTATGAAATACAAAAATAAGTTATAAAATTACACAAACTACTGACAACATTTCTTTCAGTTTTTTTTCTACATTGTAAACTATGAAGAAGTTAGGTTAAATAATTATGAGTTTAATTTAGCTGTATTTACTAAATATAATTTACAGCAACTTTTATTTTTTATTACATAAAATATTTTATATTGATAGTTAAGGAAATTTTAAAACAATACGCTGTGCTTTACTTTGAATTTTCTCGTCAATAAAACAAAATACTTTTCTGCGATCAATAGTTATTGGGCCCTTCTTCTAACACAGATATCCAGTACATAAACTTGTATATATGCATAACATAGCTACAGCTACTTTGTGCGTAAACTTACATAAAATATATAATATAGCAACAACAATTTTGTGTGTAAACTTGCACAAATAAATAGCTATATCATCGAACATCCTATTTGTTAATGAATATTTATAGCAACAAATATCTTTATCATTTTTTTCCAACGGCGGGCACTTGGTTGACGAACCCTATGCCACAACAAGGGCAGAAACTGCTACTCATTTGTCGTTACCCAGTGGGCACCTGTGAACCAAGTCACGGAGGCGAGTAGCGTTACCCGCTCCATACCACCACAAACCCGCTTACAAGGTGGGCCACATTCATACAACATCACAGAAGAAAGGACAGAGAAACACAAAGAACAGAGAAAGAAGATAACATCCAGGCCCGAACCGGGATTCGAACCCAGGACCCATAGCCCAGGAGTCAGGAACACTAACCACTCAACCATCGGTCGGCATATCTTTATCATGAGACACCCTGTTTTTAAACTTAAAGGATAGATATAACAGCAAAACACCAGTCTGCGAGTTTGTCAAAATGATTAGTCTTAAGCTCTATGGCAGAAATAAGATGTAAAATCCAGCGATACAAAACTAAATTTAGCCACAGAGAAATATTCTTAAATTTGTCTATTACTGAAATATAAATAAATATTTAAGTAATAACTAAAGTGCTTAGATAATAATAAAATATTTTTATACCATTTAAAATATGTAATTAAAAACTGTCAGCATTTTTCAATTAATTTTAATGGTCTACTCAATTCTTAATTTCGTTGTTTCATTTTATTTGTTGTTTTGAATAAAGATTGAATAGTGAAACAGTTTGGCTTAACTTCGTTTAAAGTAATATTTTCTTTTATTGTTTTGTATTATATGCAAAACTCAAAACAAAATTCTTTAGCGAAATAATATTCTAACCTCTCCTTTTGTAATAGGGTGTTAAGTACGTTAAACATAAACTTTAATTACATTACAATGAAACATAAACTTTTTTGTTATTAATATTTTTCCTAAAATAATTCTAACACGTAGAAAAATCCAATTTTTTTAATTTATTTCACAATAATAACCATTCTTTTTCAAGCAGAATTCATCTTTAATCTGAAATTAAAAGTTGCAGTAAGCTATTTGTTATTATAAAGACAATAATCATAAATTATATTTGTCTAAGGTAAAATTTTCTAATCCAATTCTAAAAGATCATAATAAACGTTTCGGGTGAGGTGTAGAATCGGGTGCCACTTAGTTTCAATATACATTTTGGTGATAAATTTTAATTTCTGGTAATCCTGGTCACCGTAATCTTTGTACAGATTTTGTGTAGTGGCAATTTTTTTAGTCACATCTTGGCACCAATTTTGGAGTCAAAAAAAATCTCCAAAGAATTAAAAGGTACCGGATTGTAAACTTTTACCAATATTTCCTAAAATCTACCATGCATTTGCAAGAAAATAACTTAACTTACATAACATATCTTCTTTAAAATATTTGTGAACATTTTGATACTCTGAAGCAGCTTTGTGAGAGCTCGTTTTTTATTGTAAAACTTAAAACTAAGAAGAAATGCTTATAAACTTAGGATTATTTTAACAGAACTAACGACTACAATCTTGCCTCTCCTAAGATAATTGTACTTTTAATGATTTTCAAGTATTTTATAGTACAAGTTATTTTACTATAAAAATATTTAATAAAAAGTAAAAATTAATGATAAAAATTTTAAATAATATGTAAAAATTTTAAATAATGTATAATATTTTCTCAGAAAACAATTCAAAGAATTTCAAAATATACAAAATTTGAATTAAAAGAAAAACTTAAAATTATTCTTGAATATTAAAAGAAATTAAAACAAAATCATAAAATGACACTTGGTATTGTTCTTTTTATACACATATTTCTCAATTATATTACTAATATATAATTTTATATGAATCAAGTTAATAATAGTTACATATATATATATATATATATATATATATATATATATATATATATATATATATATATATATATATAAAGATAAAACATTAAAAATATTGAAACCGGAAATATAAAATTGAAAAATAAAATATACGATGCAAATGAAAAGAAGAAGGCATATTCTTCATCAGGAGGGAGATGGCCAGCTATGCAAATTGAACACTCTTTTCTGACATGCACGAAGGACAAATTTTTGCCTTATTTTTTGAATTTTTTGCCTTATATTAATAAATATATATATATATATATATATATATATATATATATATATATATATATATATATATATATATATATATATATATATATATATATATATATATATATATTAATATATATATATATAATAAATGAATAGTTTATGTCTTAAGCAAATAACATTCACTAATTTAACTATAATTGGAGATTATCGATAACAAAAGACCATCTTAATTATTATGTAGAAATATGTAGTTAGTGGTTTTTTAATAAAAGAAAGATTTTGAAAAGCAGAAAATTATTCAATAATAAGAGTTCAAGCGTTAGTAATATTAAGAGTTACAGCATATATCAACACTGTGGTAGAAATATAATCAATTTAAATAAAAAAGTACAGATATTTACAAATATTTGAAAGATTTTAATTTAATTAGAGACCGAAATATGGAAGTATATAAATTTTTAAAGCCAAAAACAAGATATTTTTACAATGAATCAATCTTCATAGGAATTATCTCACTTTTTTTCACAATTTGATCTATCTTCTTTCTAATTATTACTGAATAATCAAACAAACACAATTTTCTATTTTATCAGCATAATATAAGCGACAAGAAATATAACTAACAAAATAACCTTTATTTTTCAATGAAATATTAATTGTAAAATCATACTGACAGTTCTTTCAAAATGAATGAAATTACTTTAAAAACTTTTTTAATTTAATATAAAATATACCAAATTAATTTTTCTTCATTAAAATATACACTTTCTACAACACACATTTTCAGTGTCTTAATTAGAAATAAAAGCATTATAAAGTTTCAATATATTAAAATTTGTTTGTGAATTATCTACGTGAGGAATCCACAACATCAGCAACTAAATTGATTCGTTTCTATTTTGCAGTATATGTTATTAGTTTATTCCCACATTTTATCGGCTATATATTTGTGTTAGATTCGTATTCAAAAAAGAAATATTAAAATATATCACACGATCTGGATCCCATTTTTATATAATGTAACACTTATTAAAATATAAAGGTTAAATCAATATACTTCAGTATATTTTTGTTGCATATTTTCAATAGTCAAATCATACCTTTTTTAAATAACCATAAAGAATTTATAATAAAGAAAAATTAAAAAATATTATTGATTTTTCATCTATTTTTAAATAATAAACAATCAATATTATAAAATGTATAGTATCTAAACAATCATAATAAACTTCAATATCTTTTTCGTGTTTTAATTATTATACTTTCAAAAAACATTTTATTAAGTAGTTTTGACAGGATTTAAACAGTTTTTATAGCGAAATTAAATAAAACTTTCTTTAATACTATTGTTTAAAGAATTGAAATAAAATTCTTTGTTTCAAGGGACTTATAAGTAGCGATATTTTATATATTGATGATAGGATGCCTTTTATAACTTATATTTAAAGCGTATAAATATTTATAAATTTTTGTTCTTCTAATCATTAAATGATATCTATTATAATACAGTGCTTTGAAATGATATTAGATTTATGATACGTTTACATGATGATAAATTTAAATTATTATTTTTGTTTCTTTAAATATTATTAATAATTAACTATTTGTTACAATGCTATTAATATAAACAATAATTTTTAATTTTTCGATTCTAGGATACAACCTGAAAACAAATGTTAATTTTAGGAAGAGTATGAATCATTCATTTTTTCAATTCCATCTCTGAATCTTACAAGTATTACAATTTTTATAAATATATAACGCGAATTTTCCACATCACATTATAGAATAGTTAAACAAATAAAAATTAAACGCGTCACCAAAAATGTATGCTGTTTTGATATTTTATGTACCTAGTTTTTATTTAAAGTTGAATTTATTGACTTAAATACTAGATATTCAAATAATATTGAATCAATGCTTTAAACTCAAAGAAAGAAATAATTTAAGTAATTCAAAACTTTTTTTCCAAAATTATTCCTATTTACAATCCTTGGAATAGATAAAACCATTCAAATGTTAATTTTAGTATTTTTTGAGGAATTATTAAAACTAATCGCTAGCATAATTTGGCAAGTTCACTTGAAATTATCAAAAAATTTTAAACATCTCTGATGACCTTTTTAAAGATAAATTAAGTTGACAGTGTAATATCGATCACACTTGTTTGATAGTATTTTTTTTTGTTTACTAAACAAAATATAACTTTGTTTTCAGAATAAATGTCATAAGCAGTTGAAAATGATTCCATATATAACTTTAATCAATGATAGTTTTAAAAAATAATAATAAATTGAGTATTTAAGTAACTACATGAATTCTTATTTTAAAGCAAAATCAATTTCATATGATATTAGAATAATATTCGAGTTCTTAAAATCTCGGATAATTCCTAAACTTTTTTATCTACGAAACAAATTTAAATTATGTACTATTTAAAAAATTAAATAAAAATAAATCCAGCGTAATTTTCCCCTGATACGATTTGATTAAAATATAGCCTAAATTTAAAAGGACAGTTGAACTCTGTTAATACTTGATAATATCTTTATAATTTTACATAACTAAATTGTTCGTATTAACAAAAATCATTTATTAATAATAATTCAGTAAAATTATGAGTACAGTTATTAGTTATTTCTTCATGACTTTTCATTTCCTTTTTATTATAATATAATTTTAGTACTCTATTTATTTCATAATTTTTCTTAACAAGATTATATTATCAGAATAAGTAATTAATTCACAATATTCTGAATATTTTATTCCAATTAAACAAATATATCTTTCTCGTAATTAAACATTGTAAATCAATTAACAAAACTATACGCTTTCAAACTAAAGGTGTAATTTGCATGAGAATTTGATGAAACATTGTATCCAAATGAAAATTCCTTGAAATTCTATATATAAGATGACTAAAACATCGAATTTCTATTTTCAATTAGTGATTCTCAGTATATATACATATATATATATATATATATATATATATATATATATATATATATATATATATATATATATATATATATATATATATATATATATATATATATATATATATATATATATATGTATACATATATATACATATATATGTATATATATGTATATATATATATATATATATATGATATATATATATATATATATGCATATATATATATATATATATATATATATATATATATATATATATATATATATATATATATATATATATATATATATATATATATATATATACAATTTTTTTATTTAAAACATTCATAATAACTTTGACATATAATAATGCTAATATATTTCAAAATAGTATCAATTGTAATTTTTCCATTTTTAAAATAATGTTAACTAGCTTTTATAATATTTATATTAAAATGTATATAATATACACAAGAATAATATTAATTCATATTTTCAGTGGTAAGTGTGTTGGAAAAACAACTTACTATTCAACGTAAGATTCGACGTTTTTTGTTCGCATGTTTCTTGGTCGACGCCAGACATGATGAGTTTGATCTCGGCCGAGGCAAGAAACGCTTCTGCACACCTTAAACTTTAAAACTTATCTCAAGCCTCTCGAGTGCTGAACGCCAAACAGGGTGAGGACGCGCCTAGTGGTGGTTTCTATAGCAACGCACTCCGCCGCCACTTGTTGGTCCTCTGAAACTTATGTTCTCTTGATACCAGGCATCATATTGTGTATTTACTTTGCATTGTTAGTCTTGTATTTACTTTTTTTTTACTCATGAGCTGTGAAAAACAGTCATGAAAACATTTTTCTAACTCAAACTGTTTTGTAAACAGATGTATCTCTTACATTTATCGAACTTTGTTAACAAAGAAATATTTTTGATTTTGAGTGTACTTATTTGCACGATGTCTCGAAAACCTAAGTACATTATATATTAGAACATAATTATTAACCATACAGTTTTGCGTATAAATGTTTGATTAAAAAGATAACAAAATAATGCTTAACATAATAGTTTTGTGAAATAAATAGCTGTGTACTGAGCTATAGCAAACACATTCATTCATTGTCGTGTGCCATCTAGGCTGACAATATGGGGTGCGCTGCTCCACTTTTCCAAATGAACCATGTTTTGATGTGGAGTCCGACTACCTCAGTACACACATGCCATAGGGACCCGTTTATCGGGTAGGCAACCATTCACACCTCTTTCATACAAGGAAAGGACAAATATAGGATAGGTAGAGAGAGAAAAAAAGTACATCCATGCCTGAACTGGGATTCGAACCCAGGACCTCCCTATCCGCAGTCAGGCACGCTGACCACTAGACAGAGTGGGCGGCAATGCCTAACATAATAGTTTTGTGAAATAAATAGTTGTGTACTTAGCTATAGCAAATACATTGAAAGGGATTATTGTTTAACTGTGTAATAATACGTAATTTATTTATCTACATTAGACCTCTTTATATCTGCATTTCATTTCTTCTGATGATTGTGTTAAATTTTCAGGACTCATTAAACATCTAAAATTCCCACATAAACTTTTCGTTTCCTTATATGTGATTAATACAAGTATAAAAAGTTTTGAATGACTTGCAAAAATCTAAAGATTTCTATATTACAGAACTAATGTGAAATATTTCTTCAGGTTGTTGAAACTGAGAATTTTATACTATTCAAAAATATTACTGCCTTTTAAAACAGAATTAAATTTTTGAAAAATCGGTACAGTAACGGAGAAAAACGGAATAACTGATTTTGTGATTTATTTAATTATTGTTTGCACAATAATTTAATATTTTGAAATGATTTTTTTATGTACCTCAGTTCTAATTTCCATTTAACAATAGAATAATATAACGCACGTAATAACTCCCTATTTGTGAATTAGACTAAAAATATGTTTTTTGAATGAATCGCGATTTTTCGAAGTTTCAGTCTATGTAATGATTAATTGAAACCTCAATTAATCACTTTTAAGAACAAATAAAACAAATTTGATCTCAAAATTCTGTCTAATAAAATATTGGGATTTCTTTAATAATATTTTGGCAAAAATTTGTCTATTGTCATTCCTTATTGCATCTATCTATCTATTTATGTGTAAATCTACGTATAACGCGTGGGTTTTTGTGTATGTAGAGAAAAGTATTTATGCGTTTGATCAGTTTAAACAAATGTGCATGTTTTATTCCAAATGTAATAATTTTTACCCATTGGATTTATGTAACTAAATGTGCATTATATTGTCTTTATACAACTTCAAAAAAAGTATAAATTGTTTTTTTGTTAATGTATTAGTAATTACTTACTTCTGCATATTGAAAATAACGAAATATTTTCACAATTTACAATCTTGAATGCGGCTTAGTCTTTGATTGCAAACAATTTAATTTCTTTACCTAAAGCTCATGAAAACTCTGCTTCGATTCTTCTTGTAAGTAGAATGATTTAAAGTTATCAGTAGCATTATTTTTCAGACTTAAATTTAGAAAACTGTTTGGCAAAAGTTAATTATTACCTTTCTTCTGAATATTTTCATATAAGAAAATGTGAGTTTATAGCATTTTAAAAAGTTTTTAAGTTTTACTTAATTTATAGAATAAAGGAATTCATCCACACACACACACATACACACACATCTTTGCTCTTTTCTACTGCCTTTTAAAATCTCCATAATGTTTTTACTCTTTTTAATATTTTATATCGCAGCATTTGTGCTTTAGAGTAGCTGATCTTTTACTAATGAAGTAACGTCGATAAATTGAAGGTGTCGTTGTTGCAGTTGTTACTAATCTTTCATGATCTAACAACAGCTAGATGTGGTCCATGAGTTCATGTATTCCAGTAAAGTCAATCATTAGAAGAGGAGATGATATTTGGTCCTGTAAACTTAAACCCAGGCAGTCTAGGACATGCTTCAGAGAGGCTGGCTTTAGATCACACTGGATGTAGAATATACCTTCATTAAAAAGAATTTGTTGTTGCTGTCGTGTGACAAGTGCAAAAAGAAAAAAAAGTTAAAAAAGACAAGTCATATGGGACCAAAGGCATGGAGTACCGTCCTGGCCATATCTTCAGCTTTTTCCGTATAAAAGGTGTCATGGCAGCAGTTGGAGTTGATGTTGAAGAAGAAATATCGCACTTGTCCTAAAGGGGTCTGCCATTGCCTCAAAAGGTTGGACTTCTGCCTGTTGGTCCACGATGGGTATTTTATTTACCTTGTATGATCCGCTGGTAGACCAGTGGAGGCGTTCATCTATCTGCCACCTTGGGAACGTGCTCTCTAGGGTTTGCAGGCTCCCCCGAGGGAAAAGAATTTGTTGTTTTGTTGTTGTTGTTGTTTCTTATCCTCACTGTCTGACGGAGTCAGATAAGATCCACGAGCCCGTTGACTTTAAGGAAGTCGAAGATTAGGAGAGGATTGCTAAAGAGGTCCTACTTAGAGAGACCCATGCAATCCAAAAGGTGCTCAGGAGAGGCCTGATGACTTTGGCACTTGGTGCAGGTGACAAAGGTTTTCCTGCTCTCGTTGTAAGTGAGGCACTTGATGTGACCACTAGCGAATCTTGAGAGAGTAGTCCGGGTACGTCTGTCAAAAGGGAGGTCAAGGGACAAACCCGTTTTTGATCCCTTGTGCCAATCATGGATAGGAGGTGTTTTCCACTTCTCCGATATTTTAGATTTTTCCCGGGAGTATAACTCCATAAAGGTGAGTGTGGAAGAGACACTTGTTGAAATGCTGCAACCCTCCTTAGCAAGATTATCTGCCATTTCATTCCCATGGAGATTCACATATGAAAATATCCATTGTAAATGAACATTTTGTTTAAGTGAAATGTGAGCTTTATTTTAAGTAGTATGGAGTTGCTGATCTTGTCGCCTACAGGAAGCCAATTACTAAGATGGTGGAGAGAACTACGGCTGTCTGACAAGATCCATAGGTCACCATAATCCTTCTCATAAAAAATAGCTTCTAGTCCCAGGTCTAAGGAATTTGTACCATAACTAAATGCATTAAAGATAAAAAGAAGAAGAAAATTTGATGAAGTAGAAACCAAATTGTCGCGTGTAATTTGGAACTGTTTTTAAGCTAATTTAAAACTGTAATCTAATGTGAGTGCATTTACTTCATCAAATTTTATTTGATTCAGTTATTCTTCAACGATCAAATTGATACAAAGGGGGTGTAGATTGTTATCTTTATAAAAAAAAACAGGATACACATTTTATTCCGAAATAGAGGCTTCAAAACATATCTGGGAGTCCAAAAATGAAAAATTTAATATTTTTTTGTAATACATTTTATGCATATTTTATACGCTTTTATTGTATATAGATAACGTACATCAATAAGAAATCACATAAATAGCTTTGAGAATAACGCCACTTGTCAATGTCATCACTACGGATTTATAAGCTAGGAAAAAGTCATCTAACATGAACAAGTTGTTGTTGTTGTGTGCCAGCTAGGCTGGCAATATGGGGTGCGCTACTCCACTTTTTCAACTGAACCCTATTTTGGTGTGGAGTCCGACTTCTTCAGTACACACATGCCATAGGGACCCGTTTATAGGGTAGGCAACCATTCACACCTCATTCATACAAGGAAAGGACAAAGACAGGATAGATGAGAGAGAAAGTACATCCATGCCCGAACCGGGATTCGAACCCAGGACCTCCTTATCCGTAGTCAGGCATGCTGACCACTAGACAAGTTGGTCGGCTACATGAACAAGTAAATGAAAATAAAGCAATTCATTGTGGTTGCATACACAATTTTTAAGACTGCTTTCTCAGTGTTTTCTTCCTTCATTCAGGTAAATAAAATGTAAGAAAATGAAACTGCAAAAATTGCATTATGTTTGGCTATTTCTTTCTTTTACTGGGTAAAATAGACCTAAAAATGCCCAGTAACCAAAACAGATTTATTTTAAGAAATATGAAGCACTATTTGACAATTTCGTGTTAAATTTTGGAGGAGGATAAAAGGAGAATTTTAATTGAAGAAAATTGCCGATCAAGTTGTATTTCTCAATATTATTCCGCATATTGAATTTTTAATTCTTGATTATATTTTTGAGGAAGGAAGATTCAAATTTGTTACGAAAAATACTATCTTAATCTCCTTTGCTTTGACTATTTTTTACAACTCCTTTCTTTTACTGTTTTGATTGTTTTTTTTTTTCCTGTTTTTACAATTTTATACATAAAATTTAAATCTGTGTATATTTATATATTTTATAAATTAATTTTTTTTAAAAGAAGATGTTCGAAATTTTGTTATGCACAAGATGTTTTTTTTTTAAATTTAAACATCAATTGATATTATATGATTTATGCTTAAAAAGAATAAAGTGCTTGAAAATAATTGTATCTTCTAAAATTAGATTAAGTATAAAACTCCATCTATTTTCAACAAATACACATAATAATTAACTGCTAATATATTATTTAATAACTTGGGCTTGAGATCTATACGTAATTGATGAATAATAAAAGAATGAAGATTTCTTCATGTGACAATAAAAATCTTACATATTATGATAGCATATTAAGTTATTGCTTCGCTGCTTGATTACCGACGCAATCTCTTGCAGCTTTTATGATTTAATTATGTCAATAATTTTATTTGTCAGAGAGAATTAGGTTAATATATAAGCTAAGAAAAAGATAACTTTTTTTATTCTTTTTCCCAAAGATATTGAATGAAAATGTTTGTCGTTTTCCATATGTACGTGATATTTTTTACGCAACTAAATTGTTCAGCTTTAAATTTTAAGCTTTATGTAATGAAATTTATGTGATTTCAGATTAATTATTATGAATGGAAATTTTCTAGACTCGAAGATTTCTATTATAAATATTAATTGCATTTATACCAGAAGAATCAAACTTTAAACGTGCAAGGAGTTTAGATGCAAAGTACCTGTTATTCAGAGACATTTTCCTATTTCATGGATTGGATGATAAAACTACAATCTAAAAAATTGAATGTTATTGTTAAAATAGCTAATTCATGATAAAGTTTTATATTTCGAGAAATTACTGTAATATTTTATTAGTTTTCACTTTATTTGTACTTTAGTTAATTTAATTAATAAATTACATCACTCACAATCTAATAAATATTATACTTTAGTAAATAAATTTGCTTAGCTTTAACTGCATGTCTCCAAATAATCAATGTAATAATATAAGCTTGGAATGTGTTCGTCATATTTTATTCTTCTATCGGCTGTTCGAAAAATAAATGCAAATCCCTAATCATAAAGCATTACATGTGCATCATGCTATCGTAGATATTCAAAATCGATAGATAATCAAAATCGATACAAATCGAGCAATATTCAAAACAAGGAGAAACAATTTTAGGCCATATTAGTAATAAAAAATAATGTTAATTTGTAGATTGTAAATCAACCTTCGACAAATATACAAACTATAATACTCAGTAGAACATGGAATAATTCATAATAGGAATGTTCCTGATAAGTAGGTTCTGCTATTAATATAGCAAATGAAGAGTAATTCAATAGTCCTTTGAAATATCCTTCTTGAAAAGTCCCAAATCTCTTCCTCGTGTAAAGATCAAGCGATTATATTAGTGTAATAGGAAGTCATTATCTTTTGCTTAGCAGATTTGAAAGGTTAATGCAGTATGTGAGGACTATTGCCTATGCTAATAATTGGCACTAGAACTATTTCATGTCTAGACAATATTAAAAACCTAAAACTTTGACACTGAAATCATAATATACCCAATTTTGCATGATGGTTAAATATGGTAAGATATTCCAATAGATCACTGGAATAGCTTTGTCATACTTATTAAACATTGGGATTACCAATCATTAGAATTATTACTTCAGTAGCCGCCCAACTTGTCTAGTGGTCAGCGTGCCTGACTTCGGATAGGGAGGTCCTGGGTTCAAATTCTGGTTCGGGCATGGATGTACTTTCTCTCCCTATCTATCCTGTCTTTGTCCTTTCCTTGTATGAATGAATTGTGAATGGTTGCCTATCTTATAAACGGGTACCTATAGCATTTGTGTACTGAGTAAGTCGAACTCCATACCTAAATATGGTTCAGTTGGAAAAGTGGAGCAGCGCACCCCATAATGCCAGCCTAGCTGGCACGCGACAACAACACTTCTGAAACATCAGGATTATCACACTAGTCTTTATGGCAATATATATAACACGGTAGCTAGAACTGGTGTAACCCTTCACTCATATGATCATTAGTGCTGAGGTATAAAAGGGATATTCGTTAGTTTGAAGATCCGTTAGTCCCTTTAACATGCCATTACTATCTTCAGACTAATAACAATCTATGTTACATTATAGTGCAGATGGTTCGTGCTGTTAATCCTAAGACCAGAATCATCTTATCGTCTGTTGATGTATGCTTACTCGTTAAATGTATTTATATTAATTGGCGTAGAACTTCGAAGAGATAACAGTGAAATTTGCTTACATGTAAGTGAAGTTGTTATATTTCTTTCAGCATCTCGAAGTTTTGTACCCTAGAAACGTCATAAATAATTGTGATTGATAATGTTAATTGTGCTGTTTAATATCATTTGCGCCGCCCAACTTGCCTAGTGGACAGCGTGCCTGACTGCGGATAAGGAGTTCCTGGGTTCGAATCCCGGTTCGGACATGGATGTACTTTCTCTCTCTATCTATCTATCCTGTCTTTGTCTTTTCCTTGTATGAATGAGGTGTGAATGGTTGCCTACCCTATAAACGGGTATCTATGGCATGTGCGTAGAATAATGTCGTACTTTCACCTTCATGGTGCTCTGATTAAAACGAAAGACGCTTCCAATTGACTTAATTTCGCATAGCCAAGGCATAGCGAGCTTGGCTTGTCCAAGCGTCATTAGTAACAACTCCAACAACAACAACATCATTTGTTGCCAAGATCACGTAGATATCAATCTCTGTGGATCCAACATATAGGTTAAAATGTTTTTCTATTAAACTGCTTTTAAAGGATCTATAATGGGAAAATTTCGAAGTATAATCGAGTAGGCCTTGAAAGCTTTTTCATAAAAATATTCTTAATAGAAATGGTGTCCCAGTTATAATTGCCATAAATCTGAATATCAGCTTTCTTAAATAAACATATGTCTCCATAAGCCATTTGTGATGAAATTTTAATTATTTGCATAATTTATCAAATCATATCAGAATGTCAAGTTTTGTACCGTTGTTTAATTTTTTAATGGTTATAATATTTTACTGCAATAAAATGCAACTGAAACATTTCATTATAAAATATATTCCTTTTTTAAAGCATTCTTTTGCTACAAAATACATTGTTAGACAAAAAAAACCTTGTTTATTCAATCTTATGTGAAGGAAATTTCATTTAGACATAAAATAATTTTTAAAAAAATTTCATTACATGTTATTTTCTTAAATTTACATTAATAAATAAATTATGAAAAATTAATAAACTGAGGAAATTCAAGGAATTAATAGAAAAGAAAAAAATTAAAAAATTAAATGCATTAATATATTTTTTTATTATTTAAAGGATTAAGTAATATATAGAATTTAAAGAATTAATAGAAAGGAAAAAGTTTAAAAATTAAAAAAAATTAAATAAATTTATATATGTGTTTAGTAACTGAAATTAATTAAATTATTTTAAAATTTGCTCACATTCACTTATTTAAATATCAATATTATTGCGCCATATATGTACGTGTATATATATATATATATATATATATATATATGAATGTAAATATGTATGTGTTATATATATAATAACTAAAAAGCATTAAGCATTAATTTATTATTCAGTATACATTAAAATTAATAGCACTTTAAAAATATTTGCTTTTACAAACATTTATAATATCAATGCGGCTTATAGCCTTAATATTCTAAATTCTACCAAAAACGTTTTTGCATCTTTTTGACATACATCTTTTGCAGGAATTTTAACTTGATATCAACCAATAATATAGTTTAATTATTATTAAATTAAATTTTAAGCGTTATTGTAAGAAATACAATAAAATTATTTTAAGAAATCAAAATAAAAAACCCCATCTAAAATCATTATTAAGATTTTCATATTTGATTATTTGTCATTTTATCGATAGACGGATAAAGTATTCAATAAAACAAATTTCTCCACAAAAATATCGCCAACTACTCATTAATTTAAATATATTTCCATTTGTAACATGTAACTTCTAATTATATGATAAAATTAAAGAACGTTAAAAAAATTATGTATTTAGATACATTAACTATGTGATAATTTGGAAATAATGGTTTTTTATACACTTTAAAAATACTATGATTTAAGCTGAAATTTTAAAGAAGTTATAATTCGAATACATAAACATTTCATGAAATTTTCATTTAAAATTGTTTTGCTATCACATTTTAAATTCATAAAGAATTGAATTCAGAGTAATTAAGAATACTTTTTAAATGATTTAATAAAACAATTTATTATTTTCTCGAACTCTTTCAAATGTTTAGTATTTAATTTTTAATCATATTTTAATAAAATTGAAAAATTTATTTTTTACATATTCAAGCATTTTATTAAATGTTTTGGGGTCTTCAAAGATTATATATATATATATATATATATATATATATATATATATATATATATATATATATATATATATATATATAACTAATTTAATATTTATAGTTAACCAATCATGTTTTGACTAGTTTAAAATACATGAAACAATTATAAAAGGAAGTGAATGATTGCCACTCTGTTATTGTTAGAAAGAAAACCCTCGAAAAAACAAAAAATCAATTCTAGCAATCAATATCATTTAAAGTAGCCAAAAAATAAAGTAAAAGATAAAAAAAATTATAATGAGATATAATATTGTTATAATCATTAGACGTAGGTAGGGTATAAGAGCGTGGTAGGATCTGAAAAAGGCTTGATGGAAATGGAAATGAGGATAGTAAGATTTCTCAGGCGGACACATTGATGAGAATGAAATAATAAGACATTAATTTATTGATTTGATCCTTTATGTGGGAAACATAATATCCAATTCACATGAATATAAATAATGTGCACCCTCTAAGTAATAATGGATTTATATTGAGTTCACTAAATCTAATACATTAAATTGCAACTATAAATTAACACTTGAAACATTAAAATAAAAAATCATCTTGCAAATTTTGATAATTTATCCTTAAAAAGAAAAATATTTTTAAAATAAAAATGTTTTTTGTTTCTAATTTGTCATTTTGCCAGTCAAAATTTCTTTTAGAATCAATGTTTCTAAAAGAAATATTACTAATTTAATAAATAGATAATTTATTGAATTTTCGGAAATTCTGAAGACTTTTTTCATTTTACATATTTTTTTCAAAAGGGTTTAATTTTCCCGATTTCAAACTATAATAAGTTTTAATTATTTGTCTTTCAAAAAAGATGTTTTGAGGGCTTTAAATTAAAGATCGATCTCAATTTTTTCATTACTAATTAACAAATTCCTTGAGATAAGAGACAGACAATTTTTGTGAAAAACTAAAAGTGGAAAAAGTTTAAGTATATTTTAGAAACCACTTAATCAATTATAAAATTTTGTAAAAATATAATAGTTTCATTTTTTTAAAGAACTCTTAAAAATTCTGACATACTTTTTTTAAAAGTCACAGAAAATATTTTTTGTATCGGAAGTTGCTTATTTGTGTGAGCATTGACATCTAATTATTTCCAAATTTATTTGACATCCTATCTAAACAATGGTTGGAAAAGAATAAGCACCTGTTTAATGCTGAAAACATCTATATATTAGCCCAAATTATTATGTAGGTTTCAATTTATTATTGAATATATATATATTAAATATATTTTTAAGCAAACTATTTCATTCAAGGTGTTATATTAAAGTTTAGATCAATTTAAAAGCTAAATTATTTCCTTAAATTATGAATTTTCTTACTTACATCATTTAAAGTGGTACATTAGGTATAACACTTTAGTGCAAAGTTAAGTTGTTATACATTAGATTGTTTTACATAAGTTATTGTTGTTGTCGTGTGCCAGCTAGGCTGGCAATATGGGGTGCGCAGCTCTACTTTTCCAACTGAACCATATTTGGTGTGGAGTCCGACTTCTTCAGTACACACATGCCATAGGAACCCGTTTATAGGGTAGGCGACCATTCACACCTCATTCATACAAGGAAGGAAAAAGACAGGATAGATTGAGAAAGTAGATTCATGCCCGAACCGGGATTCGAACGCAGGACTTCTTTATCCGCAGTCAGGCACACTGACCACTAGACAAGTTGGGCGGGAAAAATAAAGTTATACGTTAGGTAAAACGTTTGATACTTCCAAAGTGCACCAAAATACAATATTTTGTAAACCTTAATCATATAAACCAATCTAGAATTAAGTAAAAGTGCTGCACTTGTTTTCGGTTTAACAACTCATCTTCTTCTCCTTCTTCCTCTTCTTCTTAGAGGGCACCTCTGTTTTTATCAGCATTTTGTACCATTAACTCCAAACCAAATATTTCCTAGTTCCAGTTGCTCGAGTCACCCATTTTATTAATAAAGTCCGATAACCCTTTAGTGGAGTCTAGGTGTAACTCTCTAGTATGGATGATGCCTAAAGAAGTATATCTAGGGAGGGCAAGAGCCTCGCATTCGTAAATGATATGCTCTGCCGTTTCCTCTTGCGTATGACATTTCCAGCACATAGGGTCTTGCTGAAACAGTCCCATCTGGTCAGAAAGTCAATCATGCTAGGGATAGATTCCTGACTTTCACCAGAAGAATATGGTTTGGAGGTCATTTCTACCTCAAGTGAAGGATTCATTACTGCCCCTTTACAAGAATGCCTCTGAGTTCCCTTGTCCTTTACAGCAAGGTCTACTTCAGAGGCTTCACCTGCAAATGCAGAAAGGTTTGTTATTTCTTGTGTCTTTTCAGCCACAAGATAACAATTAATAAGCTCAGGTAATATAAGTCAACCCAGCATTGCCTGAATTACTGGGCAAGGCAAATTACTCTAGAATTTCGCCAGGCAACTAGAGGCTCCGTTAAGACACCAATACCGCGGTGCCAATTAGCCCTAGGCACGAGTCGCATAACACCAGGGTTTACGGGAGCTGGTTCACGGCCTCTGATTCTATATTCAAGGCTATCCTGTCATTCCTACAGGACGTTCGGCGATCCACCACCTGCCGTCGCGCATGGTGGCTGGTTCCAGGTTAACAACTCATGGTTTCAATTCTGCCTAATCAGCCCAGATTTTTTTTATGGTTTTTGAATCTATTTTGAATAACAGATCAATAATCCTTTTTTGCAAACATAATGACTATACATAAACAATCAAACCATAATTTATGTTAAATTAGTAATAATGTGCTAGGCGGAGTAGTTTCTTATTCAAATTTTGAATTGGTATAATTTTTAACTGTGGCCCATTAGCAGCAACATGCCCTTTTACTGAAAAGTTTCTAAATTCAATTTTAGTTTCGTGAATAACAGAAAATGGTGCATTTTTGTTTTCTAATTGCATACAGGTTGAAGTATATGATGAAAAGTTTTTATCTCTTTTATTTTTTTTATTCTCTTGCGAATTTTTTATTCTCTTGCGAAAAACAAATGTGACTCATTACGAAAAATCTTGTACTTAATATGCAGCAGATGTTCAAATGACTTATTTTAGCGTTCAAATCTATACTACGCGGTATCAAAATTATACCATTTAATAGATAATTTAATACCTGGAGAAAATAAAATGTTGATTCTAACAGATATGGTTTTACATACATGAGGGCTAATTAGACCAGGACCTACAGTTTAAAATGGATTCCAAATCACTATTAGCATTCAAACTGTCACGTGGGGAAACTGAAAACTCGAGTTTCAAAAAAAGAAATGGCGATAGTCCTAGGTCGTGATCGAACAATGGAGTACCCAGTATTTTACCAATAAAATATCGCTAAGACTTCATAGGAACCCTTTAGAAGAAAAACAATGACTCACCCCTCTTCAATGAAGACATTAATGAAGGGTGGAATAACATTTATTTGATCAGTTTCATGCGTTTCAAAAACTTTGCAGCATTATGTCTCTTAATTTCAAAATGGCCATGTAAACAATCTACGTTTTTTTTAATACAAATTTAGAGATTTCTGAAAGAAAAAAATAGCAAGAAAGAATAAAAAAGAGAAATAAAGATTACAATAAAAAAATAAAGATGAGTAGAAGATATCGCCAAAAGTTCGGTTCTAGAAAAATAGCATGGACAAGAAAAAGTTCAACATCGCAATGTCGAATCCCACGCCAGACTGCCGAAAATTCCAAAAATCCGGTTGTAAACCAACTTTCTGTTGCCACAACTATATCAGTAGTAAAAAAAAACTTTTGAATAAATAAAACTCTACCAGAAGGCGCAATTGGAAGCAAATTATTTATAAGCTAAGTGTCACATGACACAAACCTAAGTTGAGATTCGGACTCACAAAAACAGAACTGAAGGGAAGAGGAATAACCATTCAGCTTCCAGCTTGGTGTAGGTTCTAACAGATTTAAATGTTAACCAAATTTTTTTTACTAAATTTTTGTGAAATTTTCTATAATTTTATTTTATCTAGGATGTAATAAAATACTTCTGCTACATGCTTTGTGTTTTCATCACAATTACAAACTATGAATGTAAACTAAAGTTATAAAAAGCAAATGCATATCAAAGCGATTCAAATGCCTCAACATTTCTTAAAGATTCAACTGCCGCCTGATTATTGAAAGGCTTTGACTTTTAGTTCTGTATTTTATGAACGTAATTTCTAAGTTTAACGAATATATTTGAAATGGTTTGTAGTATACCTAGTTCTGTAAGTTTTAGATGATACAGAGTAAACACCTAGTATCTCGGAAAAGATTCATATTGAAATAGCCCTTGTGAGCAAAAGTGACCACATAGAGCCACCAAAAAATTGACTAACCTGAACTGTAAACCCATTCTGCGGTTTGTTAAAGATCGTCGTCTTCAGATGTTTGAGTTAGTAGTTGAGTGTTCAATGCTCTTACTTTCCACCTAATTCGTAGAGATGATACTTATTTTTTGTGTGGGTGGTCTTAATTGTTCAAAATCAAATTTAAGTTATATATCCAGATCAAATTAACTCTTAAGTGTAAAAAGTTGTCATAAAATGATAAATCAATCACCCTCCAATGTCTTCTGTTGTTGTTGCTTATGACACTAGGACAAGCCAAGCTCGCTATGCCGTTGGCAGTGCGAAATAAGTCAATAGAGAACGTCTTTCGTTTTGGATCAGAGCACCACGAAGGTGAAAGTACGACTTTTGCTCTTTTTAAGGTGCCTCGTCATTTTGAACCACGGTCAGGTGACAAGGCCACATCTGCGCTGGCACCCTCCTCTCCACATCCACGCCACACCAGCGGAAGGACTTTGGACGTCACAGATTAACGTGGACACGTCCCCAACCCACGGAGTTCCAGCAACCCAGTGAAGGAGAGTACACCGTGGTCACCCTCCCAACCACTGGCCACGGCAAATGATGCTTCACTTTGTTGAGCTTACGGGAAGCGGCGTGAAGCTACTGAGCCACTGGAGCTCCAATGTCTTCTAATCAATGGAGGAGAATACGTTTCTATAAAATTAAATGCAAGTTTTCTCACCATGATAATCTTTGACAATATCAAAAACGAATTTTTAATTTTTCAATTGTGTTCAGTGTAGAGAAAGGATGACATTCAAAAACTAAATCAAATTTAAGACGTGGATTTCAGACTTAAACACCATAAGTTAATGAGAAATTTTCCAAGTCATCAATTATAATACTTCATCTGGTCACGGGTGGAAGACATTGTAATTTTCATATTGATCTGCCACAAATTAGGAGTTTTTAAACATAAATAAATAGTGTACTCACTTTCAATTAAAAAAATTCAGTTTTATAAAATAACAGCTTTTTAAATAATTGAAAATATTATTATTGTATTTTCTTTTAGGTTTTTTTATTTAAATCATGTATTTATTTATTTTTTTAGAAACCACGTTAGTCTGATTGGAAGTCAAATCGTTCTAGCTTCCAGAAGGTTGCACGTTTTATACCTGACTCCGCCAAACACCGTTACACTAAAAGAATTCATGAAAGCTTATAGAAGATTATGACTACACATCTTCTGTAAACTTCCTGACCATCAGCACACACTGGGATACCAACTACTTTATTTTAGAATTTGGATTAAAATAAAAATAAAATTTTCTGAGATTAGTGGATTTTATTGGCAGAAATATGCATTAGAAAATATAGGCAAAAAACTAAACAAATTAAGGGATAATGCATAATTTATCCGTGGGGTATACGGAAAACTAAAAATATTTTTAATTGTGTTATATATATTTCATAAAAATTTACTAATATATTTCATCTCATTTTACTAATACTGTTATTTTTCTAGCCTTAAGTCTTATAATAAGTCTAAAAGATTTTCAAATGCCATCTCATTTTTAATTTTTTCTTAGCATTTAATTATCTAAATGAATTTTAATCTCTTCATATATTTTTATAGAAAGTCTTCTTTTTTATAAAGTTCAATGCCTTTGGCAAATTAGGGTGTTTAAGAAATATTTTAAGCCATTTACTTTTCTTCCATATTTTTCAAAGGAAAGAAGGAGAAGCTTATCATTTTTAATATCTTTTATGTTTTAATTTAAATAGAATTTCTTTCAGTAGATGTTACCTGTTTCTGATTTGACCTTTTTTTCATATTTATCTTATTCTAATTATGCTCTGATACTTTTTATTTTCTTATAGTAGTAGTATTATACTGAATCGTATCATGCTTTACCTACCTAAGTCCTATTTCTGCTGAATAAAGCAACTAAACAAAGCCGGCAAGTCCGTTTTTGTTATGTTCGACACTTGACTAAACTAACTTTTTCTTGCCTCCCAACTTGTCTAGTGGTCAGTGTGCCTGACTGCGGATAAGGAGGTCCTGGGTTTGAATTCCGGTTCGGGCATGAATGTACTTTCTCTCTCTATCTATCCTGTCTTAGTCCTTTCCTTGTATGAATGGGGTGTGAATAGTTGCCTACCCTATAAACGGGTTCCTATGGCATGTGTGTAGAACAAAGTCGTACTTTCACCTTTATGGTGCTCTGATTAAAACGAAAGACGCTCCCAATTGACTTAAATTCGCATAGCCAAGGCATAGCGAGCTCCAAGTGTCATTAGTAACAACAACAACTTTTTTCTTTCCCAAGCAGCACTTTACAGCAACAGAGGCGCATTGACAGTACAATAACCTTGATCTGGCTCAAATATTGAACCCATTAACTTCTGGACAAGTGAATGACACATTTTTGTGTCAAGTTAATACTGTCCCACTTTTCGAATCTCATATATATTTTGTGCTTTATCTATTTAAACCCCAAAGTGCTGGGCATAAATTTAGTACCGGAAGCAAACATTACTGTCTGTATGCAACATTTTGAAAGATGACTAGATTATTAGAAATTTTATTGTGAAACTTTAATTGCTAAATATTCTTCTAAATGACCAAAGATTACTTTCAAAATTAAAAAGAAACCTAACTATTTAACAATTTAACAATTCCACAAATCATTTTATTATATATATATATATATATATATATATATATATATATATATATATATATATATATATATATATATATATATATATATATATATATGTATATGTATATATATATATATAGTTTAAGAACACTTACCTTTGGTATTCAACCTAAGAAATGAAAAAAGGCGACTTAAAAAGAATGAAAAGAAGAATTTCAGCAAAGCAGAAGAAATCCAAGAACGTCGATGCTTGTGATGTCAATTGTTAATGTTTGAAAAGATGTAATCACATCTAAGTGGGTTGGTTTGTTTGTTTATCGCTCAACGGTCATTTTTTGCACACGAGGGCTAATTAGACCGGGACTTACGGTTTAAAGTGGATTCCGAACCACTACAAACATCCATGCCCAAGGTGGGATTCGAACCCACGAACTGTTGAACCGAAGGCAAGAGCGCTAACCATTCGGCTGCCAGCTCGGCCACATCTAAGTGGGAAAAACATTTTAGGAATAATTACATGTAATGAAATAATTTAATATTATGTCATGTGAAAAAAATTTTAAATAAAAAATATCAACCTATAAATACCAGAAATATATTTGTTAGAAGCATATAAATCAAGCTACGTTTTACTAATTTTCCTTAAATTTTTTGATATTTTTTCCCAGGAATTTTTTCCCAATTTAAATTCTCTGTCATCGCAATAATCAGCTAAGAATTCAGATGCAGAATTATATATAGTCATAGTTAACTAATTTAACACAAATGCATTAAGCACCAATTTATTTTGTTCACAAATAGTTCGAAAGTACCAATGCATTGTGTATTAGATAAATCTTTTTATTAGTCCATATGAACGGCTAAAATCCAAGACACAATATTTAGATACAGACAATGACTCAATATTTACGTATGTTGAATCGGTTGAGATTTCTAATGCTATAAGTAATAATTAAAATTCTAATGCTACAAGTAAAATTTTGTAAATTATTACAAAATTTTATGCATTTTATATTTAACTTAAGACATTGTTAAAGAAATATTTGTAAAACTATAAGTATTTCGTTATTAACTTAATTTACTTTCTTTTTCATTTTTAATTTTCTTGATTAATTATTTTTACTTTGAATTGTTATTTATATATTTTGCTTTATTATTAATAAAAATATAAATTGTAATTTACATCGATAAAAATAAGATAATTGGAAAAGAAATTATTTGATTGTAACTGGTGTGTTGCTCAATTGGCATTTTTTTTGGAAGTGAGGATTATTTAGACCAGAACTTACAGTTTAAAATAGATTCTTAAACCATTGCTAAAATGGGAATCCAAATTATGAACATTTAAACTGATGCCCAGAACGCTTATCATTCCACTTTTATACCTAGGCAGGTTTTAATTATATATAACAATTTTATGATAGCTTGTTTATAAATGCAGTTTAAACAAAAGTAGCATAAAATGATATTAAATCTTTATCGCTTAAAAGAATAAAAAATTCAGAATATTTATTTGTTTTAAATATATATATATATATATATATATATATATATATATATATATATATATATATATATATATATATATATATATATATATATATATATATATATATATATATATATATATATATATATATATATATATATTGACTACACAAATTCAATGCATATGGCTATTATTTACATATTATAAAAAGTCAGCTAAGAAATTAATTCATAAATATCTAAAAAAATGTTACATTTTTCTATTTGATTGACTTTCACTTAATCACTTAAAATATTCAGCAAAAAATTATCTAAAATATTTGTTGCTTGACAGACTTATTTTAAGAAATAATATTTTATTTCCTATATTAAAAAATTGTATAACTTAACTTCATATATTTATTTCCAAAAACATGTTGTTATTCTTTTATGCAGAATATAGTATTCTCTTTTTTTTCCAAAAAGAAAGCGTCTTCAAGTTGTTTATCTCAGAATATTTCATTTATTTTTCATTCAATATTTCCTATTTTGTATCATATCAAAACGAGGTATAAAAACTCTTTCAGTTTGAAGCAATTTGACGAAAATAAATCCACTATTAAATCGACGCTCTCAATCGACTATGTTAAAAAATATAAAAGATAAAAGTAAAAATCCATTGAGTACAAATTATATCACATTCTCTATCTTGTTTTTATTTTGAACATATACATAAAATAAGAAAAATGTATTGAATTTATTTAATAAAGTGTATTTTCTCTTCAGATAAAATTACTTTCCATGTCTTAAGAGTTTTCTTTAAGAAATATAGTTAAACGTTATTTATTTTAGTAAAAAAAATATATAAGCAAGCCCCAAAGACATATTTCTGGTAAATATACTTTCTAAAAATAGAAGAGTGAAATAATATCTTATTTTCGAAATCTTAATCTCTTTGGGTTTTATCTTATTCATAATATACATAATACATACAAAAGATAATAAATGTATATTAAATTTCCTATTATTAGATAAATTAAAAATTGAGTATATTATTCTTTTCATGTGATAGTTACAGTAACTGACATCAGTAAAATCCTTAAAACGTAATGAAAAAGAAAAAGATCATTATTCACCACCTCGCATATTTATTTACACAAATCTATGATATGCTCTTATACTAACCTCGCGTATTTATTTACACTATTATTCATCACCTCGCGTATTTATTTACACAAATCTATGATATGCTCTTATACTAACCTCGCGTATTTATTTACACAATTATTCATCACCTCGCGTATTTATTTACACAAATCTATGATATGCTCTTATACTAACCTCGCGTATTTATTTACACAATTATTCATCTCCTCGCGTATTTATTTACACAAATCTATGATATGCTCTTATACTAACCTCGCGTATTTATTTACACAATTATTCATCACCTCGCGTATTTATTTACACAATTATTCATCACCTCGCGTATTTATTTACACAAATCTATGATATGCTCTTATACTAACCTCGCGTATTTATTTACACAATTATTCATCACCTCGCGTATTTATTTACACAAATCTATGATATGCTCTTATACTAACCTCGCGTATTTATTTACACAAATCTATGATATGCTCTTATACTAACCTCGCGTATTTATTTACACAAATCTATGATATGCTCTTATACTAACCTCGCGTATTTATTTACACAATTATTCATCTCCTCGCGTATTTATTTACACAAATCTATGATATGCTCTTATACTAATCTCGCGTATTTATTTACACAATTATTCATCACCTCGCGTATTTATTTGCACAAATCTATGATATGCTCTTATACTAAAACTCAATTTTCCTCTTTTATTGGAGGTTATTAAAATAATGGAAATACTATTGAATGAGAAAGTGGCATTTTTGAATGAGCTTCGCACTAATTAAAACATAGTAATAGAAACCAGTATTTTTATGAATAAAAATGTTTATATGTTGAGAGTATGCGATATCTTTATAGAAATTCTAACAGTCTTGGATTCTTTTTAAATGCGTAAAATACTGGATACCCTCAATAACATGTTAATATAGCTCTCAAATTTTCAGAGGCCGCACTCTAGGAGCTCATCTAACTGGAGAAATTGGTTCCGAAACATCCCAAGTTATAGGCTGATGTTTTCTAGAAGTATTATGTGTAACGCCATGGCAGCATACACACAACGTGACAAGACAAACTCGTCAAAGCGATACAGAAGAGAGAAAGATAAGCTCAGCGAAAGAGACCGATGAATACTGAAGAGGATTGTAAAGTCTAAAAAGTGAATAACTGCTACAAAAATGACAGCAGAGCTTAATTAGCATCTGGATTTCACAGTACCAATGATTACTGTTAGAAAAGGACTTTCATAAACAGAACTCGTACAGCAGGGCAGCAAATCCCAAGCCATTTGTCACAGTTGTCAATGGCAGACGTCGTCTGCTGTGGTATCCCTCTCACAAAACCTGTTCGATTGGTAAATGGAAGAAAGTAATATTGTGTCTGTGTGACAAATGGTCTTTCACACTTTTTCCCACAACAGAGTTGGTGCGTATTCTGTTGTAGGAAAAAGTGTGAAAGCAAGCGTATCATTCTGATTGTCTCTTTATAGCTGTCAAACCTGGAGTGGATCTGCCATGATATTGGCTGGTTGGTTTGTTGGTTGGTTGAGTTTTGTGTAGCAAGGCCCGAAAATAGGACAAGATTCGCCAAGTCATGATATGGGTAACCATCACGTGGTTATCTGCTGAATCAGTTGTTCCTTTGAAAATAAAAATCTCTGGGGAGAAGTAAAAAGAAATTTCAGTGTCCAGGTCCATCCTATGATAGATATTTATTTTCCTTCTAAAAATGGAATTTTCCAAGATGATGATTCACCAATTCATCCAATGTCCAATTATGGTTTCATAAACACTGGGTTAAAGTTGGGCCTTGGACCTCACAGTCACCCAATCTCAATATAATTCAACAGCTAAAAATCTTGTTTTGAGAATTCAATATGAAATCGATATCGTCTACCATCATCACTCTCAGACATTTCACAACCACAAGAATGGCACATTAATCCTCTAATCACTATTCAGCACTTACATAAATCGGTTCCTAGGCGAATTCAAGTTGCATTATATGCCAAAATTTATCCTACACCACATTAAAAATAAATTTTTAATGAATGTAAGATGTATCCATTATTTTGATTACCGCCTATAATTTTATATCTTCCTATATTAGTAAAAAAAATTAACAGCAATGCGATGTACTTGGCGGTTATTACACGTTTGTCCAAAAATAGAAATTTTCGATAATACTCAGTAATCGTAATCAAAGAGAATAACAGGAAAAATTGGCGACTTTTTTCTGGATTTAAGACTAAAATAATAACTTTTAATAATTACTTTTGAGTTTTGTCGAATTACTTTATTATCTTTTCCTTTAAATGAATACGCACAACTTACTATTTTATACTTTATAAAATTGTTAATATTCCTTTTGTAAAAATTGCTGTTTTAAGTAATTGTAAACCTTCGTTACATTAAACAAAATTTTTGATATTTTCCTTATTTTTTCCATCTTTACTTATCAAGAGATTTAGCTTTTTGTCAATGAATGCATAGAACAGGACATGAATACTTTATTCTGTGTATTCAGAAAACTAACAAGCAAGGAAATTTAAATTTCATGATATATCACATGAATACTTGTCAATTTCCTACATGAATCACAATGCAATTATTAATAGTAATAAATTTCTTTTCAGCCAACTAAAATTTATCACAAGTGTAAATATCTGAAAAATAATTGTCAATCAATCAAATGCCATATGAAATTTCGAATGATTCTTCTTTAGCAGTTAGAGGAATTAAAGATGATAACATTCTCTTAATTCTATCAGATTTGAGAAACAAAATAGAAAAACAATAAGTAATGAAACGTTTTTCAGTTTTTGAATACTGCTATTAAATTTCGCAGAGTCTTAAAGAAATTACTTTATTTTCAGAAAATATTTCTCGAAGCGTGAAAGCAATTAATCAATATTGCGACGATATTTAAACAATTAACTTCAAAGAGTTAAGCTACATTCTAGAACTTAATACTATTTCCAAGATAAAAAAATTTAAAAATCTCCAAAATGTTAGTTTTTGTATCTGTATAATATAAAACAGAATTTAACAATTTTAATCGGGGGTAGTTCCGATGACAATTAAGGCCTAGTTCAATCGACAAATCCGTAAAATCACTATCCACTATAAGAAATATGTCGAATAACATAACTAAATCAAGTCTTTCTAGAAAAACCAAAATATAAAATAATTTTTTACTGAGAGCGTTCACACAGATTTTAAAAGATCTTTTACTATAAATGTTTAAATTTTCTCTCTCGTGTTAGTTAACATTACTTCTTAAAAAAAGAGTTTAGTTGCGTATCTGTTTATACTTCTGAAAAGTACAACTTAAAAAGAGTTTTATATGAAAATCTTATACAATTTTATTAAAATTATGTACTTACTTTGTTTTTTTAAATAAAATGTTGAAAGAAAATCAAATCTAAAATAGTAAAAATAATTGAAAGGAAATTTTATTCAACAAATTTTAAACAATTTATTCTTTTAAGAAAATTTTGCACTTTTAAAGCGATTTGAGAAATTTTAATGTCACAATTTCTTTAAAATATTTATTTTTCATCATATGGTGAAATAATTTTAAAAACTTTTTAGATTAAAATTCTCATTATATAAGTTAACTAAGATATAGCTGTTTTCTCAAGGTATGAAAAAAAATAGTTTTATATTTATGTTATGCATTCACATTTTTAAAGTCTATATTTTGTAACCGTAATTACTGTAAAATAAAAATATGTATGATTATATATCATTTAAAGCGTATCATAAATTTTCGTGATATCATTTTTACTAAAAAGATGTGCATACCTTCATAAAAATCAGGGAATTAATATTTAATTACTATTATAACACAAATTATAAACCACAAAATTTATTTTTATATCGTACAGTTCTTCCAATTTGAATACTACAAAATAATAAAGGTATAAAATAGATGATATATATATGTATTCCAACGGTGGGTACTTGGGTGACGAACCCTATGCCACAAGAAGACCACAAACTGCTCACCCTTTTGTCGTTACTCAGCGGGCACCTGTGAACCAAGTCACGGAGGCGAGCAGCGTTACATACCACCACAAACCCGTTTATAGGGTGGGCCACATTCATACATCATCACAGAAGAAAGGACAGAAAAACACAAAGAGAACAGAGAAAGAAGGTAACATCCATGCCCGAACCGGGATTCGAACTCAGGACCCGTAGCTCAGGAGTCAGGAACGCTAACCACTCAGCCATTGGTCGGTATATATATATGTATATATATATATATATATATATATATATATATATATATATATATATATATATATATATATATATATATATATATATATATATATATATATATATATATATATATATATATATATATATATACAAATATATATATATATATATATATATATATATATATATATATATATATATATATATATATATATATATATATATATATATATATATAGTTAATAGTATATTTTATAAAATACAATGAAACAAAATACAATGAAAAATGTCAAATGGAGAATAGTACATTGAAAATACTTGGAAGAAATTTCAAAGAAAATATCAAAGAAATATAGACAAAAATGGAATAAAGTACCAATATGGCCAGCTTCGTCAGGGGGTGTTGACCACATTGGCACAAATTATGGCTTTTCTGCAATGGCCCAAGACATAGTCTTAAAGAAGCCAGTACACCCCAAAGCCATACCAAAAATTCAAACCAAAGTATCAAGCCAGAATAAAAGAGTAGAATTTAATCTAAAATATATAAGTCAAAATCCAATGAATATATATATATATATATATATATATATATATATATATATATATATATATATATATATATATATATATATATATATATATATATTCTCAAGTTCTCAGTGCTATAAATGTGCACGTAGAGAGAGAAAATGCAAATAACTATCTCACTACAGAATAGTGGCAGAGTTAGGTACTTCAGAATGAAATGCTCTTGTTTCAGTCCCGTTCAGAGAAATTAATCTTTCATTTTTCTTTTTGCATGCACATCTATTTTTTCGGATTACTTGAAATTTTCCCTAAATTTACTGCTTGTGACTATTGGTGATTTTTCTCCTTGTGATTCGCTCCTGTGAATGCGACTTCTTATGTATAAAAGCCAAACTGGCAATCAAATGGCTTTCTATTCCCTTCTCTTTTTTTGGAGTTTATAGAAGTTGGTATAGTCTATGTTAAAATATATTTCTCTGTCAAATTATATAGACCTAGTGTGCAAAAAGGAGTGACAAACTGACAAAGCATAACATATCTATAAAGAGCTGCTCTGAAAGACGGCCCGCGCCGGATATTTAAATATCTAATAATAGTTTTTCGACTGCAATGATGATATGAAATAACTATCTCCCTATGCTATATTAAGCTATGTATTATCAAAATCACTCACTATCTCCATTAAAATAAAGTAATGTTGTTGTCGTGTGCCAGCTAGGTTTGCATTATAGGGGGCGCTGCTCCACTTTTCCAACTGAACCCTATTTTGGTGTGGAGTCCGACTTCCTCAGTACACACATGCCATAGGGACCCGTTTATAGGGTAGGCACCCATTCACTCCACATTCATACAAGGAAAGGACAAAGACAGGATAGATAGAGAGAGAAAGTACATCCGTGCCCGAACCGGGATTCGAACCCAGGACCTCCTTATCCGCAGTCAGGCACACTGACCACTAGACCAGTTGGTCGGCAAATAAAGCAATAATGTAAAATTATATAATTTTTTATCGTGTTTTAAAATAAAATTTCAAAAAAATTTAAATCTGAAACAGTAAAAATTACTTAAAAGATATTTTACATAAATTTCAATATAAATTTTTTGTGACGCATTGTCTGTAGGGATCGCACACAGTGTTAAATAAGCGCAGAGCACGTTTCTTCACTTTCAATAGTTCGTGGGTTCGAATCCCACCTTGGGCATGGATGGTTGTAGTGGTTCTGAATCCACTTTAAACTGTAGGTCCTGTCCTAATCAGCCCTCGTGTGCAAAAAATGACCGTTGGGCGACAAACAAACCAACAAACCAAACCAAGTTTCTTCAACTTGGTTATGGAAACTCGAAAGTATATCTGACATTTTTCATAATATGATTATCCTTATCTTTGCATTTATCCTCATACACCGTGGCAATATATGCTGTTCTCGATTATATCGTTTCTGCAATATTTCAATAAAAATCCATAAAATAAACTTTTTTTGTTTGCTTAGAACATTTATGTTTTACACCACTACAAAATGTTGTTGTTGGTGTGTGTCAGCTAGGCTGGCTATATGGGGTGCGTTGCTCCACTTTTTAATCTGAACCATATTTGGTGTGGAGTCCGACTTCTTCAGTACACACATGCCATAGGGACCTGTTTATAGGGTAGGCAACCATTCACAACACATTCATACACAGAAAGGACAAAAACAGGATAGATATAATCATTATGCAAATAGCAATCGTTTTGAAATTTTACTATTCAATTGTAGTGTTTGAAATTAGATTAGAAATCAATATCTGATATCATATATATTGGTCCTAAAATTAATAATACTCAATGTATTCAACATGTCATATAATCATCGTACAAATTCAATTCTCTTTGGAAGTTTAATATTAATTTATGATTTATCACCAAATTATTCAAAATGGTATAATCCGTTTTTTGAAAAAAATTTTAATTATTC
Source organism: Latrodectus hesperus (assembly GCA_037975125.1). Taxonomy (NCBI): domain Eukaryota; kingdom Metazoa; phylum Arthropoda; class Arachnida; order Araneae; family Theridiidae; genus Latrodectus; species Latrodectus hesperus. The sequence goes on along the minus strand of CM075857.1, from coordinate 16,599,367 downwards.
ATAGCTTATATTATATTTTATACATATAGAATTTCTACTCGATAGATGATCAAAATTTTATTAAAAAAATAAAACCTGTTTTATAATACTTATTCTCAAACAATCCAAATTATAATTTCCTAAGTTTTAAAATTGATATAAAATTTATTACAAAGTAAATTACTTATTTAATGTTGTTCCTTCACAAGAAATATAACAAAAAATAAAATGAATAATAGGTTAATTAAGGGATACAAATGAATTGACACAAATAAAAGTGATTTATTAGCAATATCATCAGATTTGCTGAAAATACTATAATTGAGAGTAAAGTAATTTCTTAAAAAGTTTTAATATTGATAAGAACTTGAACTGAACCATTTAAATTAATAATTTGAAACTAAAAAATTTTCCTCGAAATAAGACAATTCTTAGATCCAAAGATAACTGTTTGTACTTTCTTCAAAAACAAATATCAAAATGTTTCAGTGACATCAATGCTATTTGTAAACCAAATACAAAAACAGGATGAGCTAAACATGACTTAAAAAATTCTATGTATTTGAAAACTTATATTTTATATTTTGGAACATAATAAAAATAGAATTACTTTTAAAATCAACGAGAGTTGAGATTCAGAAAAAAAGTATATTAATAAACTAGATCTCTTAGACTTTTAGATTTTTGCAATGTATTTTAATGCTCACTTTAATGGCTGCATTAATATCTTGTTATTGTTACTTTGGACACTTGGACAAGCCAAGCTCTCTAGCCGACGGCTATGCGAAACTAAATCAGATGGGTGCGTATTTCGTTTTTAATCATAGCACCACGAAGGTGAAAGTACATCTTTTCTCTAAGATTCATCCGATAGATGGCACCACCAGAGGACCAACTCCCTCAATTTAGACCGATCAGGAGGAGGATGAAATTTTTTCTAGACCATTACACACATGGCAGCTGCTCAACGATTGACCACAGAACTTTCGATTCCACAGATTTAACGAGCATGTACTCGGTGGGTCTTTGGCAGCATTGGAAATCGAACCCAGCTCTGCATTAATTTCTTTGATTGCAGATCTAGTTATGTGATAAAAAAATATTAAAACTGAGCATTTGTTCCAATTTAATTTATACTGGCATAATTTAAAAAACTATAAAGTATTTTTGAAAAAGGGGTTTTGAAGTTTGTGAAATTGCGTAGACTAGAATCTTATATTGCGTATTAAATCTTTTCTAATCTACCATTTTCCTCATATAAAGTAGACAGTTTACAATGTTGGTGTCCGAAATAGAAAATTTTAGTTGATTCGCTATAGTTTTATTGGACTCTCCT
>CM075857.1:16488052-16593052 GCA_037975125.1 Latrodectus hesperus | reverse complement strand
ATAATCCATGATTCCAAATTCTGAATTTTTTGGAAATGAAGAAATGTTGCCAAGATGACGTATCGTGACGTGCGCGATGACATAAATACTAGGTTTACCAAAATAGAATTTTCTGCATAATTCTTATAGGTCTCCCCATGTGTGACGTAATAAAAAAGGTTGCCAGATACATAAGAAAATCTGCCAAAAAATCACCAATCTCAGAATTTGGCGCATGGATTATACGGCACCTGTGCCAATATTATATTCAAAGGTACTCTATTGTCACTTTTCTTTAGTTAAAATTCTGAGAATTATGGTTATTTTCTAGAGCATTCCACCATATTTTTAAGCTTATTCACAAATAATTATAAAATACAACATTTATTCAAATTGGAATAAGCAGAACTCCGTTTATCAAATATGAAAATAATATCTGTAAGAATTCAATTTAAGCAATATATTAATTAGTGTAATCATTATTGTTCCACATTTTCTACATCAAATAGCTGATGAATTGACCACACTTTGTATCAAAAGCTGTCACATGTGTAAAATCCCCTTAAATAGGAAAATTGGCACAAATTCCGATATATTGGCATGAAATCATTTTATATTGCCGACGACTGCATATTTATTAAAAACTAAATCAAAAAGTTAATCCTAAAAATATATTGAAATTATGTTTGAATAAAAATTGTAACATTGTTTCATTGCAACAATAATTAAACATTAAAGATGCTTTAAATTCTTTGTTATAACAATAGCAACAAAAAAGTATTAAAAATTTAAAAAAGAATACTATATTGCAGTCCAAAACTCCCTAATTACAATCAAAATCATGTAAATTAGTCTTTTATATGAAGATGACGCCACATAAATTTTTATCATTTTGTTTTGTAAAAATAGAGAACTGTTGAAATTGAATTCTTGCTTAAAGAAACGCGTGTGGTTTATCGAAGATATAATCATGTATTTGATTTATAATTTTCAATTATTGTTAAAATATCGTATTGTTTAGCATCATGTTTTTTTCCTTGGTCGAAAGGATGTTGCACACCTACCCAAATGCTGTATCTAGTGAGCTGCAAGCATCTTAGTCATAATATCTAAGGTAAACAGACTGTTCAAAATTAAAATCATGGAATAGAACAATATGGCACGAAAGTGTAATGTAACGAGATACAGAACAATATGGCACGAAATTGTAAAGTAACGAGATATAGAACAATTTGGCAAGAAAGTGTAATGCAACAAGATATAGAACAATATGGCAAGAAAGTGTAATGCAACAAGATATAGAACAATTTGGCCAGAAAGTGCAATGCAAGAAGGTATAGAACAATATGGCAAGAAAGCGTAGTGCAACAAGATATAGAATAATATGACAAGAAAGTGTAATACAACGAGATATAGAACAATTTGGTAAGAAAGTGTTATGCAACAAGATATAGAACAATATGGCAAGAAAGTGTAATGCAACAAGATATAGAATAATAAGGCAAATGCTTATCCTATTCTCATCGCTTCATAAATAAACTAATTTATGTTAATGTTTTACTCATCTAAGAACGTAGTCTATAATTTAAACTTTGGAACAAATTTCTATTTGTTTTATGAAAAATAAATTCACAAGTAACAACGGGACAAAATATGTATTGAATATTTGCTTCTTTATCTTTTATTTACATTTTTTAAAATTTCTTGAACTGACTCTAAAACCCAAGCTCAAAAACATTTTAAAAGAACTATTTTTTAAATAATAAGTTACAAATTATATTAATATATCATCATTTAAATTTATCGAAAATCCTAAAAACAAGATGAACATAACTACTTTCTTAATAATATGAATTAGCAGATTATCGAACAAAAATACATTAAAATGGTTATGTTTTGCTAGAAAATAAGGCTTATACATACGTTTTTCGAATAAATATTTCTTAGAAATTAATTGCTTTTTATACGATATGCTAAAAATCACAATGAACGTAACAAACTAAGAAAAAGAAATACTTTCTATAACACAAATCAAAAGAAAAAATGCACACTTTAAATAACATTCATAAATACATTTTATAAATAATAGTATGAGCCACAAAATAAAAGCTTATAATTCAGTTATCTTTAAATCAAAATGAACTAGAAAATTAAATCAATTTACTATGATATGAATTCGCGGATAATATGAAGATTTATTTTGTAAACTATGTTCATATACATAAATATATTTATAAAAATGTAAATCATTAATTAAGTCTTAGAGAATATTCCAAACAAAAGAAATAAAACTGGTTTCATTAGAGCAATAATTAGTAAATAATAGTAAAAATACATTTAATAAATAACATTTATAAGTCCGTTTTAATAAAAATATGTTACAAGTAAAATACAAATGTATGACTTTTTAGAAATATTTTCGAGAAAAATAATCTAAAATCTTCTTTTTTTGTAAATTATTGAAAAATAGCTCTTAAAGTTTCAGAATAAGCGAGTTGTTTTCTAAAAAATTGTCTCTATTCAATAGTAAATTTATCCAGTACTCTAAATAAGAGAAATCCTAACATACATTACACATATTATAAATTTTCAAACTACAAATAAAGCTTTCAAACTTATGTATATATAGTCATGCATTTCAAATAATTTCTGTATTTGATACATCAAGGTAAAATAATGTTATTTTTTAATTTTAAAAATTTCCTACTTTTAAAATTTTTGTTGTGAAGTAGAAATAAAAATTTAAAAACTTAAATTCTATTTTTTGAGAATAAATCAATTTTAATTATTTATTTACTCCGATAGATTAAACTTAGTAATTATATTTTGTGATTTTGTTTAAATTTTCATCAAAGTCAAAATTGTCACTTAAATTTCTAACATTATTTCATAGTTTACTTAGCAAATTTAAAACAACCAAATCATGTGAATAATTCTGAATATTCAACAATGTAAATAATGCAAAACATAAAATATTATCAAACAAATTTCATGTAAATAATAGAACAAGCAGAAAAAGTTATCCGATATAAATACCATTGAATCTTAAACTTTAACTTTTGTTCCTTTAATCAAAATTTAATAAACTACGCAGACCGCAAAATCAAATTTCGGCTTTTGTGATTCACGGTTCGTTGACCCCTATGTAAAGGACTTAGTTGACACGATAAAGTGAATCCTTTGAGAAGGAAAGTAGTGAAAGAATTGACGATCAAAACTAAAGAGATTTTTCATCTACCTTAAAGGCAGTGTCACCATAATAATAGAACAAAGACCATCAAGATTTGAAAAAATTATTCAAGTTTAATCGCTATCTGACAGTTTTGTGAATCAAACTCCTGATTTTTAAGATATTATATGTTTAATAATAAGAGATGTAAATGTTCTGGACCCACGAGAATAATACCAGTTTGAATGATCCAATTAATGAAGATGATAAAATTATTGATAATCGGATATTTGATTACTTTACATGGAATAAAACTAATAAAAAAATCATATAATTATGAAAAAAATGTTAAATAGTCGAATTCAGACACATCCCAATAAAGTTAACTGGCTACATACCTTAGAATGGGGAGCGCTAGGAGACGTTTGTTATTGATGAACACAGGGTTTGGGTTCTCACGTCGCCTTTTGTATAATATAACAAAGGTGAACCGTGTTGTAAGGTACCAGATTATCCATCATGTGTGTTGATAATAAAAAAATACCATATAATTATGAAAAAAATGTTAAATAGTTGAATTCAGACACATTCAAATAAAGTTAACTGGCAACATACCTTAAGATAGAGCGCGCTAGGTTAACGTTTGTCATTGATGAACACAGGGTTTGGGTTCTCACGTCGCCTTTTGTATAATATAACAAAGGTGAACCGTGTTGTAAGGTACCAGATTATCCATCATGTGTGTTGATTATAAAAAAAGATCATATAATTATGAAAAAAATGTTAAATAGTTGAATTCAGACACAACCCAATAAAGTTAACTGGCAACATACCTTAGAATCGAGAACGCTAGGTTAGACGTTTGTCATTGATGAACACAGGGTTTGGGTACTGACGTCGCCTTTTGTATAATATAACAAAGGTGAACCGTGTTGGAAGGTACCAGATAATCCATCATGTATGTTGAATTTTAATCGGTTATTTAACTTATAAAGGGTCGTATTCTCGAAACACAACGGAAGAAAACTTCCAAGAACCCATCTCAATAAATGTACACAAATAAAGCAGAAACTTTATACTAATTCCCTATTGTTAAATTGTGGCTGGTATTGAATTCAATGCCTTCCATTCCATACCACCAAATTGTGAGCCCATTACATGAGATTCTGCATCAGTTTTAATAGAATAGTAGTTCCATGAAATACGGTTTCAGAAGAAATTAAAAATGCAAATCATGGTGAATAAAATAAACTTTTTTTAAATTAGTCAATTGCAGAAATTTAAAAAATAATCAAAAAATTTTAATGTGTTGAAAAACATCTGGATAAATTTTAGATGCATAAGTTTAAACATGTATACTTTTTTACTAACCCTTTACATTGATTGTCACATATATGTGCCATCACGAAACGCTCTCCTATATTGGCTAATAAGTCTCGGCGTTCTAAAGGGGTTTCTCATTTAACCCAGACGTCAAGTATGAGCCATTGTTCTGCAACATTTAAGAAACTATAGTTTTTGCCACAAGATGGCAATCTATAGGACTGAAAATACATACAAATTTGATCTTCTACTTGAAATGAAAGACATATGTCTCGCATGTGGTTTTCGTTTATATATATAAAAGTAGAAAGAAATATTTCTTGAAATGACAGTTCTTTACATGAACTTGTTGTATTTCAATATAGCAGTTAAGATAACTTTATTTTGGTTATTATAAGCGAGTATTTCAGTTTGAAGTTACTTTTATAACGCAGAAATTCGATTTTAGCTCTTATTGGTGAATATTTTGGTTTGAAGTTAATTTTATAGCACAGAAATTCTATTTTGGCTATTATTGGTGAATATTTCGGTTTGAAGTTAATTTTATAGCGTAGAAATTCTATTTTGACTATTATTGGAGAGTGTTTCGGTTTGGAGTTAACTTTTATAGCGCAGAAATTCTATTTTGGCTATTTTTGGTGAATATTTCGGTATGAAGTAAATTTTATAACGCAGAAATTCTATTTTGGTTATTATTGGTGAATATTTCGGTTTGAAGTTAACTTTTATAGCGCAGAAATTCTATTTTGGCTATTATTGGTAAATATTTCGGTTTGAAGTAACTTTTATAACGCAGAAATTCTATTTTGGCTATTATTGGTAAATATTTCGGTATGAAGTTAACTTTTATAACTCAGAAATTCTATTTTGGCTATTATTGGTGAATATTTCGGTTTGAAGTTAACTTTTATAGACGTAGAAATTCTATTTTGGCTATTATTGGTGAATATTTCGGTTTGAAGTTAATTTTATAGCGTAGAAATTCTATTTTGACTATTATTGGAGAGTGTTTCGGTTTGAAGTTAATTTTATAGCACAGAAATTCTATTTTGGCTATTTTTGGTGAATATTTCGGTATGAAGTAAATTTATAACGCAGAAATTCTATTTTGGCTATTATTGGTAAATATTTCGGTTTGAAGTAACTTTTATAACGCAGAAATTCTATTTTGGCTATTATTGGTAAATATTTCGGTATGAAGTAACTTTTATAACTCAGAAATTCTATTTTGGCTATTATTGGTGAATATTTCGGTTTGAAGTTAATTTTATAGCGCAGAAATTCTATTTTGGCTATTATTGGTCAATATTTCGGTATGAAGTAAATTTATAACGCTGAAATTCTATTTTAGCTATTATTGGTGAATATTTCGGTTTGAAGTTAATTTTACAGCGCAGAAATTCTATTTTAGCTATTATTGGTGAATATTTCGGTTTGAAGTTAATTTTACAGCGCAGAAATTCTATTTTGGCTATTATTGGTAAATATTTCGGTTTGAAGTAACTTTTATAACGCAGAAATTCTATTTTGGCTATTATTGGTGAATATTTTGGTTTGAAGTTAATTTTATAGCGCAGAAATTCTATTTTGGCTATTATTGGTGAGAATTTCGGTTTAAAATTAATGTTATAACGTAGAATAGTGTGTAGATTCTTAAACTTTTATAAATCTTTCATATTAAAAAAATAATTTTAAGTGGCGAATTAGTTTTCAAATGTATAGTTTAAAATTCTTTAAATAGAAAGTAAATACTGAAAAGGAAATGTAAAAATATTTTTAAACAAGAAATAATTTTAAAAAAACTAAAAATAAGTAATTAAAAAATACATGAATTAAAAGCCTTTTATGTACTTCACAGAGTAATATTAAGCAGCGCACTCTTTGTTTCCTGAATTTCCTGGATTCGAGATTAACAGCAAAAACTCTCGGGCCCTGGAGTGACGTTTCGACCTTAGCGGTACACGCGATTTTGTTTCATCTCGTAGCAAGCAAAAGTGATCATTATGACTCCATTACAATTCACTCAATATATATATGTGTAAGAGAATTTCTCTTTTTTTTTAATAAGATTTTTTTTCTTTCCCTTTAAAATCGCTTCGTAAGAGAAACTCAATTAATAACCTGCTATTAAATAAATCACGAATATTTTAAGAGAAAATGTGATTCTCCATATTAGCATAAAGAGAAAATTTATTTACTCCTTTCTTCAGTACTCCATATTATCATTTTTATGGAACTAAGCAAAAACGTTAAGTGAAAAATAAATAAATGTTTGTAGTCACATGTTCTTATAATAGAAGAAAGTGCATCTTTAAAATGTTATAACTGTCAAATGTCACTTTTGTTTAATTTATACTATTTTTATTATTGATTTTATTTATATAAAACAGAAAATATCTCTTTCGACATTTATAATTTCATATTCTAATCATTTCAAATATTAATTATTTTAGATATTTTTTTCAAAATAGTGAAAAGAATTTATGTACAATTAATTATAAAAATTTCCTTGATATTGAAAATTTCTCCTTCTCAACTTACCCAAAATAATAAAATGAAAAATAACAAAAATTAAAGAATTATATTTTGACAGTTCTTAAAATAAAACTACGACTATAGGTGAATATAAATAAAATTCTTCTAAACACAAGTTGCAAAATAATAATAGCAAATTTTAAGAAATGATAAACTAGCAAACATCAAATTAAAATAATAAATATTACATTTCTACTGTTTTATTCATATATATCTCTGATTTTAACTTTCATAAAAATCTTATCTTTTTAATTCTTTTATTATTTTGTTTTATTACACACAGAGCGTGATTCCGTATCCGTAGAAATAAATTTAACAGTAAACTTTGCTTTACTTTTCAAATCAAAAGAACTTAGAGATGTTTCAGTAAAAGTGAGTATTTAATTTTTCGAAATAGAGTATTTTGTTTCAGAGTAGAAATCATTCCAGTCAACATTAATTACTAAACTATACACGTGTTACATGCTTATTTAAATATTACTTTCAACATTAATGCATTCTTTGACTTATTTTGCAGGAAAGTTATTCTTATAAAAGTAACTTTATATTTATGTTAACTATCCAACCAATACTAAATTAGAGTAGAAATGCATCAGCCTCAAATTATAATTTTCCGTATTTCTTCTAGTTATACTATACACAAAATTTTGAAAACTGGTAACAATGTTATTAATCTGTCTGGCTGTGAATAGATATTATCTACTAAAGTAGTCACGTATTACTCATTTCTCATTTCGACAGTAAAATCTTTGACGCTTTTGTGCAAGTTATTTGTTTATCTAAATATGATTCAATTGTCAATACTTTTAGATGTTTTGATGAATAATTTTAATATCAAAATTCTTGCGGAAAATTTTAACCCACTTTAATGATGAATAAAATTCAATGCAAATCTTTTGAAAATATAAATTCAATTATTAAAACGGATCCCAAATTTTTAAGTTTTTACTATATTATAACTTAAATTTGTATGCATTTCGAATGTAGAATTTACATAGTAACTTTTAAATTTAAACTTGCATTCATTTTCTCTGCAAGACAAAAGAAAGGAACCGTGGCACTCAAAATAGGTTTATTTTTCACAATCTGTGTAGGTTATTTTCAATTTTATTTTCTCAGTCTCTTACAAAATTTACAAGAAAATGAAAGTAAATTTTCTTTCCTCTCTCTTTTTTACGCTCTTATTTCTTTATCTTCTTGAGCCAGCTGGTAGCCGAATGGTTTGTATTCGATCAACAACGGTCTAATTAGAGTTCGTATGCAAAAAATGATTGCAAGCAAACCTTTCTCTTTTTCTGCCTTTAAAAGCCTTATTATCACCTTAAAAAAAATTTGTTATAAATAGGCTTGTAAATTGATATTTAAAATATTTTTAGTAATTAAAAAAATTTATCTTTAAATCAAATAATAGTATTTGAAATAAAAAAAATAAGCAAACTAAATTTTGTATAGCAAAAGAAATATTCATAATAATGCAAAAAAATTAAATATATATTGCATTACTTTATAAACTCCATTCCATTTTATGTCTAATTTAACAATTAATAATAAGCTTAATTGTTTTTTTTTATATTTTTGGTTTAAAACAATTTTTTCTTAAATTTCTTTTTGCATTTCCCTATTTTCCAAAAACAAATTTAATTTATCAATATTTAAGGGAATTGTTGAATAAAATAATTTCAAGATTATGTTGCAGATTATACTAGAGGTATTTTTACTTTTTAGAAATATATGTTTCTGTAAATTGAAACCTCGGCAATGTACTTTATTATGATACTAAGAGAGTAGCACTAAAGTGCTAATTTATAATTTTATTGTAAATTCTATTTTTAATCATTGCGTTCAAAATGACTATAGAATCGTTGCATATTTTTCTTAATATTATATAATACCGAGAATTTATTACGTGCAAAAAGAGTAGTACATTACTATTGAGGAAAGTTCATTTTGTTTCCTTTTTTATTTTCAAACTTAAAATCTCTAAGACTTTTAATGATTTAAAAATTTTAACTTGAAAAGGACTTTGATAGTATTCTTGGATTTTTCTTCCATCACTAGAATCAACATAAGATTATATATATATATATATATATATATATATATATATATATATATATATATATATATATATATATATATATATATATATATATATATATATATATATATATGTATGTATATATATATATATATAATATACACACATAGCTGTGTGGAGAGATCAACGGATGCCGCCTCCCAACACCTAGTATGTCTCCACACCTCTACTAGCTCCCTGAGGGCGCCACCATCGTAACATTTATAAAGGCAATCAAATTGTGTTTACAAATTGGTAGCAAGAAGTTACAATATATATTAAGGGGCTTTAAGCACTGTAAACATCAGGCAATAGCATTAAATATTTTCTCTGGGTTAAAAACAAAATTTGACATGATGACACATATAACAATCAATGAAGAAACAATTTACAATCAATGAAAAGACAGTTAACAATTTATAAAGTAGTTATGGCATTAAATACTTTATATACATAGAAGGCAATTTTATAGATAGTATGAACACTTAATTATGAAAAGGGAAAAAATGGCATGATAAGAAAGATGATAACTATATACAAGCGAGGAAATTATGTAAGTTTCATAAGCACCTTAGCTTTTAAAAGCATTTTTGGTTCAAAAATTCTAAAAGATTTTTAAGATCCTAAAAGTGTATAGGATTCAAAAAGTTTTTAAAGTTCGAAAAGTTTTCATAATGTTTGAGAAGTTCATACAATTCGAAACATATAGTTCATAAATTTCAATAAGCTCATAAAAAAAACTTGTACTCCATTACTAGTTGTGGAAGGGAGTTAACATTAAAAGTATTAATCTGACTCATCTTTTGAGCCTTCTAAATCGTCTGCGGGAGCATGGCCTGAATCCTGACAAAGTTCTAGTCCTTGTTTGTTGAAATAAATCATCAGCTTTGTGAGGAGTAATCTACGGTGACGATCTTTCAAGCAAAATCTCAGGAACTCGATATTGGTCTGTTGGGAGTTCTTTTTTAGGTGATAATTCTCAGTCTCTGGCACACTGGGACATAGTGGAAAGGATCCTTTTGGGCTTCACACATACAGGTGGATGAAGCTGCCTTTCCGAATCTGCGGAAGTACTGTGGAAATGGGCTGTGAAACTTTAGCAGCTGGTTGAGGTATGGCTTATCATACGTCAGCTTGCTGGAGAATTCTGTCAGTAGATCTTTGGTCGTTCGGTCTGTAGTTGCATTATCCCACAGATACTGCCATTTCTGAAGTGTGAAGTGCTTCAGTTGTTTGATAGGGAAAGATCTTGGATATGGTATCACTAATGTTTCCAATTCATCAATTTTCGTGGCTTCCTTTGTAGCAATGTCTGCGCACTCATTTCCAACTTCACCTCGATGCGCTATAATTCAACTTAGGTTGATATGAGAAATTGCAGTAGCTAGTTTTACCCGTATGGCATGTATAATTGGTGATGTGTGTAGTGGTTTAAGTAATGTATGCAAAGTTGATAAGCTGTCAGACGAAGTGGTTTCAGATCTGAGGCCTTGTGCGTCAATGATGTTACAGCTTCGAAATTGGCTATGGCTTCTGCTTGAAAGTCTGAGTTCTTATTACTCAGCTTAATTTTGTATTCTTGAAGTTGATTGTCCTCATGGTAAATTATTAGGACCGCATCTGTTTTATGTGATCCATACGTACAGATAGTGTAAGGCGTGGTTATTATTATGTAAATGTATATGCATGCATATATCTATATGCTTATTTGCTTGTTTGAATTTTAAGTATGCAAGAGAGTTGTTGAACATAGAAGAAAAAAAGCATATAGGATACAAATGGGAAGCTGTCTTTTAACATAATTTGTGAGAAAAATAAGTATTCTTGGTATTTAAAATGTTAGTTATCATTTCGATAATTTATTAAAACTCTGATTTGAAATTAAAGTTGACATAAATTTTTCTGAGCCTCTCAAAGACGTAACTAAATTTACAAAAAGTTGCAATCTATCTTTAAACAATGAAATAGAGAAGATGGAGCATTACATGTTGGTAACTAAGGAAGTGTTATTAAATTGTAAAAATCAACATCACGGTTTTCGTAATCTTCTCAAACTCTGTGATTCATCAAGAGTGTGGACAGAAACAATCATAGAAATAGGAATGTGCTTGATGAAAAACTGTATAATTCATATAAACTTGAGATTTTATATATACTTTAATATTCAAAAATTAATTAATTACTCCATTGAATATCGCCTTGTTTTCTGTTCGTACGAAAGAGACGAGTTTCAAGCGACAACAAAACCACTCGAAATATATCTTTTTCATTATTTAAGAAAATGTTTCCCTGAATGTAGTCTACAGAACAACTTCAAAAATAAATTTCACTTAATGATGTTTGAATTGTCTGTTTCCGAAAAAGAACTGCACAGTTTCTAATTTTTCAAGTATTCAAACGAAAATTGAATATATACGTGTGTTTCTTATCGAGTCTAATTACAAACTACGTTTAATAAAACTTCTAGATTCTTAAGGCCCTGCTAGACCTCCATCGGGGAAAATCGAATCCTATGTTAATCCTATGGATAATATTTTAACGTTTCAAAAGTGCTATTTTCATGATAGAAACTTCCGGTCTTTTGCAAATTACAAAAAACAGAGCTACTGTCACCTCGACGCCCATTTTTAGCGTTTAAAATTTTTTCAAATATTTTTAAAATGTCAAAATATCTCCATCCGAGTAAATTTCAACCAAATTCTAATTTCATTGAGGTTATACAAAATTTGGTTTAAAGATATTTCATTTTTTTCTGCGTACAGTTACAAAATGAACATTTTTGTTTTTTTTAAGCTAAAAATATTTTTGATTGCATTAATATTTCGATACGAATTTTTATTACAAATCAAACTCATTCTTATTTCTGAAAATCCATCTCTGTACACAACGCCACCTATGAAACTGGAAATTTTTAACGCCAAATTTGGTTGATTTTTCTACTTCACTACGGTAACCTAAAGAAGGAGGAATTTCTGAGAAAAACTTCTCCCCATATGATTCCCGCTGTTTTAACATGTGGTTGGCAAACACTTCCAAATCGAGCAAGAAGAATTAGCTTTTCTTACTCATGAAATAGAAAAGGCATCTAGAAATAATGCATGTTAGATTTCTGTTTATTAGCGTTGGAAAAGTAGCTATGATATATACTTTTAAATCAACTTTGTTTATTTTCATTTAAGTAAATTTTAATTAAGTAATAAAAATGAAAAAATTAAGTAATAAAAATGAAATATTGTAAACTGTTTTGTGTTACCTTGTTCAATTATATTATATACTACGATTTTGATATAAGACAGAATAATAAAAATATTTATTTTCAACTTATTTCATGAAAAAAATACACTATAAGGTATGATTAATAAGCATACGATACCAGCATACTAAAATATTGCGTCTGATAAGAAATTAAACATTTTAAATTTGAAAAACTATATTATATATCTTTGAAAAAAAATTGTGTTTGTAGTAAAATTTCAGCGGAAAAACATAAAAGCATTTCAATAACCAAACGAATGATAACAATACATTACAACACACTACAATACAGATGACATCAATGCTCTTAGGGGAATCATTTTATGCTCACGAAATTTATTTGAGAAGAATATTGTCCTGAGCAACGCAAAAAGTATTTTTGTAAGGAGAATGGTAAAAAAGTGATCTTCAGCCCCTTAAAAGCGATGGTATTTTATATAAAATATTAGAAATTTTAGAGTCCTTAGCCCTGCATGCAAAAAGTCTATTGTATAACGCTAATACTAACATTGTAGAACAATTTAATTCAATTGTTGCCAAGTTAACGGGTGGGAAGAGAGTGAACTATTGTCAAAATAATTCCTACCAAACAAGATGCTATGCTTCAATTCTTTCCCACAATACTAAAAAAATATATTGAAATGCACAAAGCACTTAACGAAAATAACCCAGGTAAATACTGCAAGCAGTTTGAAAATAAAAGAATAAATAAATTAAATAAAGCAAAAAATAAGTCAAAGCCTAGGAAATTAGCAAATATTTTTCCAGGTCCCGATAAAAATTATGGCCCAGCTGCTGAAAAGCCAGATTTATCATATAATGAATATGAGGGGAAAAAATCGAAATTATTGACTAGTCTAGCTCTTACTTTGAAAGAAAGAGAAGATTTAGAAAGAGCTACTGTACTTCAAAGTGAGAATGCTATTTGGAGAAAGGAAAGAAGAATTCGATTGACAGCGTCGAATTTTGGTGCTGTATGTCGGAAGTTACCCTCTACAGGATGCCAAAATTTAGTGAAAACAATACTATACTCTAACGTAAAAAATGAAGCAATTTTACACGGGATTATTCATGAAAAAACTGCCATTCTCGAACTAGAAAAAGAAATAGGACTTAAAATAGAACTATGTGGGATATTCATAGATAAATATTTGCCTCATTTAGCTGCCACGACAGATGGAATAATTGGCAAAGAGGGTATTGTTGAAATTAAATGCCCATATACATGTCGCGATATACATCCCAATGAATTTATAAAGAAATCTAAATTCAATTTTTGGCAAAAAGATAGAAAAACAAAAGAAATTAATGGCATAAATAAAAATCATAAATTTTACTATCAAATCCAAGGACAATTACACATTAGTGAAAGAAACTTTTGTTGGTTTGCCATTTGGTCCCCAAAAGGAATTAAAACTGAACATATTTTTAGAGATGATGTATTTTGGCTGGGAGACACAAATGAAAACTAAATTAAATGATTTTTATTTTGACTGTCTTTTTGCCAGAACTAATCGATCCACGTTATCCTAGATCAATGGGCATACGAAATCCCACTTATATAATTGAGGAGCAAACAAAAAAAAAGACAAAAAAAGTTTTTGTGTGTGTTTATATATATATATTTAATTTCTGTTTTTTCTTCATGAAATGTGAATTGCTCAAGCATTTCTTTATTTTATTAACAGATTTATTTTAATTACTATTTTACATCATATATATTTCAAGATACTAACTAAATTTCCCATGTGCTCATGAAATTGTATTATATTTTACTCGTATTACTATGAAATTATAATTTTTCTCGTATGCTATAAGTTATATTTGTATTTGATTATTTGTTGACAAATAAACCTAATTTATGAAATTGTATTATATTTTACTCGTATTACTATGAAATTATATTTTAGATAGATTTTTAAAAAATGCTTAAAATTGGGCATGATAAGCAATTTTATTTAGCATGATGATTTTTAATGAAATTTAGCAGGCATGATTTTTATCATTTTGAAAAAAATAAATGCTCTTACCGAAAATGTATAAATCCCTTGAAAGGGAGAAGTATATTATGCATTTTGAATTGAAAAGAAATGTATCACACACAAATTTCTCTTATCATTTGAAAAGATTAATTAAGAAAGTCAATATAAAGAGGAAATAGGGATAAAATGTGAGTTTGTTATATAATTCTATGCGTCTAAATTAATCACGAAGCATCTCACCCATATTCTTTGCCATTTCGATTAATTAATTATGCTTATAAATTAATTTCTATTGTACAAGATAAAACGAAATATAAATGTTCAAAGAAATCACCGGGCGTTGTCTCTCGTAATTTCGAATTTAATGCTCTTAAAAAAAATTATTTGACTGAAGAAGGACATACAATTTGGAAGTAGAAGAGAGCATGTTATATAGCTGCACTCAATTTAACGAATTAAAACAATATTTAGTATATACTACTCTTCGTTTTGAAGGTTTATTCAAGCAAAAGGTTATTTTATTTGCTAAAGCAAATAAATGGAAACAAAAAGTGTGCAATAAACCTCATGGACGATAAAAAATTAGAAAAAAAAAATTTTTTAACACTGCTTTCTTATCTATCTAGGAATTAAATTTGCTTTTAAATAGTGCTAAATTTCTAATTATAGTGAAATACTAGTAAGCTTGAAGCAAGTCTTGTGATTCAAGAATCATTTGAGTTAAAAATTCTGTGAATATCAATGTGATTTTTTTTATTTAATTAAATTTGTGTGACACTTCCAATAAGAATAAAGGAAAAATTTCCCAAGAGTCTGAATATGTTTTAAAAGAGTAATTTTTATATTTAGAAATTTAAAATATGCACAATAGTTAAATAATGAAAATTAGTAAAGTGATTAACAACAAAATTAAATTTATTAAAAATGACAAAACTAAATTATAACAACATTTAGATGACAAGGAATTATTATGTAAGCACAATTTTTCACTCCTCCATATGTACGCTAACACTTGAATACAAAAGATTATCAAAATTACATCAATCATAATGTTTGCTATCAAAAATCCAAACGAATTTTTCTAGAAATAATAATTCCTCCATATAGACATCGTGTGATCTTTCATATTTTGCTCTTAATAAAGCATTTAAAGCAAGAATTAGAAAACATGAAATTTATATATAGCTTCCGCTATGAATTCAAAAGAATACAAATGTACAACTGTCAATGTAATTTATGAATTTTTTTCTTTCAGATAAGTTTACTACCAAAATAGTCAAACTAAACATAAAACTAAGGGAATAAAAAAGGAAATCTTCTCTATTTAAATGTGCAAATTCATCGCTCAATCATAACCTTGATAGTTAATGAAAGTGATTAACTATAATAATCTGACCACTTTTTTTATAAAACATTTTCGAAAATGTAATTAATTAGCGTATCATAACTGCTCTATAGATTTTATAATTTTTTACGAAGATGACACCTTTGATAGACAATTCATAAAATAAATCACTGAAAATCAATATTGACATAATGAGTTTTTTGTGTAAGCCATTTTTTAACATCAACTCTCTTTTGAGTAAATATGCCACAAATTGAACGTGAACGTGTGACAGAAATAAGCAAACAGGAAAGCTCAACCAAAAAGAAAGTTCAGTTTTCATAATTGAAAACGTTTCCCAAGACAAAACATTTCTAAAAGGAAACTGTTTTTACCATCGCTTATTATTTCAATTTGCTCATCCATTTACGACAAAAATTCAGTTGGACAGATGTAATATTAGATCTCATTTGCAATGCATAAAAAACAGTCTGTAATACAAATGCTTAAAAAATCGATATAAATTATTTTCAAATATTAATTTTGTGTATAAATAAACATACAATTGAAAAAATATGAAAAATAGAAAAACTACGTTTTATATTGTCAATCTTTTATGGATCAAATTTTCTAATACTTTAACAGTTTTGAATGCAATCTTAAATGCTCCTAATTCAATAATTTGTTTTTGTACAAATTAATTAAGATAATAGATTATTTATTTCTTGAAACTTCAGAGAAACATTTGACAAAAAAATACAATCACTTTTGACTATAAATTTCAAAATAATTAATAATTAAATGAAATATAAGAGAAGTATACTTTCTGTATTCTGTCTGAGTTATAGGATTATTAAAAAAAATAATTATTATAACGATAAATATAATGAGTAAAAATAATTTAAATTTGTAAAAAGAAATTATTCAGACCTAAATTTCCCCAATTGTTCGTATTCTTAGCTGATGGACTGAATTGCTTGAAGGCAAATATTTCTTGTTTCGTGCTTATCTTACTGCTGCTATCACATTTGAATATCTTTCGATGACATACAAGAAGAATTAATATAATAAGAAACAAATGAAAATAATTTTTTACAAAATATATCTGTGAGGAAGGCAATAAAATTAAAATACATATTAGCGGATGTTGTCAGCTAACATGAAAACGAATTATTTTTGGCTGATAGTTTATTGATAGAAAATGCTCATTTCCCACCTTTTTTTACTGCAGCCATTTCCCTTTTTTTTAAGCACTGTACAAGAAAATATTAATATTAAAAAAATTCAGAATAATATTATGTAGAATAAATCACAAGATGGCAATAAAAATTAAATATAGATTATTGGATGTTATCACCGGATAAGGAAGACATGTTTTAGCACGTTTATAAAAATTTTGAGCCGACCGGTGGCTAAGTGGTTAGCGCTCCTGACTCCTGAGCTGTGGGTCCTGGGTTCGAATCCCGGTTCGGTGTTATGTTACTTTATTTTTCTGTTCTCTCTGTGCTTCTCTATCCTTTCTTCCGTGATGATGTATGAATGTGGCCCACCCTATAAACGGGTTTGTGGTGGTATGACGCGGGTAACGCTACTCGCCTACGTGATTTGGTTCACAGTTGCCCGCTGGGTAACGACAAAAGAGTAGCAGTTTCTGCCCTTGTTGTGGCATAGGGTTCAACCCTCAAGTGCCTGCCGTTGGAAAATAAATAAATAAAAAATTTTGAAAGAATACATCTGTATTACGAAAATATTTTGATATCAGTAATATGAAATATCATTAAAAAAAAGCTAAAAGGTTGTGCTTAATGGGGGAAAACTTATATTTTTATTTCATATTGTTTATTCGTATTAATTTGTATTGCATGCTCATATTTCAATTTGTATTAATTTGTGTAAGTAGATGTTAAAACTTTAACACTTGAGAAAAAGAGTAATAAATGAAGAAGTAAAAAAACATGGTTTCAATCTGCTTAATATTTTTATTTTATTTTATTTACCATAAATACTCCAATTAAAGACTCGCTTCTTCTGACGTCAAAGTCACATGTCAAGTACGCTCATTTATTTGTTTGTGTTTTTTCTTTAGTTGGTGCGACAATTGCATAAACTCCATTAAACTTGAATTCAATAGGTTACAAACAGCTCTGCGAAGATAATAATTATTTTACCATTTTGTTCCACCTCCAATAGCTTTTCTTTTATTTACGAATAAGAACCAACATCCAAATCATTGAAATTTGGTTTGTGAACTGTACAATATAAATTGCTTCATTTTAATAAAGTTTCTTTCTCCTTCTTCATCAAAATACTACTTTTTTCTCTTATTAGTGAAAATTATGTTTATTCAAACATAGAAGAGTTTAAAAAAGCATGACTATTCTACGGTTTATTTATTATTGAATGTTACAGAGTAAAAGAAGAGTATTGCTCAAGCTGCTAGATAAAATTACATTGGACACTTATACAAATGTACTCAAATACATAATGTAAACAATATAGGCTTGATATCATATAACAAGTACTACAGGCTGAAACGCCATCTAGACATAATTTGATACCATACTGATACATTTTGCTGCACATATACTTGTCCTGAGATATATTCTCAGTTTCGGGAACAGTAAATATTAAACTGTAATTCCTAATCATTGCCATTGATCTAAGATTCCAGTATCAGAAAGTACTTAGGTTTGTTGCATTACTTACGTCCTTCTTTCTTCTTCTTCTTCTTCTTAGAATTGGGTTTGTATGTCATTGGGCACCTCTGCTTTTATCAGCATTTTGTACCATTAACTCCAAACCCAATGTTTCCTAGTTCCAGTTGCTCGGGTCATCCACTTTATTAATAAAGTCCGATAACCCTTTAATGGAGTCAAGGTGTAACTCTCTAGTATGGATGATGCCTAAAGAGGTTAATCTAGGGAGGGCAAGAGCCTCGCATTCATAAATGATATGCTCTGCCGTTTCCTCTTGCGTATGACATTTCCAGCAGATAGGGTCTTGCTGAAATAGTCCCATCTGGTCAGAGAGTCAGTCATACTAGGGATAGCTTCCTGACTTTCACCAGAAGATGGTTTGGAGGTCATTTCTACCTCAAGTGAAGGATTCATTACTGCCCCTTTACAAGACAGCCTCTGAGTTCACTTGTCTTTTTCAGCAAGGTCAACTTCAGAGGCATCACCTGTAGATGCAGAAAGGATTGTTATTTCTTGTGTCTTTTCAGCCACAAGATAACAATTTATAAGCTCAGGTAATATAAGTCCACCCAGCATTGCCTGAGATACTGGGCAAGGCAAATTACTCTAGAAGTTTGCCAGGCAACTAGAGGCTCCGTTAAGACACCAATACCGCGGTGCCAATTAGCCCTAGGCACGGAACGCATAACACCAGGGTTTACGGGAGCTGGTTCGCGGCCTCTGATTCTATATTCAAGGCTATCCTGTCATTCCTACAGGACGTTCAGTGATCCACCACCTACCGACGCGCCTGGTAGCTGCTCAGGCTCCAGGTACGTCCTTCTTTGAATCTCACATTAAAGAAAGTCTAGAGCTTTTTCATTCTCAATAGCAGTAAAATTGAATGAATTATAAATAGAATTTTCCCAAAAAAATATTAACGTATTATTTAAATTCCTCTTAGAATACTATTTCATCTGGCAAAGAAGGTGAAATTGAGTAGTGCTGACATATATATAATATGAAAGCCTACATGACTTTAATTTCCATGTATGTTTAAAAAAATGTGTATGAATACATATCCTGCAAGGCAACTGTCAAACTTCTAAAGCAATATCAACCCGTCTCTTTATACACAAAAATTTAGAATCGCTTAAATAATATTTCAGATTGCTAAGACAATTAAAATATGAGCGATAAAAAGAAGTTAGAAATATTATTTCCAAAATTTGCGATATGCACAGGTCACCAAGTCATTATTTACACTGACATAGCGGGCATACTGATAATAAAAAAATATGCTATGGTATGGCATACTAGGCATTTAAAAGTCATTGTTAAATATCATTGCAGCAAAAGGAAAATGTGGCATAGTTTTCAGCATATATATATTCATTTTAACCTGTTTAAGATGTTGCAATCTATATAGCGCAATTTGTAGCATCCAAAACACACAACTTCTAAAGTTCAAATAGAAATATTTTTAAATTTAGCACTCAAGGAGATAAACAATTTCATGTTTTCCACTAAAGTAATGCAACAAAATCGTAAAATCTTATCTTATTTAAATTTAAACAGAGAATAATATAAAATTTAGAAATTTGAGGTTAAAATTTATAAGAAGATATTTTAAAAGTTTAGAAATTAAAATTTCATATTGGTTTTTGTCGAAAGAATTCACATCTGCACTTATCTTCCCCATAGAGTGAAATGAAACATTATTAAAATAAATTTTCGTGTAATATTAAAGAAAATTTATGAAATAATTTTATTTATAATGAGAATAGATAATTTGTATTGATATGATTAGAAATTTTATAAGAAAATTATTGCATATATATAAAAAACAAAAACTTATCATTCTTTACAATAAATGGATTGCTTTGATTAAAATAATTAATTAACTTGATCACATATTTCGGAATTACTATTTTTAGACAACTATTGTTTATTAAATACAATGATGTTGGTCCCGGGTTCGAATCCCGGTTTGGGCATGGATGTATCTTTCCTTCTCTGTTCTCTCTGTCCTTTCTTCTGTGATGTTGTATGAATGTGGTCCGCCCTATAAACGGGTTTGTGCAACACCCCCTGGTGTTGGTTTGTGGCGGTATGGCGCGGGTAACACTACTCGCCTCCGTGACTTGGTTCTCAGGTGCTCGCTAGGAAACGATAAATGAGTAGCAATTTCTGGCCTTGTTGTGGCATAGGGTTCAATCACCCTTGTGTGCCCGCCATTGGATAAATAAAAAATAAAATAAATAAAATACAATGATAAATAACTAATTAAAAATATGTAAGCTATATTTATACTTACCAAATTATTATTCCTTTAAAGCATTTGCCTTACAAATTAAAATTATTTAAGCTTTATATTGTTATGTAATATTAAACATTTTATTAAATTAATAGTAAATTTTTTCATATCTCAACATTATCATAAAAATATTGCCTCGAACATAATAAACAGATTGTAGAAATTTAAACTAAAATGCTTAAGATAAGTCTCACAGAAGAACCAGAGTACATAGCTGAAAATCGAATATAATTAATTAAATTATGTAAATGAATAATGTAAATTAGAGAGTTTACAATGTTAAGAGTACAAACAAAACTACATATTGAAAGAAAGGTGCAAGTTTGATATTCTCTCCAAGAGATTTCTCGCCAAATCTAGCGCCCTTTCTTTTGATTATAGTATTGCCAATTTAAGTTTTTGTTTTCGTAATAGTGTTGCCAAATTCAGTTTTTGCTACTTTTCAAATTTTTTTGTTGCCAGATTTCATTTTTCTTATGTTTTACATCATTTTTATGTCATATATATATGCTTCTTTTCAATGGCAACAGCATTTTTAGTTTCACTTCAAGTTTAGTTTTACTTTTAAGTTTCACTTTCAATTCGAACATTTTGTTCTACGTTTCATTTGACCGCGGTTTGCTCTTGTGTTTAATAGTCACCAGGGTCCAAACATCGTAAACTGTTCATTTTTCCAATTTCATTTTGTTTATTTATATCCTCTTTATTTGGTTTATTTAATATATATTTTTCTTATATATATTTTTTAATTTATTATTATATTTTCTTTTATATTTTCAACATTTTAAATTGTTCTTTTTCTACAATTTCCTTTTCTTAATTTATTATTATCTTATATATTTTTGTTAATTTATTATTATATTTTTCTTATATATTTTTCCATAATGCCTGCTGAGCATCGAGTTGTTGAGAAATTGCAAGAGATAAATTTGACTAATATTAAAGCAAGTAATGATGAATACTTTACTTTTTCACGCTATGGACCTACAGTTGGAAACCCCAGAATTATGAATAAAAAATTTTTATTTAATTTATAACAGGATTCACAATTATTATTTAAATTTTTTGATGGAACTTGGATTAATAAAATTCACAAATTGCAGGAAATGTATATCGGGGATGAAGATTAGGCCAAAGAAAGGTTATTTCAATGGTTTTACCTCGGCATATAGAAAAATTATTGGGGGGAAACAATGTAATACAAAAAAATCAGTTAAGCATGGTTCGTGGTTTCCACATTCCAAATTAAAATTGTTCGAGGTTTGATTCATCACATATGAAATTTTGAGGGATTCTAAAATTGAGCAGATAATTGAGGAGCATTCTTTTGCAAAATCTAATTTGGTTGATTGGAAGCAATTTATCAAGGAGACAATTTTAGATCATATTGAACTTTTATAAGAAAAAATAGAAGGGGGGAGAGTAAAATCGTAGAAATTGATTAATCAAAATTTGGCAAACGAAAATATCATAAAAGGCATAAGGTTAATGGTCAGCGGGTGTTTGGAGGGATTGAGAGGGTTTCCGGGAGACATTTTCTCGTTGCTGTTCACGATAGAACACAAGAAACTTTATTGAAAATTAATAAAGATTCTATTTTTCCAGGCATTTCCGTGTATTCTGACTGTTAGAAGAGCTATGATTGTTTAATTCAGGAGAGATTTGTACATTTAAAAGTTAACCATAAGTTGACATTTGTTGTTCCCAAAACTGGGGGTCACACGAATACAATTCAAAGTATGTGGAGGCATGTAAAAGTGACGTTACCTACTACAATCGTAGGACAGATTTTAAATTCTACCTTGCAATGTATATGTTCCATAAAGCTTGCATAGCGGCAAATATTGATAGTTTTAATAAATTTATTGAAATCATTTCGGGGATTAATTAGGAGGAGTACCAAATTTCGGAACAATCATGTGTATTCTATTTTTTTAATTCAATAGAGTAAAATGCATTAAATACCAGTTGCAATCAGGTATTGGAAAAATATTTTTTGCTTACTTTTTTGCAAAATTTGATAACAGTCAAATTTTTTCTCAAAAATAATCTATAGTTTAAATTTAGTCACCATTTTACAAAATTAGTTTCACTGAAATGTGAAACAAACCTGGTCGGAGTGGAGACAAACGAACAAAATGGCGAATTTAATATCATCCTAGAACTAATTGTAACCTATTATATTCAAATTTAACACAGTTTATACAACGGATGCATCAAACAGAAAATATTACCAAGCGTATTCGACATGTGAGCTTGATCTCATATCAAGTAAGTCTATTATTTTTATTTACTTATCTCTTTTACTCGTTGTTTTGAAAAAGAAAGCAAACCCAAAAAAAATGTTTTTTTTTTCATTTTTCAGTAATACTTTTTTTATATTTTTCATACTATTATATGATTTAAAATCTTCTGAAATGCTTATTTTTGGAATTTTAAGAAAATTCCCTCGTTAAAAAACATGTGCTTAACTTGGCGACAAAAAAAATTCACAATATTAGTTCCGAAGGAAATTACTATTAGTATTTGAAATTATATCATTATTTATTCAAATGAACTTTAGTGATGGAATTAAAAATCAATTAAAATTGTAATCAATCATTTCTAATTTTCTGGTATTATTCTCATTCCTCTCTCTTTCTCTCAAAAGATTTAAGCACATATAATAAATCCATGACTGCTGATATGCTTTTTCCAAAAATACATTGAGTTACTTTCAAATATATTGAATATAATTCAGAACACGTTTTAGAATAATAGCAACGCCATTCATTTCTACATAATATTTTTTATAAAACTATGCTATTTTATGTGTTTGCAATAAGAACCCTGACTTTAGTAAGTCAATAAGCAGAGCAATAACAGAGCGAGAATAACCGTTGACTTTATAAGTCAACGGTTATTCTCGCTCTGTTATGCAATTCCACATGCAAATGTAACTCAAAGTGTATCTTAAGTTTTCGAGAAGACTCGTTTGATAAGCACGCGCCTTATGAATTATTAATAAAGCTCTGCAACGAACTTCTCTATTTCATCGCTATCGAATTTGCTTAAAACGATGCCAGCACACAATTACAGCAGTCGAGAACTATATTTTATCCATTTTATACTAAAAAATTACGCATTTTTCATAATAATTTGAAACGCATTTCTCAAAAGTCTTACAAAAAGTCGAAGTTGTTTTTTTTTTCAATCATTTAAGATAATGTGTGTTTGTGTGTGTAGAAGAAATTGTGTAGTAATAAAATAACTTTCTTTAGTTTGGCGCAAAGATCCACAAAATGCAACTGTTCAAAAAAGTATAAACGCAAATATATATTAATGCAAATCAGTATGTGTTAGCTTGTGTGTGCGTAATATATTCTATTGTATGATACAGTATTTAAAAAAGAAATATTCAGTTACAAATTCTACATTTGATATGCATTTTTATGAGTAAAAATATCATTTTAATGAAAATATGAATCGATATCAATTAAATATTTAAATTTGCACTGAATCATCGATCATCGAAAGTTATAAAATTTTAATACAAAATTTATAAGTGATTCTTGATAATAATATTTAAAAAAATTATATGTTTAAAATCTTGTGGAGCAAAAACAGGATGAAAATATGATAATTAGCTTTCAGTTGTTGATATACGCGTGGATGGAGTGAATTAAAACCATAAACTCAAATAAAATATTTCATTTTATTACTAATCTCTTTTCTAAAATGTGAAGAATAATCTCTATATTGATAGGTAGATAAAAATAGAATTCTTATTCAGTGTTTCCTAGATTTTTCCGCTGTTAAGTTGAGAATAGATGTAAGTAATAGGGAAACTTTCTCAAGATTTCGGTCTCCAGCTACCCTAATTTAAAATAAAGATTATGTTTCATTTCGAAATTTTGATTCCAATCTTTGTAATTAAATTTGAATGCAATTAACACTGATTTGAATTCCTGATAAAGATGCATGTGCCACTAAGTATTAAAGGATATAGTAACTAATATTTCCATTGAAACGTCTGATTTGTAATACAATAAGGTTTTTCATTTCAGTTTCGAATTTTCTAGACTATCGTTCACAGATATGAATGGGATAGTGAGCTTCGTAATTTTCTGTTCAATTTATATTTGGAGAGAGTTAGAGATACACATCCAATACCGTTTCAATTACACAAACCTCTGTTGCAGTTATATAGTAATCGGTATTGATTGTCAGTTTGCCGGTTCTGGTAGATCGAACTTCTTCTGTGCCGTTCTTGTTGGCAATAGCGTTTAAGTGTTCAGATTTTAAGTGTGAAGGCCGCTTAGGTACACCCTGATGTAAGGACATAAGAACACTGTGAAATTCAAAACTCCTTTTTCTAAAGCTAATTGTATAACTAGAAGTCTGACATCATAGACTAATATAGTATTCAATGTAGATTTAGATATGCGATATTCACAATCTATAAAAAGGTGAATCGCAACATAAGTCTGGCATGGTGTATAGATCATCGTGCACGTACTGAAGAAAACAAATGTAAAGCAAACTTATTGGAATTCATTAATTCCAAAAAATTCAAATAAATGAAGGTAAACTGTTAGAGGCTTTCTTAAAGCAAATAAAAAGTTCAAGAAACCAAGTATAAACTACGCAAGTCTATAACTGAGCACCGTATTTCAGTATAACTGGAATCAATTACTGTATCTCAAAAGTAAAAATAACATTATATTCTAACCATTTTATGAGCTGTATTATTTCAAAAATAAAAAAAATCGTATTTATAATTCTTTTCGCCTTATTTTCTGTACTGCAGTTTGTTACACTTGTAGTTTCTATTTTAATCTTTTACATAACCAACACGCAATTTTTTTTACTGCTTTTCTAAATTTTTTAGGCAATAAGACATGTATTTGCATGAATGTATGACGTTGCAAGTGTTTCCTCATAGTTTTTATATAAATTCTAATATTCATAAAAAATAAGGAAGTAATATTCTAATTCAAGGCCATTAAATTCTAAAGTTATATAAGGATACATCAAAGAATATATATTTTTATCTAGACGGTTATATATATATATATATATATATATATATATATATATATATATATATATATATATATATATATATATATATATATATATATATATATATAGCATCATACTTAAAATCTTAGAATAGATGACAATAAGCCGCCCAACTTGTCTAGTGGTCAGCGTGTCTGACTGCGGATAGGGAGATCCTGGGTTCGAATCCCGGTTCGGGCATAGATGTACTATCTCTCTATCTATCCTGTCTTTGTCCTTTCCTTGTATAAATGTAGAATGAATGGCTGCCTACCTTATAAACGGGTCCCTATGGCATGTGTGTACTGAGGAAGTTGGACTCCACACCAAAATAGGGTTCAGTTGGGAAAGTGGAGTAGCGCACTCCATATTGCCAGCCTGGCTGGCACACGACAACAACAACAGATGATAGTGAGAAGAGAATATATTTACGAGATTATAAATTGTCAAATTACTTTGTAAACTACAATGGTAGTTGTATGGAAAATTCTTACATAGGCACACTCGCACTTACATACATTCACATATATGAATGTAAGCATGTGTAGGCAGGTAGGTAGGTAGGTAGGTAGATAGATAGATGGATAGATAGATGGATAGATAGATAGATAGATATAGATGGATAGGCAACTAAGCTTAAAAATAATTAACAACATTAAATGTTTCTTTATTTTATGCGAGTATTTTTGTTCATAATACAATTTATCTGTTGACGTAAATCTAAAATAAAATAACTGAATTTTAACAAAATTTTGACCATAATTTATGAGAAAATGTATTCTGAATTAATAATCAAGCTCAATACACTCACAAAAAAAATGTACTGTACAGGAATAACGCGCGAAGTCATTTCAAAGAATTTGTCCCCTATATGCATAGTAAAAACTTAAACCATATATTTTTTACTTCAATTAATCTTGAGAATATTTAAAGCAATTTTGGTATTCCATTGTAGTCATTCCTTAACTCAATAGATGTCAATCCAATTAATTTTGCATCGAATCAATTTACAAGTTTGGCATTTGACCAGACAATATTTCATAAATAAACTTTTATACTATTATACAGTAAAATAATAACCCATAATTATTTTACTGTGCATAAGCATAAATAATTACTTATCCTTAGGCACAGAATTGTTTCGTATCAGAATTGAAAGATAAATTTTTCTATAATTTTGTAATATTGGATACTGTAAATCAAATGAAGAACTTAAGGAAATAGCAAGAAAATATAGTTAATTATCCTTAAGATATATCTATTAATGATTTACTCTGAAAAAAAAGTGTATTTATACATAAAATACGAAAAATATATTTTAGTAGTTAAAAGAATGGTGGCAATTACAGAATTTAAATTCTAAAATTATTATTCACAATGGGAACTGAGTATATTTTTAAAAAATGTATTTATTTATAAATGTAATAAATATTTCTCTGATATGAACATCACACACACACAAATAAATTATTAAAATTAACTCTTTCTTAATAAGACATTCTATTTTTGTATTTTCCTTATACAAACATAAATAATTAAAGGCTTATTATGTGCCTTGATTTTCTGATATTCAATATTTTTTTATAAATTTCAAGAGATTTTTTAGTAAATTTATATCTCTGACAATTACGGACAGTATAAAAATACATTTGTTGTAACAACTGAAGCACGAAGTAAAATTCAACATTTTGTTTCAAAATTCTAAAATATGAATTCTTCAAAACTGTCAAGAAAATTATAACTCACGCTTTTCTGATCTGAATACATTTTTGCGAATGAAATCTTAATGCTGCATATTTAAAACAAAGTAATTCTGTTAAGATGATGATTCAATTTTAGGAAGAATGGCACGTTTCCATGACGAATCTCAGATATCATCCAGATTCTTAGTTGCTATGGTAAGGGAAATCTTCTTAGAGATTGTTTCTAAAGAAGTTATTTGTTTCCAAATTATTTGGATTCAACGATCCGTTGTTTTCAGCGAAGTGGTTTACGCTGAATGCACATTTGGCATTGTCATGTTTTTGAATATGTTTTCATCACAAAACAAATTCGAAACATTTTCAATTCCTTTATCGAAAGTTTAAAAGAGAAAGTTATTTATTTTCTTTTTGAGTTGAATTATCTTATTATATGTACACATATTAATATTAAATATATTTATTATGCGTGTTATGCGTATTTAAATAATGTTTATACACACACATATAAATGCATATTTTTAGGTATATAATTTTATTCTCATTAATATAATAATTTTAAAAAATAGGTCTTTTAAGTTATTATATAACTCTTTTAAGAGAATTTTACAATTTTCGAAATAAATTTATATTGCATCAATCAATAGATACACTAATGAAAGTATAAGAATGTTTTCAACTATGTCATAATATTTATCTTTACATTCTTCAAACTTCTGTCAAATAGTTATTATTTCATTCATAAAAATATATTGTTTTAATGAATTATAATATTGCATACCATTTTATTTCTTTACTTATTATGCTTTTTACTTACGAAGATTACATTTTTATTCGCACAATATAATTCAATCAAGACTTAACGTTCAAAATGGATTCCCACTATAAATGGTGTCTACATCCTAGGTGGGAATCCAACAGACGAATGTTGAATTGAAACACCTACCACTAAAACATATGTCGTAATGAAACCTAGTTGCTGAGAAGGACGTTGGTATGGCAAAGCATCTCATTTTAAATTTGTGGTAGATGGCTAATTATTCCGCGTGTGTCTAATACTGCACGTCTCTCAGACATACATTCACGCATCTAGATAGCCTTTAGTTCAACAGTTTGAGAGTTCGAATCCCACCTAATTCATGGATGCTTGTAGTGGATCGGAATCTACTCTAAACTGCAGTTCCTTGTGTAATAAACCTTCGTGTGTAAAACAATGCCCGTTGAGAGCCAAATAAACAACACAAATCCAAATATTTCCATCTAGACTTCATTTTTTCTATAAAATAATGGACTTCATTTAAATGAAACTTTCTGCTGATATTTGTCACGTCGAAAATTTTATCAATTGCACCATTCACTTATTCAATGACTATTCGGATTGAGAAACATAATTATTACAAAACTTTATGAACAACTTACATAATAAATCACAGCATTAGATTACATGAATTTTATTTTTTACTTCTGCAGCTACTTCCAGCAAATTGTGGTATACCATAAACATTATGTGTTCTATGGTTTTTTAAGGAAAAGTTGTAATATGGTCAGATTTACCACAAAAAATTGGAAACATTTTAAAGCATTTTTTGTAAAATCAATATATATATATATATATATATATATATATATATATATATATATATATATATATATATATATATATATATATATATATATATATATATATGATGCTATGGAAAAAAGATGCTATATGTTTGACATCACTAATAAAAAATACGATTATCACTCCCTGGAGCAAATTTCAAAAAAGAACCTATTTGCAAAAACCAATATAACATGGTTGGTATGACGGTTAGTACATAGTTTGGCCCCCAGACGATGCAATATATGGTGTACAATGCCTAGGCATGCTGAGTATCAAATTATCGATCTGATCTTAGGGAATATTGCATGGAAATGGAAAATCCCATCATATGTAATCCTTCGTTTTAGACTTTTACAGGAATCCATAGCTAATTTCTAAGGTTTTTAAGACTTAAGAGTAAAATCATATTAAAGCATACTTCGGACTCAACCAAGCCACGTAGGTAAAAGCTATATTTTACCTACCAATAAAACCTGGGATTTACTAGATTTTGGTCTTTTTTACAGTAACATTTATATGAACTATATATTATTACTGTAAAAATATAGTATGCTCAATATACACTGCTCAAAACAATTAAAGGATATTGTAAGTTTTACATAAAATAAATATATAAACGATTTTTTTTTTCTGAAAATGGAAGAAAAGAATCACAAATGAAAATTTTTCTGATTTTCAAACTGTGGAATATGTTAATTTTGAGTTCGACGTCAAAAACGTCACTTCAGCGGCAGTGAATGAAATTTGACTTTCAACTGAATAAAAGACAATGAGTATAACGATGATCGGTATTCAGTGACTGCTTTGTTTCGATGAGTACGATGTCTCAGCGAAGTCATTAAACCAATTCAGAAGCTTGGAGAGTTATTGGTAGGTTAGAAGGGGGCCAAACTCAAGCCGGAGTAGCGCAAGCCATTGGAGTGTTACAAAGTGTGATTTCCAGGATTTGGAACCGTTTTTTGGAGACTGGAAGTGCAGGTCAAAGACCAGGGTAAGGTCATAGATGGGCAACAACGCCCAATGAAGATCGTTATTTAGTGTTAACGGCTCGGAGACACCGAAATATGAACGCTACTCTACTCCAACCACACCTTCGCTCGGCTACTGACACCACGGTTTCAACTCAGACTGTCCGAAATCGGCTCCATGGTGTAGGTCTGTATGCTCACCGACCGATGGTATGTGATAAATAACATCAAGGCATCGTCGCGACCGCTGGGAGTGGGCAACAGAGCATTTGAACTGGAGGAGAAATGAATGGAGCAATGTTCTTTTTTTCTGACGGGTCCCGTTTTTTGTTCATCCTGATAATAGGCGTATTTTCATCTGGAGGGACCGTGGCAGTAGGAATAATCCAGCGTTCGTGCACGAAAGTGTCAGATTTGGTGGTGGGGGAGTGTTGGTGTATGGTGGCATCTCCATTGACGGGCGCACAGATCTCTATATCATTCAAGATGGACCTCTGACTGGTCACGAATATAGGGATGAGATCCTCAGACCTATTGTAGTCCCTTACGCTGCAGTAATCGGATATGACCTAATTTTAATGGACGATAACTGCAGAACACATCGTGCTAACCTGGTGGAGGATTTCCTTTTCAAGGAAGGAATCGTACGATTGGAATGGCCACCAGATTGGAATGGCACGATTGGAATGGCCACGTGTTCACCAGACATGAATCCAATAGAGCACGTTTGGGACGCTCTAGGAAGACGAGTTGCTGGCCACCAACCACCCTGACAAACTTTCCAAGAAGTGGATAGAGCTCTTCTGGAAGAGTGGGACAGAATACCCCAACTCGTGATTAATAGCCTCATTGACTCCATGCTTCAAAGGTGTTCAACGTTGCTGGTCGTCCGTGGAAACCATACCCCTTGCTAAAAATGTCTTCTTATGTAGACAACACCTTTTCTTATTCTTTTTTTTCCTCATATGCACAAATTGTGTTTTTTTTTTTTCCTTTTGTACACAAATGCGCAATAAAATACATTTTTTTTCTGCCAAACATGTGTAATTTTTTCTCATATAACCTACTACGTCTGTCGACCACGTATCAATCAGTTAAAAAGTTTCCCATCCACAAGATTCACCTAAAATCGCAATATCCTTTAATTGTTTTGAGCAGTGTATTATTATTATACATATAATTTTTTTATGAATTGTAAAGCATATTCAACTATATTTAAACATTTCAGACCTCTAACTGAATTGTCAGCCATCGCTTTCACACGTTTGAAATAACTATGCAAAATAAAAAGTGCGTTACTGAAAAAAAATCGAATATTTTAAATTATGGTATTTAGCAACTTTCACGTTATTAATGACCCCAATTTAACTTATTCTCTTAAAGCAAGTAATTTTTTTTCGTAAGATTTTATTGCCAATTTTAATAAGAAAAACCACCCCATTTTATAGATAAAAATTTTTTCCACTTAATTCAAACTGATTTTCAGTGAAAAACTGCAGAACTATTTTTATTTCCATATAATAGCACAATTTGAGGCCAAGTGTTATAAGCTCATTTAAATGATTAATTGGATGCCTCAACAAATCATTGAAAATAATAAATCCTGACTCCTGAGCTGTGGGTCCCGGGTTCGAATCCCGGTTCGGACATGGATGTTTCTTTCCTTCTCTGTTCTCTCTGTCCTTTCTTCTGTGATGTTGTATGAATGTGGCCCACCCTATAAACGGTTTTGTGGTGGTATAGCGCGGGTAACGCTACTCGCCTCCGTGACTTGGTTCACAGGTTCCCGCTGGGTAACGACAAATAGGTAGCAGTCTCTGGCCTTGTTGTGGCATAGGGTTCGTCATCCAAGTGTGCCCGCCGTTGGCAAAAAAAAAATATTTACAGTCCCTACTTAATGATTCTATATATATGTTTCTATATAAAAGTTATATATGTAATATAGTTAACTTTTATATTTACTTTATTTTTATTACAAATGAAACATTAATACCGAATATAAAAATAATTATATGAATGTTGTGAATGCGAAATTGTGTTATAAACTTTAGTCAATATTATGATTACGTAAGTAATATTTAATTTTTATAGTGTATATTAATTATATAATTATTTTTATATCTGACAATTTGACATGAATACTTCATTTGTAATCGAAAAACTTAAAAACAGTTTTTTATTAGTCTCTAATTATATTAATTTTCACTCTATACAATGATATAATTAATAAATAAAATAATTATTCATGTATGGTTTAATAAATGAGTATATTAATTAAGTCTTTTTATTTACTTTTTGTTTTAGTAAACCTGACATTTTTCAAATGTTAATTTTTGATGTTAAGAAAAAAAAAATAGATACACTGTAAATAAATAATTTTTTAAATATTTGCTTAACGTTATATGTAATTATTAATAACTTAGGATTTGTTTTATTTAAATAAAAAATCAGATTGCTAGGGAACATCAGGGGTTACGAATAACTGAGAAAAAAATTCAGTAATTAATAGTTTTGTTTTTATATCGAAATTCCGTAATAGATATAGCAAATATATAGCAAATATTCTTTTGATTAACAAAGAGTTAGTAAACTATAAAAAAACTTTAATTAATTTTACAAATTTGTATTAAAGAATAAATTTGTTATAAATTTTTCATGTTAAATACACAATAGCATTTAAAGACTGAAAGACATGAAACAGAAGCTATCACTAAAAATGAGATCAAGTCTTGAATTTCTGTCTTTTTTTTTATTTACATCATCGCGCCCCTATTGGCCAATTAAGTTTACCCCTGTTGGCCAATTGCAGACAGCATTGCCTTTTTTAAAGAAAGAAAAGCAATAACATAAAATTTATTACGGTTTCGCAAACTTTGATTTTTGTTATTCAAGTAAGCAATTTGATTTTTTTCTCCTTTGAATTTATATTCCTGAGGGAGAAATCAAAATAAATTGCTATGACATGAACAACACAATTTCTCTCTTTCCTTTTTTGGCTTCCCTTAAATATTCTTAAATTTACAGGAGCAGAATGTGAAATTTATCTCGTATCCCAGAAAAGCATTTAAAGAACCATTTGTATTTATTTTATACCAGTCCAGGTACCCAATAAGATAAAAGAAAAACAGTAATATGTGTGTGTGTATTTGTTTATGTTTTGAAATAAATGTCTGAAGTCCCTAATTTTAAATTTAGATATTTCCATAGCAACAGATTAATATGAAATTCAGAAAGAAATCCTTCAGTTTACATCAATTAAACACCTTTGTAAAAAGCAATTATTTTAAAGGTAATTTAAATACATGGAAACTAAAACTATACTGCCGACCAAATTGTCTAGTGGTCAGCGTGCCTGACTACGGATAAGGAGGTCCTGGGTTCGAATCCCGATTTGGGCATGGATGTACTTTCTCTATCTATCCTTTGTCCTTTCCTTGTGTGAATGGTTGCCTACCCTATAAACGGGTAACTATGGCATGTGTGTAGAGCAAAGTCGTATTTTTTACCTTCATGGTGCTCTGATTAAAACGAAAGACGCTCCCAATCGACTTAATTCGCATAGCATAGCGAGCTTGGCTTGTCCAAGTGTCATTAGTAAACAACAAAACTATACTAAAACAAACCCTTTTACGCTTCTATCTGTCATAGAGTTCAATTTTATCGTTCATATATTTAAATATTATTCAAAAAATTCAATTCTAAAATTCATAGTTTGAAATAAATTATAGTTAATTCACTTAGATAATTTTTAAAATTTTCTTAGCACATCAATACAGTAATCGATATATAATGCGAAAAAGCAACAGTATTAATCCACTTTCCACATAGATTTGACTGTTTCGTTCAACGCTCTTCTTTTGCGCATGAGAACTAACTAGACGGGCCTACAATTTAAAGTGGAGTTTGAACCACTACAAACATCTATTCACGAGCCGGGATTCGCATCCACGAACTGTTGAATCAAAGACCACAGCGCTAGCCATTCGACTACCAACTCGACCAACACCTAGAAGAAGGTTTTAGTTCGGCACGCTTTCCTCACAGATAATAGCAATATGCGACTAATAAGATTTATAAAATATTTAATAAGATAGAATAATGAAAAAGAAAGGTTTAGTTTCCAATATTAAATTCCATTAAGTCGATGGATTCAGAAAATATTTTCTGAAGATTACTATAAGCACTCTGGCCTTCCATTCTGATTAACATTAGATTCTCTCTAGAATAGATGTTTCCAGTGTTTCGGAAATCACATTAAATAATAGGTACGGGTCGCGAATCAGCCAAAAAAGTGACCGTAAAAAATTACTAACCACAGCTGAAATATACTAACCAGATTAACATGTGGTTAAGCGGAACTACATTAACCATGCAAAATTAATTATAAAATCACATTTTGTATGAAATACTCTATTTCATCAAATATCGAACACATTCTTACGGATGAACCTGTTTTCAGAGAAATATAATTAGAATTTTTTTCATTATCACCAAGTCCAAGAAGATGTTTTGAAACTTTCGAGAATGATAAAAAAAAATTAAAATATGGAACATTAAAACATTTCCTCAGTTCAAAATATCTGTTGTAACTAATCTCATAACATAATAATAACATGTTTAGGAGTGTACTGGGGGCCGTGGTAGCCTAGTGGTTAGGGTATCGACCTTCCATCCGGAAGGACGGAGTTCGATTCCCAATACCGCCAAAGACCCACCGAGTACATGCGATGTACTTGCTCGTTAAATCTGTGGAATCGAAAGTCCTGTGGTCGGTCGTTGAGCAGTTACCATGGGTGCAATGATCTGGAGAAAATTTCCTCCCCCTCCAGATCAATGTCAAAACTGAGGGAGTGGATTCTCTGGTGGTGCCATCTATCGGAGGATTTAAAAAAAGAGCAAAGACGTACTTTCACCTTTATGATTAAA
Source organism: Latrodectus hesperus (assembly GCA_037975125.1). NCBI lineage: Eukaryota > Metazoa > Arthropoda > Arachnida > Araneae > Theridiidae > Latrodectus > Latrodectus hesperus. The sequence continues at coordinate 16,558,173 of CM075857.1, read as the reverse complement.
ACGAAAGACGTTATTGACTTAAATTCGCATTGCCAAGGCATAGCGAGCTTGGCTTGTCCAAGTGCATAAGTAACAACAACAGGATTATACTAGACGAGGTTTACAAGTTTACTCACTTCCAGAAAATCAAAAACACAAGCGTAAGAGTTTTTGGAGGAAAAGTCGTAAGATCCGAGCACCAATGGTAGAGGACTGACTTAGCTCAAATGTCTGAAGACTTTAGCTGGTTCTTGTGGAATAGCCTTTACGCCTTGGGTGGCCCTACCAGGAGTATCCATGCCCGATGTACTTGGTCTATTTCTCCTAGTGACACCTTCTCGTCACGATGAGGTACCCTACAGGTAAAGGGGTCAAAATATCTAAAATGAGTGTCCTTTTGTTTATTACTGAAAGCGTGTACTTATATATTTATTATTGTATTCTGTAGAGAGATCTTTTTACTAGTTTTATACCCATTTTGAAATTATTAGAAATAAATTAGTTCAAATACAAATTCTTTTTGGTTAAAGTTCTCAAATTCTTTACATAAATAATTACAACTGTTACCAACAAAATTGTGCAGTTCCAACAAGAAATTCATCAGCAACCTTTATGTTTGTCCACTGTTGGTCAATGGAGATTGTATCTGAAAACCAGAGATGTCAAAAGAATATTGTTATCTTACCTCTATGCTCTAACAATAAAATTAATTGCATATAACCTATATGATCATTACTTATTGGTCACCATATGACCAATAGGATATGATATTATCTACTTCAAAAAATTTCTCAACCATTTGGAAAAAAGCATACTGATGAAGAGATGCACGCAATCAATAAAAATTTCAAGTAACTAGAATTTATCAGAATTCTAGCTAGTAAAGAATAACTAAGATATTTTTAAGACTGTGATTATAATTAAAATATTTATTTCGCAAAATGCCAAGTTCTGGTATATAGGTTAGTCATTGATTTTTAACGGATAATGATAATATTATTTCAAAAACTCATTTAAATTAAAATAAATTAAATATAAAAAATTTTAAAAATTAAAAGTAGTAAGAAATTAAAAATAGTTTTAAATTATCTTAAATTTAAAGTTTACTTCATTATACATGTTACAATCTTATCTGAAATTAAATCCATTCTTTAGGTCCAAGGTTCGGTCCTCAGGATGGGTGAAGTTTACTCGGCTTTCATTTCTTCAGCAGTCGATAAATTGAGTACCAAGCATGCTTGAGAACTAAACATTGGGATTTCGCTTTAGGCTGGTAACCCAGGGTCCTCGGTTAGGGCCGAGCTGGCAGCCGAATGGTTAGCGCTCTTGCCTTCGGTTCAACAATTCGTGGGTTCGAATCCCACCTTGGGCATGGATGTTTGTAGTGGTTCGGAATGCACTTTAAACCGTAGGACCCAGTCTAATTAGCCCTCGTGTGCAAAAAATGACCGTTGAGCGACAAACAAAACAAAACAAACCCTCGGTTAGGAAAACAGATATGGACACTGTAGAAGGCCATATGTAAATATGGTCCATATGGGTTGTTGTGGCTCAGGTATTGTTTTTTTCTAAATACATCCTTTAGATTTCTATTTGTTTATAAAATTAATCCACTCTTAGAGCAAAATGCATCAGTTTTTCATTTTTTTTAATACCAAATCTCTTGGAATCTTTTTAATTTGCTTCATTTTATGAACAACGTTAATTTTATTTTTAGTTCAGCTCTACCTGCATAATAATAAATGAAAGATATATGAAGTAATAAGCTAATCAATTTTCAATAAGGCATTACATTGGAAATATTTATTTGAAATAAATAAAAGTCTATGTCTCTATGTTTTTTTCTATGTGAATTGCAGTAGTTAAAAAATGTTCAACAATGCAATCAAAAAGTTGCACAATATGACTGTGTGATGGATAAATGCTTTGAAATATATGACACATTTAAAAGGTTGCATTTAGACAAAATTGCAGAAGTACAAGTTAAGCATAAAATGGAAAATGTACAGATCTTGGACCTAGCATTTGCGTATATGTTGCATACAATGACATTTAAGAAAAATTGAAGTTTTTTCTAACAAAGTACTGAAACACTATTTACCAGACAGTGTTTCCTTCCATTAAAACAAATAAATAAATATTGCAAATGTCCCTCTGTAGAGCTAATTGTAGGTCTCCAGAGCAAAATATCTCAGATTCCATTACAAAAACTATAAGCAAAGAGAGATGAATGTCGTACTTTTCAGTATGCACACCTATCGAAGTGGGTGCTTGAGTGATTTCTGGGTTTCCTAGTTTGTAATATATAAATATGGCCCATTAATTATGAAACGTCCTCCATGAATGTAATTATGCATTGGACATCAACATGCTCTATATAATAGCCTTAGTCATAAGGCACTTCATAATGCAGTGTCAAAATTTCCCTTTGTACAAGGAAAAATAAACACAACCGGTCATATCTAATATACTAAGAAGAAATAGTTGAAATGGCGAGAAATTCGCACCATACATATTCTGTTTTGATATCTGCACAATCGTACATTACATTAGACAGTAACATTGATTATTATAATTTGAGGAATTACAGCAGGTATAACGTTACACTAACTTGTTATAATTTCTCAATAACACTGGTTATTAAAACATCGTAATGAAATATTCGTGAATATAAAATAGAAACCTTTTCTAAGCATATATTAAAACGAGCAAAAATTTTTGAGAATCTTTTGAGAATTGTCCAGAAAAGGACTCCCTGATTTCAAAATTAAATATCTCGAAAACAAAGATAGATAGAGGAATGCAGTAAAAGGTATGTTTATTGTGAAAGCTGTAAGAATTTTATACAGCTATTTGAAATAATAGTTACAAAAGCTGCTAACAGATGGCGTTGTACGATGTACAGCTCAAATCAGCATACATAAATGAAATAATCGTATGAAAACATTCTTTCCAAAAAAATCATATCACAATGTTTTCAATGCTAACCTCCTTTCACGCTTGAATAGTGGTACTATTCGCTCTGGGCTTCGACTATTTATACTAAGCAATACGCATAACGATTACAGCGCCATCTATTTGCAACTTCTGTAACTATTATTTCAAACTGATGTATTAAATTCTTACAGTTTTTACTATAAACATACCGCTTACTGCATTCTTCTATCGATCTTCGTTTTCGAGATATTTAATTTTGAAATCAGGGAGTCCTTTTCTGGACACCCTGTATGAAATATTTTCAATTCTTTAATTAATAACCAAGCACTAACCCAAGTATGATATAAATGAAAAATTATTTAAAATCATCTATTTCAAAAAATACAGAGAAAAGAAGCACATTATATTTAAATCAATGATGTTATCTTTTTTCTTTTATATTATCAAGGGCTATACAGATAACAGTAGAAAAATTTACATAAATATTGGACAAAATTACAATTTGGAAAAAATAAAAATATTTAATTGGCTTTGTTCATAAAGCTGTTTCGGATAATGAAATAAAATATTTTGTATAGATCACTCATATATAAATCAAATGAAGAGTGAAACTCTTTGCTATGTGTGTTTCCTTTAGGCAGCAGATCGAATATGGTTAGTTTTTCGCTTAATGGTAATTTCTTGCACACGAAAGATAATCAAGACCAGCATATTTTGAAAATCATACACAAAAACACTAATCTATTATTTGCAAATATTTTTTGAAATTTTGAAACAAAAAAATAGTAAATATTTTTTTAAATATAAATTCTACTGGGAGGAAGAGAGATCTTTTGCTTTAAATATTTTTTTCTACTCACAGAACTAACACGTAAATGACAATTAAAAAAAAGGGGAAAAGATTTACATCTTTCCTCTTTGAAGCGGAAGGAGTTTCAGAACAGATTGTTTCACTTCTAAGTATTTACATCATCGTGTTAGTACTTTACACGTTTCAAATCAGTTTTAATTGAGGTTCAAATTTAATAACAATATTGTAACCAAAATTTTGATATGAAACAAAGTTTTTAAGTTGGCCAAAAACAAACATGCTGCTATAATTCATTCTAATCTATACTGCCATTGTCAATTCAACTCCAAACAGACAGGCTAAAATTTTATTTATATCAGTAATATATAAAAAGTATTAAAATTTTGCCAAAATTTGATTACCTTTCAATCAAACATTTTAATATTTGCAAAACTGCTCTTTTCTAATATTTTTAAACAACATGTTTAAAAAACCTACATCTATAAATAAGATTCCTGTATATTACAATATTAAGCAACTCAAAACTTTATGAATATTTTCTGTCTGAAACATAAATTGCTACTAAATTACAGTTTGTTGTAAACGTAATGTTTTCAAAGCTTAATTTCTGAAAAGGCACACTACTTAATTCTAAAAAACATTGTATATTTATTTATGTTTTTTAAATAATTAGTATCTGGTTGACTAAAGAATCTATAATTCTTGTCCACATTATCTCCACATCCAACTTTGTCCAAATTATATCTTTTGTTCCTCTATATTAGCTAAACTCAACTAGATGTAAATCCTAGACCTAACTAGATGTAAATCCTGTAGACCACTAATTCCTTTTCTCCCCAAAAGCCTTGGACACAGCCAAATAAGGTTTAGAGCGCTTTCTGCTCAATCTAAGTTTAATACCAATGCACGTCATAGACAAGACAACAACAAATAATTATCATTTTATGTAATTTGCATTTTGAAATTTATCAGTTTTCTATTAACTTCATTAGAACTATTTGCATTAAATATTAGCAAATATATATTTTACAACCTTCTTTTTTGTTATACATATCATTTAATTGGTCAATGTGTTTTAATAAGAGCACCATTTGATTAATAATAAAATTTCTTTACTTCTAAATTTGCACAAAAATATTACTTTTTATTAATAATTATATTTTGATTAGAAGAAATAAATTATATCACATTATAAATACAAAAGTATAACTTAAATAATTTACATTTTATATACTGTAAAATACTATATTAAATTATAAATAAAGATATAATTTAAATATTTTACACTTTCGCTTATGAGAAAAAATTACTCAATGGAATTTTAATGTCAAATTAAAGTTTTTCTTCCTTATCAGGCTAACTATTTTAAATTTTGATGAGAAGGAAACTTTTTTTTAAAATAACAGTGGGCACTGAGTAACAAAGCCTTCGCGACAAGAAGGTCGTAAACTGTTATTTATTTATCGTTACCCGGTGGGCACAGGTGAACCATGCCACAGAGGCAAGTAACAAGAAAGAAACTAATCATTATTTCAGTAATTTTTTTGAAATGTTAAAAATTAAATTTTACCTTTAAAAGTTAATAAGATGCCAAAAGTAAAACATATTTTAAACAAATTGCAACTTTTATTTTACAGAGCATTTTTTAAACGAGCAAAATTACAAACTTAGAAAAAAAATTAACATATATTTTGATAAAAATCAAAAAGTACTTGGATATTATGATTAAAAGAAAAGATAAATAAGTAGGAGTGATTCATGTGAAATTTTACAAAAAATATTTATTTCAATTACGATGTTCACCCCAAGTAAACTTGAATGTCATTTTTGTTTTTTTCAGACTACTAAAAATTGACAATTTGAGTGAATTTTTGTTAGATATCATTTTTAGGTTACTGGTTAAAACACAATTACTGTCCATTTATTATTTTTATTTATTAGAAATGTTTTTTTATATAAAGATCAAAATTATTTTTTTCATTAAATAAAAAAAATGTATAAAATAATTGTTGAATAATTTAAAGTTACTTGCTTTCCATTTGTTAAAGTAAGAATTTTATTACAATTTAGTTGCACTGAATATTTTATGGAACCAAATTATTCATATTCATTATATAGTTTTCATTTGAGTATTATATATATTTACACCAGGCTCTATCTAGATGCCAAGAGCAATAAAGACGATTTCATTTGAAGGGTTACCCATTTCTTGAACCCAAGCATTAAAAAAAGAATATGTTATATCATTCATGAAAACTTTAGGGGAGCAACTGGCACATTTCTCTTTGATGAGTGACACTAACAAAGACATCATAACAATCACCCCTATTAGATATTGAAAAGCCACATGGAAAACCTTCTCATATCATCTACTACCAAGACAGTAAACAATTCAAATCTGTAGCTGTTTAAATCATGTGTTCCATCAACACATACACAATCAGAAGAAAATTTCTGTTACATGTTTTTTTAGCATCATTCATAATCACAAACACAAAGTCTTCTTTTCTTAATGCTTTATGTGTATCATCATTAGTTCCTTGAGCTTTGTAAAATAAGATGCCGTAATTTTCTGCTTTCATTAGCTACACCCAAGTTTCAATGCTAATGCTGTCATTTTATGTTTAATAGCAATGCAAATTGCTATTAATGCAAATTGAAAAAAATTCTCAATGTATGCAGGTCTTTTATTTTCGTAATTAAGTGTAATCTTTCAAGTTCACCGGCAGTCACTGAATCTCTGATCGCATCTAAAAAGCTATCAAATGGTATTTCAGCAGCAATGTTGGATGCTATTTGTTCTCGTTTAGTTTTGGTCAGTCTCAAATGACCAAGATCATTTTGGTGTCCAAGATGAGTTGAAATGTATTTTATGCAGCATATTCCTTAATGATTAAAGTTAACACATATTAAAGGGGGCCAGTAACAATTTATTTTATTACTGCCTTGTATTTTCAAATATGACATAGTCCTTTACTTTTAGAAAGGAAGTCTCCTGAATGATGGCAGGTAAAATTTAGTTTTTTTGTCAGCAAAATTATGAGATCATAGGTGGTGAAATCCTACTTTTGTAGATTCTTCTACATTTTCTTCCACAATTCAAATTCTTTAGTTGATTTGAATTTTAAAATTTCTACAGTTAAGTCAATATCATGATCATCTTTCAAATGTTCTTCTATAGATCTTTTAGGTATATTAAGCTTTGCAATCCTGGACACTTATATGCAAAGTTTTTTCATAAGCTATCAAATTATGTTACCTTCTCATGTGTTCGTTTAAATATTTCTTCATTTTGAAACTAATATTACAGATTTTGCAAATAAGATTTGAATCAGATTCATCGTCAATATCACAATCTCTGGAAATATTTTGGAATATTCCATTTATACTTTTAGAGGTGCTTGCTAAACATGTGGTATCGATCTCACTGTTTTCTAAATGAATACTTGACTATTTCAATATCGCACAATTCTTCATCAGAGAAAGCACTTAGAGTACTTTCAGAATCACTTTCTGTTCCTGAAAAGGGCCTTTTATTTATGATACAAAAGACATTTCACAGCAAAAATTAGCAAATGAAATCCAGAGAAAAATGTAGACACAAATAATGGTGCTGAACTCCGTAAAGCACTGGACATGCACAAAATGTCTGATAATTTTACCTTATTGCCCAAGTGTTTGATATGAATATCTCAACTCATTTGTCCTCTCTAGATGTTAGTGTCTATTGTGAGCTGCAGTGAGGTACTGTTCATATACTCTCTGCTGCTACAACAATACCACCTAGCAGTAGTGTCACAGCATTATTTGAATTTGTAAATACTAATTTCACATAAGAATTACAGTTATATTGGTTTACTAACATACTTTTCAAAATTTATAGCCTGTTCTTATTCTTTACCTTGGTTTGCCTGCAATTATATTTCAATGAAAAAAATTTATTCCTACACATTGTATACAATGTCCATGGTTCCTCTTAATCCTACCAATTTTTTTCTTTTTTCCTAATCCTCCTATTCTCCAGATTTATAGCAAAAAGAACACACATAATCTTTTTTGACAACAATTACAGTGAAACATACTACCCACTGCATATTCGTTTGAAAGCAACACACTTTCAAACGAATGTAGCCAAAGTTAATCTGATGTACTAATGTAGAGATGTAGAGTGAGAAAAAATATTTCAAAAATAAACAAAATGCAAATACAATAAATTCAATGGTTCTTATAAGAACTTTAAAATAATAATTTTCACCTCTTCTAATATCTTTTGGGGTAATATATTAATTTAGATCTAGGATACAGTTCAACCATTTATTCATAAGTGGATCCTAGAATCAACTATTGTGATTCTACAAATTTTAGGAAAAGATGGTCAGCAACAGAATCTAATATTAAAATCTCAATTCTGATAATGTTCCCACATAGATGCTGACAAATACCAGCATTCATACAAACAGCAAATAAAGCTATTTAAATCACACAACTTAAACTTGATTATTTATAGCATTGTTGCTAATGTGCAAGTTAAACATACAATACCAATAAAATTCGAAAATCAGAAAAAATATAGTTCACCACATAATTTTTCATTAGATGACAAATTGACATTGATCTAACCATGGAGCACTGGAGTAAAATTTCAACATTTAAACCACTTTTTGAAATAAAACTAAACACAATTTCCGAAGTTTTGCAAAACTACATATCCGAGGGAAAAAAGAGGAATTGAAATAATTATTAACTACCTTGCATTCATTTTTTGGACCAATAAGATAAATATCAAATTTTTATTACATATTTGGTAGTAGTTTCATCTAAATATAAAATAATGTATGAACCACAGAAGTAAAGAGCAAGTCCGAATTTCATCACATATCACTCGTTTGCTTCATTAATTTCAAAATCATGCAAAAGAAAAATATTTCCATATTCATTAACAGAAGAAAATGCAGTTACATTTTATAGCATTAAGCAAAATTATTGCCTTTTTAACTTTATTTTGTGTATTTTAACATTATATTTAATATTTGAAGAATCTTAGATACAGCAGCGATTTGTTGACCTTAATTATTACATCCCTATTAGATACAAAAAAAAATTCATTTAACTATTCTTTTATTAGTTTGTTATGTTTTAATCAGATAGCAAGAATCAAAACTTGCAAAAATCACCATATTAACTATATTTGTCCACAACACACAGGAGAAAGCAGATTTATTATCTCCACATGCGTAACACCAGTCTTTAATAAAATCAGTAAAAAAGGTAACTATTGGAAAATTTTCTAATTCAAGACATTTTAGCTCTAGGTACTTATAAATCTTTAAAATTTATAAACAAAACAAAAGGTCTGCTAACAAAATTCAAAGGAACAACCACACTTAAATTCTTGAGGTTAAAAAATTTTGTTTACAGAACAAAGGGGAAAAGATGACAACCTGTCAAGTTTTTCAGTAATGTGTGATGGAAGGATGTATACAATGGCTGTTTTAATTCACCATTGAATTCATTTTCCATGTCATTTAAAAATCAGCCCTTTATTCACCTGCAACATTTAGTAGAACACATCTATTTTCACATGGAAATTGTCCTCTTCCTTCCTACAAAATTAAAATAGAAAAAAGTCAGATTTCAATATTATGACTTAAAATTAAAGAATTTTCATGATGAGCTTTTTTCAGGAGAATCAAGAAATTCAGGATAACTATGAAGCCTAAAGCTATAATAATTATTTAAACTTCAAAAACTTCTTAAGAAATTCATAAACCACAACAATGGAAATGGTTCAGTATATATTTTGGAGCAATGAAAATAGTAAAAAGTATTTTAATTAGTTTCTTCTATGATTATCGAAGCAGAATTATACAATTTGAGCTATATTTCTATTTTTCGTAAAAAAACAGATTAATTTTAATGCAATGTATTTAATGAATAAAATATGTAAATTAAGAATTTAAAATGTAATTTATGGTGATTAAGAATCGATATAAAAAAGATCAATTGATAATAGCATATCCATGAAAGCAGAACCAGTCTCTGAAAATGTAATATTCACCTAAATGCATCTAGGTAATTTAAATGCACGCTTTATTAAATTGTAAAATATTAGTTCAATAACTTAATTTTCTCAATAAGTATAATTTAAATATTATTTATCTTATAAGACTAAATTCTATATGCAAGAAAATATTTATAAATATTTACCAAATAAGCTAGTTAATTATGACATTAAAAGATAATCACAATTTAGGCAAGTTATAAAAGAAAAAAATTTAATTCATAAGGAATATTCAAACATAATGAAATTTTTTCTATTAAGATTTTAGTCTTTGTTATATAACTTATAGACATTGAAATAATTAAAATTTACCCTCATTTATAAAAAAATATAGCTTCCATTTTCTAATAAAAAGAGATAAAAAATTAGAATTTAAGACTAATAAATAATTTCAATGGAATTTATAAATAATTTAAAAAATAACTAATTAACATAATAATTATATTATAATTACTCAAATGTTATTTTTTCAGAAATAATTATTAACAAAGCTAGTGTATAAAAATATACAAATACAACTTTATGCACATCAAATAACAATGAATTTTTATTTCTTTAACTATACACTTAAGTAATTTTATATTCAGACATTCCAATTACATGACAACATAATTTTAAGTCAGATAACGTAATGTACAATAAATATTAAAAAATAATAGTTTTAGCAGTAGCTTTATCACAACCTATGGTGGCAAAAGCCATCACTCCTGTAAATCTTGATTGTTATTAAAATAAATATTGGTTATGCAGAAACGTCCTGAAGTACTTTCACTTTTTTGTTACTCTCAACATTATTTTTTACTTCTTGCATTGTTTCATTTGCTCGTTTAAGTAATCTGAAAAAACAAAATAATGATAATACATATCTAAAATCTACATTACAGAAAACAAAAATTTTATTATTTCATATACTCAAAAATTTTTTTTACTTCAACTAAAGAAAACATTTTAAGATATATTTACTTTTCTTGTTCTTCTATATCATTTTTTAATGCAATTATCTTTCTTTTAATATTTCTGTTTTCTTTAACAGTTTGTACAGCCTCTGAAACAAAATATTTTTCACAAAATTCCCACATAGACTTCTTGATCATAAAAATTGCCAAAAATACAATTATCATTCATATATGAAACTACAAAAAAGCATAACATATGTTTCTATGGTTAAGTAAAATATAATATCTGATAGATTATAGTTGAGATTTAAACACATAATAAAATTGGTAATTTCAGTTATCTTAGCATGTATAATAGATTCTATTTACTTCATTATAATTTTTTTAAAAAGTAAATCAAAATGCTTTTTGTTGCATACTTTGTTTTTATAACTATGTTAGTTAATTAATTATCTACTTTTCCCATATATGATGCTTACCAATGTGCTCTACTTTTTATGGCGGCTGAATGATTAAGTCAAATTTCAAAGAGTGTGATGCTTTAATAAGCTGTATATAAAAATGTAGTGAAAGTATAATCTCATAAAAAGAAATATAAATTCTGCTCAACTAATATTTATTTTTCAATTGCTTTTGATATAAAGATGATTTTTAAAGAAAATATAGTTTTTCATAGCATACAATCAAATAATATATGCCAAATCAAATAATCATGTGAAAGAAGTAAAATTAACTATTATTAATTTTTTTACATTTAGAAAAATATTACATTCACTGAAATTTTAAAGCATAATATAAATTATGGTAAGCAGAAGAATGACATATAATCTATTATTATTTATCATTTAATAAAAAAAACACTAAGAAATAGTGATATTGATTAATCACTTTGAAATAAGAAAAAAAAAACTTTAAACAAAGAATATCACCTACAGTAAAAATAAAATAACCCAGCTATACATTTTCTAATAATATAATTTAGAAGCTCAGTATGACTCAAACGCTTCTGCTTTTACAAAGCATAGGTAAGCACAAGAAAATGGTCACATTCAGAATAAATCTGTCAAAGTCATCTTAAGCATGCTTGAGATTGAGATTCATGTTCAGAAACAAATGAGATGCTTTATTTCCAACTGTTTAATTAAATATCCCCAAATATAGAATTTTATATTAATTATAAAAATACTTTAAGAATTTTAAAACTAACAAAAAATGGTAAAACTGCTTTTAAATATAGAAGCTACAGTAAATATGTAATTATTAATATAATAATATAAAAAATTATTTCACAAAACACATAAACCTTCAAAACTTACAAAAATAAACTTTATTATCTTACTATAAGTTATAGATATAGAAAAACTCTTTAAAAAATATAATTTTCAGGGAAATCTGAGAGAAAAATAATCTGTACCAATTATCAAATTTTTGTTTTGCAATTTAGTTAATTGCCACCTCATTAGAAATATTAAAAAAAGGATAATTTTTCAAGTTATCCAATAATAGATAAATGTGAAAAAGAGTTATAAGAATTAAATTTGTTTTAGAGTATTTAAAGAAATCCTTATCAAATAAATATATTTAGAAAATTCGCATTTTAAAAACCAATATGTTTAATTTTTCCTTTTAAACTGAAATTCTACTTTAAAAAAGAAAATTTTTTTCAAAAAACAAACACTGAATGACAGACCCAAATCATGATGGTCTTTTTTTATGTTGCTGAAAAATAGCTTTTATTTATAAGTGATTTGAAACCAGAAATTGATCTAATAGATAAAGAAGAGTTAAATAATACTTGATACATCAAAATACATTGAAAAAGTTTTTCTATATTAAAATCATCAACTTTCATTTACAAAAAAGTCAATATAGTTGCAATGTTGTAATTGCAATATGTAACAGTAAAGTTTGAAATGAAAGGAAATGGAATACACATTACCAAAATTTGGTTCAACTATGTATGATCTGAGAAATATTGATAATTACCGAGAAATTTTACTTTCCAAAATAAAAAATAATGTAATAAAGCTTAGTAATGTAATTCAGAAAAATAATGCATATTCAGTAAAATCCAAAAACGTAAATGTCCATTAAATAAAATAATGCGTAAATATTAATGATTTATCCAAATTAAATTCAAAGATAGAAAAATTCTTAAAACTACAGAGTTCATAGATATCAAAGAATGAAATTCCAGGAGTTTTTCAAGAGTCAAATCAAAAATTTCCAGAAGGTATCAACATTCATGTTGAAATAAAATTTTTTTATTTTATTTAGAAAATATTTTTAAACTAAATATGCATATAATTATATACATACATCATTTTTTATTATTTGTAAATAATAGAAATAAAAAATTTCTAAAATTAATGAGAATATTTTTTATTTAAGTTAGAATTATATTTAATGATTGTTTCAAAAGCCTACAATGAATTTTCATTTAAATAATCAATATTCTTTATATTACTGAATTATACATTGTATAAATGAGTAATTTAGAGTTTTTAAACATCTTCACTAGATTCCTATCTATTAATTTATTGAGTATTTCAAGATGTGTATAACAACTTCTTTTCAAATATAAATGTACTCAAAATAAATACAACTGTTATAAAAATTTCCAGGATGACTTTTTTCTCAATTACTATTTAATAAAAATAATTCTAAATTTTTCTTTTGTTTGCTTTCAAACTCTTTTAAAAACTTTACTATTTTGGATCCATATTCTAAGTATTACTAAATCTTGAATCCTTCAATAGATTTCCACATTTCTAGGTTATTCATACATATAAATTATTACCAGATATATACAAATTAAATACCAGATTCCACTAGTCATTGAAAAGACTTTACATCAGGCATATTAAATAATTTGCAAACAAAACAGGAGCTCCAAAGGGTATATCCCCACATTAAAAGCTAATACTCAATTAAGTTTTTTTTACAATTTTATTAAAAGTTTTAAAATATTAAAAAAACTCAAAAAAATTACAAATTTTCTAATAAGAAAAGTACATTAATTACTTTTTTTAATAAAAAAAGTACATTAAGGTAAGTAAAAATTCCAGGAGTAATTCAGTTTTCAAGGTGTCAAGTTGGAATTGCAGGAATTTCAAGGGTTCTTAAAGAAATTCCAGGAGTTGTACCCACACAAACCCAGAAACTACTAATCTTAAAATTCTAGACAATATAAGAAAAATATGAAATTAGAGTTGATAATAGAAAAGTAATATCTTTTACTAAAAATGTATTAATAATTCTATGAAAAATATTAAATAACTGTGTTTCTTTGAATATAAAAACTCATAATTTGTATTTTTATAATCTCAACTAGTTCACAATGTATCAAAAGAAATTTAATATGTTCAATTTGGAACACATAAAAAAATTAAGAAAATTTTATGCATTTATATTAACGTACTTTTTTAAATGAATAAAATTTTTACAGCCAGTTTTGCTTGCACACTTTATCACATCTTACTCTTTATTTTCTTTTCAAAAATAAAATTTTGAATACATGAAACACTATAAATTTTAAAGATGAAACATTGTGGTGCTTGTCACAAGTGAGGGCCACACTTCACGGAAAAAATGCTAAATCATAAATAAGGAAACAGTTCAGACATTTATATATATTTTTTATCAAAATGTTAGGTTGCAATAAGAAAATAAAGTTCACATTCTTACGGAGTTAATGCTTCTTATTGTTTGTCTAACAAAAAACCATATTTATTTCATAAATATGAATATTGTCAATATTTTTATTTATATTTTAACTCAAAATCCTCAGTAGAGAACACTGCAAATACTTAACTGTAAATCATTAAATTCATTCTAAAAGCAAAAGTTACATTTTTCTTATTTACATTAAAAGAACTATTCATGAACTAAATATTTGCTTTTTACTTAAATATATTTTTTACTATCTTCACATAAAACATGTAAGGTGCAAAAATATATATATTCAAATAAATATAATTGTTTTCTGAATCTCATTCATAGGAATTCACTAAAATAAATAGAATTTTGAAATAATTTTGAGCTAAATAAATTTTACAAAACTAAATAAGAATAAAAAAATTAGATTTGAGTAAGAAAAACAGCAAAATATGCATTAACCTGTATATTTAGAGTTTTAAAATAAATTATAAAAATGATAAATTGCATTGAAATTAAAAATCAATTTTGATTTAATTTTTCCATTTTATTTTTAACAAAATAAACAGTAAATTAACTCACATCAATAGAAAAATGTACTTCATCAACTACAGATATTTTAGCTTCTTAATTTTTGAATACCTTTAATTTTTAAATCAATACACTATACTGAAATAACACATGGTTCAAGCAATATAATTTTTTATAGAAACTTTTTGTTCTAGCAACAAATACTAATTTTTTTAATCCTAGTTTTGGCAAAGTAGTAGAAAGATAATTGGTTTATGCCCATGCACATGATTACTTCACAGCATGTTTATTTTGTTTGCAGGACTCACTAAGAATATCAAAATTTTTCTTTCTTTCAACCTTGTACATACAATTATACACTGGTTACAGCCTTGAAGTCAGCTACTGTACTGTCAATGTCTACTTCTGATAGCCAAATTTTGAACTTTTATATACATTTGCCCTAAAAAATGATTATCTTCCTTATATTTTTCTTCTGCTTCGTTCACACATTTTCCTAAATATCGCATTATTTTTTAGTTCAAGCAATTCTATGATCATTGAAGCAATGCTTATAGAACTTTTTATACTAACCTTGTAAATGAGATGCCTAATTAATGACAAAATATTCAGAAGATACAAGCACTGTCATTAGAAACTAAAATAAGGCTGAAGATTACAGATCTGTTGGCAAAAACTTTATTTTACATGAAATGTTTGTAAGAGCAATTAGGAAAAATGAGAATACATTCCATTCGAATCAATATCTAGATTGTAAAACATTTTCAAAACATTTTACTGTCAAAATCCAATCTTGGAGGAATGGAAAACACATGGTGAGAACAGATTTACTAAGAAACCAATAACTATTGAGTCAGAAATAATGAAAGAGAAAGCACTTAAAATATACACTGTGACATTATACACTAATCTTTTTTATAACTAAGTTTGTTTAATTATTAAATGAAGTTTTTATTTCATAAATATGTCATATGCATACATAACTTTTTTGTACGGTATTTCAGAAAATATTTTGTTTTTCCTCTAACATTATTCTTTTCAGTTGTTGAATATATCACTAAATGTACCATATATTTATACTGATAAGTGTGCCATTGTAACATATAACATAAAACACAAAAACATGAATAAAGATAACAGGTACCAACAGAAAATTTTGTTAAAATCATTTTCAATATAACAAAAATAACACTTAAGATATTTTACTACAAAATACCTTTTTCCACTCATAATTTCTAAAATATTTACTATACAAAGGATTTAAAAATGGTTTCTCTAGATGAATCTCCTCATACAAAAAATAAAGAAACAAGGGAATCATTATCCTCACCAATAGTATATTGAGTATTAAAGCATCACTAACAATAACAAAATTACAGAAAATATACAATTTATCTCACAAATGTAATTAAATTATTATTACCAATGCATATAGTAAGTTTAGTTTCTTTGATTAGAAAAGCTAGATATTTGATTCATCAAAAAGTTTTAATAAAAATTACAAGTTTTTGTTTTATTACCAAAAATGAATAAATAAAATCATAATTTAAATTTTGAAACAAAGTACTGTGTCATTTGTTTTTGATATCAAGAATTTATTATGAATACTAACATTAAATTAAATTAAAAATTTCATAAATAATCTTTTTAATATTTCATTTTCATTGAAATTTCAACTTATTTGACATTTTTCCTTTAAATTGTGATAATTTCATTTGAAACATGTACACTATAGCAACAAATTTTATTTCTGTACATGATTAAGATAAAATAACAATACATACAACACTTAAAACAGTGCACTGATAATAAGATATAAACATTGATAAAGAGGTAAAATTACAAGGGATCAATCATTTTTAGGATACTGAGAAAGAAAATCTGAATAAGATAAAAAAAAAATTCAACCCCAAATTACAAGACAGAGGCAAAAATATAAATGAAAAGATAAAATTTCTCATAAAAATACCTGATTCAGATTCTTGTGTCAATAGCTGTGCTTCAATAATTTGTTTCTCCAATGCATTTAATTGCAAATCAATGTCATTAGACTCCTTAGTACACATCTCTATTTTTTTCTTTCCTGCAATACAAAGAAGCAATTTTTTAAAAAAATTCAATTTAATTTCAAAAACTATCATACTTTATTTTTTTATGTATTTCCTATAATAGGTGGCAAATACAGCTTAATGACTTTCGAAAGTCTCCTAGCATTTTCTATTGACTATAGTACAAAATAAAGTTTTTCCGGCATTATCAATTTTAAAATAATTTTAACTTTTGACCTTTTTTGAAAAAACAGTTCCAAAATAAAACTAGGTTTCATATGCGTTTTCAATGAAAACAAATCTACAATTCATAAAAACGTATATTGATTACTGAATAAAATAAAAATATAATGAATTTAATATTTTGCCTTAATTTACAAACACATTTTCAGAGTTAAAAATGGAAACAGAACAAAATATTAACTAGTGAGTACACATAAATCATAATTATAGAGAATAAAGCACAATCATTATGATAATTATTTTATTTAAATTAAATTCTAACAAAATTTAGAGACTAACTAATAAAATAAGAAATTTTATATTTACTATGCATGCATAATAAATTAAGATAATTATACTGTAGAAATGATAGCATTTTCATTATTATCAAACATTTTTTAAATAAAGAATTTACAAAACAATTACACTTTATGATTTATAATTTCTTTTTTATCTATTTTGTCTTATTTACAGAAGATAGAATCTGTTTAAATGAGTTAACAAAATTATTAAATAAAATGCAGAAAACTCTTATTCAGTAATTCAGAAACACTGAAAAAAAATGGTTTTCTCATATCTAATGTGATGATAGAAAATATGATAAATAATGAAGAAAAATTTAGTCTCGTATCTGATGGAAAAATTCTTCTAAACACTTACCCAAAGATAAAAATGAAAATTTTCTAATACTGAAATCATGAGATTTTTAAAGAAAACTCCAAAAACTTAAAGGTATGTTGCAAATACATTCAACTGCACAATTTCTACTGTAAAATTCTAATTTGAATTTTTATATGGTCAAAAAAATAATGATCATCTTTCTAAGTGTTATATCCATGAAAACATAACACACTGCCTAATTTTTTTATGAAAACATTCATCAGGAGAAAAATAGTAAAATGTTATAACAATAGATGAAGCTATTTAAGTGTTAATAACAAAATTCAGTTTATTGTCATAAAAAAGGAAAATTATGCTACATGATCAAAGAATCAAAAGGAAATGTTTCTAAAAATTTCTGCCAGTCATGATTTTTCATATACAATGACAAGATAAAAATAAAATATTATGACATAAACATCAAAATCAATTCTAAACATTATCACAAGAATATGTTTTAATTCCAATTTTTAATCATGAAATTCGAGATCCTATAAAATATCAAATAAATATTTTTTATTCACTTGCCATCACAGTACAACATAATAAATGACAGATATGGGGAAAAAACTAAATAAATAATAAGAAGAGTCACAGCTTTTTGTTATTTTTTAAGAAAACTATATTTGATAAAACATAAGATGACTATTTTTAATATATTTAATTAATGTTATTTTCATACATGACATTTTATTAAAAATCTAAATTTATCAAAATGAATAGTTAAGAATGATAGTCTTAATGAGTTCTTAACATGCTTGAAATGTTAAACTAATAATTTTAAAAATGGAGGATGAAATACGCATGATTAATTTAATTCATATATCACATTTTAATCACTTTATAAAAATTCCTGTTTATAAAATGTATTCTAACATGACATTGTTCACAGAACTAAATTTTACTCTAAAATAAAAACAAAATATCAAATGTTTTATTAGATTAGATTTTGATTTCTCTTCAATGACATATTTATTTGGTATAACAATGTATAACATAACTTAAAAAATATTTCATTGAAAGAATAAAAAGTAACTCACCAGCTTTGATACGCCTCTGAAAAAGAAATTTAAAAATTTTTATAAATACTAATCAAGAAATTTCTTAAATTTGATAAATACAGTACATCACTTTTAACAATATAAAAATGTGAGAAAAACACTAAATTGAAGGGAACTAAAAGCTTTCTTTTTAAAATACAATTGAAATCAATATTACTATAAATTGTTCAATATTGATCAATGGAAAAACAAGATAAAAATGCAGAGCCAACTGTTATTGTCTGTCTGAGATAATCAAAAGAAATTACAATTTGTGCAATTATTATTGAATGAAATTTCATTAGCTTTATTACCATATTTTCCTGTATATAATCCCCAGTAGTGTATTATCCACAAGGCATTTTTTTCTGAGTAAAAGAAAAAAAGCATCACAAAATACACAAAGGTGTATTATCTGCAACAATATTTTGCAAATAGTTGGATATATATACTGCTGATAATATGGATGTCACATAATATAAAAAATACATATTATTAAAAATACAATAAATTGTCCAAAAACTATATATTATGAAAAAGATCCATTTGGATCCATCTCATTGCAAAATACAATAAATTGAGATGATAGGACAAGATCAATCAAAAGCTATAATTCCGAGAAGTTAGCAAAACTTGCCGATTTTTATTTTTTAGTAAATTTTAAAATGAGGTTAGACATATATTTTTAAAAATAAAATTTGTTTTGTTAATAATTAAATGAGAGAACTGGATTATTTTCGAATTGCGCATTAGATACATTTTTGTCTTTTGTACCACACATGCTTTTTACTTGAACATATTTGTTGCCATTCTTTTTTATTAGCCTTCTCTATAGCTCTTATTTTTAAACCTGCTGTGTAATTTAAAAGTTTTTGCTTCCACATAATTATATACAGACTTGAATACTTTCAGAGTGAAACAACTCAAATCAAGACAAAATGCCAAATGATGATAGCAATTGTTTTTGCTACATCTTTACCAAGAACCAAATTTGTCTTGAATGTAATTTAACAAAGCTGATTATTGATGAAATAAGTCAGCTTAGTCAAGGTAGCATCTATTATTTATAAAACATAGATGGAATTTTTTTAAAAACTTTATAGTAAGCTTTTCTGATGGAGAATGTTTTTTTAATCAGATTTTCGAATTTTGTTAGCGTATAATATGCACAACGAAATTCAAACTTTTTTTTAATGCATGGATTGTATACAAGAAAATACAGCAATGACAAACTTTTGAGAATAGGTTTGTGTCTCTTCTTCTTCTTCATAGAATTGGGTTTGTATGCCATTGGGCACCTCTGCTTTTATCAGCATTTTGTACCATTAACTCAAAACCCAATGTTTCCTAGTTCCAGTTGCTCGGGACACCCACTTTATTAATAAAGTCCAATAACCCTTTAATGGAGTCTAGGTGTAACTCTCTAATATGGATGATGCCTAAAGAGGTTAATCTAGGGAGGGCAAGAGCCTCGCATTCATAAATGATATGCTCTGCCGTTTCCTCTTGTGTATGACATTTCCAGCAGATAGGGTCTTGCTGAAACAGTCCCATCTGGTCAGAGAGTCAGTCATACTAGGGATAGCTTCCTGACTTTCACCACAAGAAGATGCTTTAGAGGTCATTTCTACCTCAAGTGAAGGATTCATTACTGCCCCTTTACAAGATTGCCTCTGAGTTCCCTTGTCTTTTTCAGCAAGATCTACTTCAGAGGCATCACCTGCAGATGCAGAAAGGTTTGTTATTTCTTGTGTCTTTTCAGCCACAAGATAACAATTTATAAGCTCAGGTAATATAAGTCCACCCAGCATTGCCTGAGATACTGGGCAAGGCAAATTACTCTAGAAGTTTGCCAGGCAACTAGAGGCTCCGTTAAGACACCAATACCGCGGTGCCAATTAGCCCTAGGCACGGATAGCATAACACCAGGGTTTACGGGAGCTGGTTCGCTGCCTCTGATTCTATATTCAAGGCTATCCTGTCATTACTACAGGACGTTCGGTGATCCACCACCTACCGACACGCCTGGTAGCTGTTCAGGCCCCAGAAGGTTTGGGTTTAAAAGAAGAGTTTGATTTTTTCAATTTTAATGAAATCACATGCAAAGACATCATTTTTCTACTTTTAATTTACTTTTAAGTTACACAATAAATTTTTAAAAATAAAATTTTTCAAAATATATTGCATGAATTTCTTTCCAATCCTTTTTTTTTTTTTTTTTTTTTTGTTTCATAAATCATAGACATAAATATTGAATCATGATTTAATATTCAAATTTAATCTTTTCAGAATTTAATTGTAGAAAAGCTTGATATGTAAGTGATAGACCAGATTTAAGCCTTTAACTGAACATTTCAACTAAGTTAATTTAATAGTATTTATGGTATCAAACATTGCAAAATAATTTGTTTTTCCATGCAATATTAATCACTAACAAAACACATGCTAAAAACATAATGAATGTAAAATAATATTTTTCTCCACATTTAAATATATATTTATAAAACACACTGCAATTCATCATGTTTATAAAAATAGAAATAAACAAGCATGCAGAGACAAAACTAAAAGTAATAATATTAGTTAATGAATTTTAAGTGAGAACTCTTTATAGATAAACTGTCGATTTACAAGCTGAATATTAATAATTCTCCTTTTTACACAATTATTTAATCATTACTATTTAATCATTACATTAACTGAATTAAAATTTTAAGAGCAATTATAAAAAAGAGTTATTTTTAAAATTAAAAGCTATGTTTTCTTCATTAAAACAAATGTTTTATTACTCTAATGAAACACAAAAGGTAAAACATGAATTCGAGAAAATGCATTTAATAAAAAATAACAATTCAGTAAAATAATAAAATTAATGAGTTGACATTGATATTTGTAACACTCAAAATGCAATTCAAATAGCAAACAATTTATTATTATTATTATCCCCCTAAACACAAGGAAAAAAATGTGAAGAGCCAGACTCATCATTCATTTCATGGGCCACTGTAGACTTTGACCCCAACAGGTCAGTAATTTCCCACCATTTTTGGTAAAATCAGCAAAGTTAATCATTTTCTACTGGCAGAGATTGAGAGGGCGACCATATTCTTCACTGGATTGCTGGAGCTCCATGAACTGTGGACATGTCCAAAGTAATCTGTGACATTCAAAGTCCTGCTAGTAGTGTTAACTAAGGTGTGGCATTATATGATCGTGGTTCAAAATTACAAGGCTGATAAGTGAATATTCCAAAAATATTAATCTTAAGGTACAGTGTGGAACTTATCTACAAAATTATGAACAAATGATGACTTTAACAGATTTATTGGTATTTTGGAAAAAAAATCTGATAATTGCATATAAATAATATCCATAAAAAAGAATATTATATGTTAAAATATCCATTTTTATGATAATACATACTTGCAATGATAACAAAATATGTTCACATTCTTCAGCACAAGCATTTATAGCTGCTTTCATAAGAGCAATTTTTTCAGCATCTTCTCTTAATACAAGTACAGGTAAAAAAGTATCATTCCTTTCAACATCCATGATTCCTAAGTTTTATAAAGAATCTAATTAAAATTTTAATTAATAAAGCACATTTATATTATATGCTCAATAAAAAAACTGTATATTTATTGATAAAAACAATTGCTTTAATAAAATCTATCCATAAATTAATTTCATATAAATAAATAAAAAACAATAAATAATTTCACAAAAAAATTGTACATAGCTTTAAACACATTGAGTAACTTCACAATTCTTGAAAACAAATTAAATTTATACTGTACCTTTAACAGACAAATTAATTTCAAGTTAATAATTTTTTCCAATTCTTCAAAAATAATTTCCATAATAAATATAATGACAAAACAATTTAAAAAAAATTAATTCAGATGAAATTAACTGACACAAAACTTGAATTGATCTCATCTACACATTATTAGGAGAGAGAATTTATTGTTGGAAGAAAATAGTTCAGCTAATATATGCCACTTCAGACTAATATATTACACTTCAAACACATCAATTTATGATTTTTGCACACACACATTTAAAACTACTAAATACTTTAATAAAATAGTAATACAAAATATGGCCTTATATAACAATTCAGAATGACATTTTTTATCTTGATTAAACAAAAAGATAGATCAACATTTAAATCTTAGACTCCATTTTAATTTCAAGAAATATTATTTTGAATATCAACAAGAAAAAATTTGGGGTAAGTATAATATTTGACCCCCTCCCAAGTGATTTCTCGCCAAATCTAGCATCCTGTTTTGATTATCCTATTACCAAATTAAGTTTTTGTTATTTTTCAGAATTTTTTGTTGCCAGATTTGGTTTTGCTTTAATTTTACCTCATTTTAACATAAGTCATTGTTGGTATTACTTATCTCTTCTACCAGTTGTTTTGAAGAGAAGTAAAACCCAACAAAAAAAGTATTTATTCATTTTTTAGTAATACTTTTTTAGATTTTGTACACTATTATGTGATTCAAAATTTTCTAAAATGTGTATTTTTGGAACTTTGGAATTCTCATGTTAAAAAACATGCGCTTAACTTGGCGATGAAAAAAGTCGCAATGGTCGTCAATGGGGCAAGATATCCTACTAGTTCCAAAAACTTAACAAATTACATAAGGCAATATAACAACTTTAATGAATTTATATTTTATCAATTATAAACAATAAAGCAATGTAATAATAATACATACCTTGATTATATATGTAGTCAAATTAAAACATTATGAAATTCTTTATTATTCAATTTTGTGAATGTATGATCTTGGCTCTTTTCACTATTAACCTAAAATTAACAAGACATTTATACAAAACAAATAAGCAGAAAAAAAGACATACAATTCATCAATATATTAAGCATCCAAAATTTAATACACAACAAACTATTAAGTAATTATTAATGATTTAGATTGTTTTATTACATAAAAACATACATTTGATATTGAAAACAATATCAAATTAACACACAATAAAACTTGATCAAAATATAAAATAAATAGAAAACTTTAATTGATAAATAAACTAACTTCACTTCAGCTTTACAATATAGTTTTTTAATGTGAAAAATTATTCAAAATATTATTGAAATAAGATCAAAACCAAGTTATGACTGACATTTCTCCATATACAGAAATTATTAAACAATATTAAATAAATTTAGAAATAACTACTTATGTTATGAAATCTTGAAGAGAGATTACACTTTCCTTGAGAATAAATTAATATATTTTATTGAAGATTTAATAAATATTTAAATCTAGCATTTAGATTATACTTGATAGATTGTTTTCCAATTGAATCAAATAATTAACAATTATATATTATCATAAAAGTAAGTAGCATTAACAATATAAAAAATTTAAAAATATTTTTCAAATTTTCATTGATGAAACAAAATTTTCCCATATAATCTATATTCCAACGAACATATTTTTTCTCTTTATATTTACATTTAATTAATATAAGCTTTCATTTGTGTTAAACAATGCATAACAAATACTGAAAATGGAAAACTGAAAATAGAGAAAGAGCTCCAAATATATCTAAGGAATTAAGCATCTATCTGGGTTCCATCTGTTATTGAACCTATAAGATAACAAAGATTTTTAATCTAACATTTCATTGCATTTAAACAACTTTCCCTGCTAAGCCATCAAAATTAGTTCCAATAGGTATCTTATTAAATGTTAATATAAAGAAAAGGAATCAATGCAAAGTCATTAAATTTTTCTCCATGATAAAATTTAAATTAAGTATACCTGTCCATTGACAAAGGTGATAAACATGTTGAATAAACTAGTGAATTTTTTAACATGTACCTCTTTCTTTATATATCCCTAATAGTAATTTTTCAAAAGAAAATTTAAGCTAATAGATTTAAGGATTTTAATTTCATAGAAATGATGTTTCTTAACTTTTCATATGAAAATTTTCAGGCATGATTCAAAATAATCAACATATGACCATAAACATTATCAGTTCTAAAAATCATACACAGAATAAGAACTAAACTTTGTTAAGAAAGATTAGGAATATTATTACATATATATGTTTAAAATTTAATTTAGCTTAAAATAATTGAATGAAAAAAACAACCAAATTACAAGAGAACATTTTTCTTTCTTTTTTAATATCCTTTCACTTTTTATCAATAATTTGATAAAAGAAATAATTTTCTCCCAAAAAAAATAATAAAAGAAAATGAAGCTATACAATAACTAAAATGAAACCCTATTTACCCTGAAACAATGCAATAGCATTTAATAATATTTTATTTCTTATCCATAATTTGATAAAAAATAAAAGTAAACCAAGCCATATAATTTTAAACTGCTTATTTTTAAAGTTTAAAATTTTAAAAATTTACTACAAAAAAACTACTCAAAAATAATATTTTATCTCTGATTCAGAATTTAATAAAAACTATTTTTTATTTAATTAATAATAACTAGAAAATAAATCTATATAATTTAAAATAGTTACTCTTAGTGTTTAAAGTTATTTCCTAAACTTACCATAAAACAATTCAATAACATTTAAAGAGCAGATTATGACATAATTCAAAAATTCAAGCTGTAGGCAAATTACTCAAGCTCAATACCATTACAATGTTCTCTAAGATTTTGCCCAACATCATTATTGACTTTGTACAGATGTTAAAGATTTTTCAACATAAAACTTAATTCATAAAGAAATAAAGTAAAGTAAAGCAATGACAGTTTTACAATTTTGGTAGATTAAGAGCATGTTTAAATTGAGGAATCATAGATAACTTACACAATTTGGCCATGCTTTGAAATATTTTTCATTAAAATTTTATTTTCTAATAAAAAATTTCCTATAATCCAAAAAAATAATTTGTTAAAAAATTTTGCATTTTGTTACATTTATTATACGCAGCAGTACATATTCTAATAAAATATTGTATAATTAAATTCAAATATGTCCCATCAGTGAGCCTTCACATGTGCTACTTTTATCAGACAGTTGATATCAAGATGGTTATCAATTTCATAATAAAACTGAGACTATGAATGAGATCAATGATAACTGTATGGATATTTCAAAGTTAACAGACAAGCAGAACTGCAATACATAGCAACAAAAGTCATACAATATTTAACAGATTTATTCATAAAGATAATATAATAGAATTTAAAACCAAAAGAGATTCATCTGCCTTTAAAAATATCAAATATCATCAGCTAATGCCTCAGCATATTTTTTAAACATATCAGCTAAATTAAAATAAAGAGAAAAAATATTCCTCAATCTTGATGGTAATTTCTTAGTGTGGTTCAAACCCACAAATCCACAGGCTCAAGCTATTAAAGAAATATTTTGCAAGCTGATAAGATTTCTCTATATGACGTCAACAATTCATATCATGTAAGAATTTTCATATCAACTTAAATCAATCCTTAATTGAAAATAATTGTAATCATCTATATGCAGCCATTTACAGATTTCATTTGACTAAACAAGAATAGGTTTGTCTGTCACTTAATGGTAACTTTTAGCTCATGAAGGTTAATTAACTAGGAACTGTGGTTTGAAGTGGATTCTGAACTACTAAAAGTGTAGCCCACGTGGAACAAGAACTTACAAACTGTTTTTTTGAGGCAAGAGTGCTAGCCATTTGATTAACATCTCAATTGCCTAAACAAACAAAAGAATTTTTAAAGGTAACAATATACCATGTTACTGGAACAAAATTTTTCATTGTTGGTTTGAAAAGCATTCTGGACAATTTTAGTGACTATCTGATGACTTAAATTATTAGATATGAATCTTCTCAAAACTTGAATGGGACATAATCCCAATATTTATTCTTGAAAATCTACCAATATGATATTATATTAAAATTAATATGAAGGGAAATATTTAACACTAAGTAAAAACATTTCATGACAAAATTATCAGAAAATATAAAAAATTTATAATTAATTTGAATTTTACTTAATTTTAAAATAATGAAATTTTGTAATTAATTATATATTTATATAATTATCTTGTGAGTTTCAAGAAAGACTCAAACATACTCTTAATGAATTATTGTACTTCAACAAAAATTAAAAGTTCAATTCTATGTTGACATATTAGAAAAATTTTCAATCAAGTATCTCATGCAAATATTTTACTCTTACATTGTATTAGTTTTAAATTTGGAATCTATTCAAATTATTTTAGGTTGATTAAAATCTAGAACATATTTAAAAGGCTATTACCTTTTACACAAATTTAAATATAATATAAAAAAAAACAATTTTTAAAACTGTTATTATAAAATATACAAAATTATAACAATAAAAAAATTACTCAAATACATTAACTATTTATTCAAAACTACATTTGACGTAAAACTTTTATGACGAAATTACTCTTACATATATATTGAATATTCAGATGAGATATAAAAATATTTTGTTTCCACATAATTTTCAGATTTGCATTTCATAAAGCATAATAAGAATTCTATGTTTTCCATAAGAATCATACTATCCAGATTAACTTTCTTAATGCCTGATTGCAAACTTTAAATTAAAAGAAAGCATAAAAGTAAAGAAATTACACTAATATCAAATTCTAAAACATATTTTTCTTTCTATGAAACAATTTTAGAAATTAAAAAAATTCCAATTAAAAATTCAAGTTAATATTTAAGTTAATATTTGTAAAATGCTTTGCAACATAAAGCAAACATTTATATTTAAAATGTTTGACTAACATGAAAAAGAATTCGAAAATGAAATCAAAACTTGAAACTCTGAATAACAATTTTAATAAAATCAAATCAAATACAGAATTTATCAGTGTTTTCTTTTTTACCTAATTAGACTTTATTCTTGATATTTCTGTTCACATACACATATTTATAATACTACACAAAATAAGAAAAAAATGATAAAAAAAGCAATTCTTCCATAGAAAAATCTGGAAATATTCAATATAATTCCATAAAAAAATTCTAGAAAAATCTATGAGACATACAATTCAGATCAATAATGAATATTTAATTCAAAAGTATATGTAATCTTAAATAATTAATTAACTGAAACACATATTTTGACTTAAACAAAGAAATTCTGTTATGGTCTTGCAAAACATTGGAATCAGGGCAAAGAACCAAAACTAAACAACAAAAAATCTTTAATGCCAGATTTAAAGCTTAATTTTGCTTGTTTCGGTTATACCCTTGTTGATCTGTTCATTTTAAAGATTGTTAATCAAAGCTTGAAATTTTATTTCTTTCAATCATATTTTTCAATATCTGAGAATTATTATATTGCAATGGTATCAGGATTCTAACAATAGCTTAAATCTCACATCCATTTGACTTTGACTTAGTAGGTATATTATAACGTTCACTAAAAATATAAGCCAACAATATTTGCTTCTCTTTTACCGAATTATAATTGACTATCAATCAATCAATACCGAATATTTTTTTGTCTGTTTTTCGCCCTCGTTGTCTCTAACACGATAAACAACATGGCAGCCTCAATGAGATATGCTGTTTGCCGGTCTTTTAATATATTCTCACGAAGATCATCTGCTTTTTATCCAGGTTTTAAAAAAATATCTTCTCCCATTGCACAAAATGGTCAGAAATAGTTATCATATTATTTATAGTGCAAAATATTTAATGCTATTGTTTAAATAAATATGTTAATTTACTGTTGCTGAAATCGATTGTTTATTTATATTCATATCCTATAATAAAACTTGAAGAAAAATAATTTCCTAATTTTAATTGTTTATGCGTGTGTAATTATTTCATAACTATTTATTTAGCAACTAAAACATATCACTAAGTTTATAAAATCATTCATAGTATAGAATCTCTGAATGCTATTTCAATGAATAGGTTTCATCATTGATTACGCCTATAGTTCATCTGTTAAAGCATTTTGAGCTACAGATCCACTTACCGAGATATCCCCATAATATAAATTAATGCTGATTAAGAAAGAAATGGCGTAGATGCCCTATAATCCAGAATGCCACATTCTGAATTTGATGAATTTTTGGAGAATTTCCTGGCAACCTGGTTTTTATTATGTCATAGATATGGAAAACTGTCATTGATTTATTATTGATGTCTAAAATAAGCTATAGAAATATGCTGATCTTGATATACATGCATATAAGACAATAGTATGTTAAATTTATGTTCATATGAAAAATATTTTACTTTGGGAAGTCCATTACACTTTGGATTTTTAAAAACTCTCTTGAATGCAACTACTTAAGAAAATGCTTTAAAATCCAAACTTTCCCATTCTTTATTCCTTTAAAAATGTTCTCAATATTTCATATTTGTATCTTTCTCATAATTTTCTTTTATTTTTTTCAACTTTAATTCTGATTCAGATCAATGAAAAAGTATTGTGTTCCATTGTTTTTGAAATTGTTTACTGCTTACTTATGAATGAAAAAATCTGTTTATATTTTCTTCAAAATGAAATGTAGTTAAAAATTATTAATCAAAAAGTGATACAATTTGCAATGATTAAAGCTGTTTCCCATGCATATTTTTTTAACAGATCAGAAAGAAAATAGATTGTACAATTAAGTTATCTCATTATTGCCTTAATTTAATTGTTAAGAATTATTTAATCGCATTTTTGCTTATTAAGAAAGATATTTTTAATTATTTATTTCATATATTATATATTCATTAATATTTTTTTCTGTTAAGCTTCAACAACTTGGAATAAAAAATCAATGCATACATCCAGACTGGTATCACAGCAAGAACATGCTACTGATTCTGATTACCACACTATCATCAAAGATACAGAAAAGTCTCATGGTAAGAGCTTTATTAAATTTCTTTTATCTTATTAAATATTGAATGAGTAATTTAATACTATGTGCATATTTATAATGTAAAATTTTATTTCCTATGATGAAATAAAATAGGTATCTCAAAGATATTATATTTTTGCTTTTACTTTCTGCTTTGACTAAAATTCAACTAATTTCATTTCTATTTTGTTATATTGGTTTCAAAAGGATTGTCATCTCTGATTTATTTTTAGATTTCTTGTTTTCACCCTAACGACTTAATCTAGTAAAGCATATATGTTATAATTGAAAAATAAATTGTATATTAGTTAATTGAATAATTTCTTGCTATTAATTTGCTTTATTTGTTAACATTAACAGACACTACTGTTGATTTCTTATTCATTCATTGACCTTATATTAATTTATATCTAACTGCAAAATCATAGTCCCTTCCTAGAATGAACTTGCTCTTTTATTAAATTAATTGGACAGATGTTATTTACCGGGTTTGTACAACTCCTGGAATTTTCGTTCGACTCTTTGAAAATTGTGAATCATTCTTGGAATTTTTATTTTAATCTTGATGCATTTATTTTTTGTTAGAAACTATTATAATGTTTTGAAATTTATGTTTTAAAATTTTTAATGATATTGTCCAATAGCAAATTGAGTATTAGCTGTTAATGTTACCACTAGATGGCTGAACATTTGACTGTTGTGGTATGCATAACTATTGACTAAAATAATGGTCATTCAATCACAATAGCTTTATGATTATCTAGTTCAATCAAGACCAGATAAAGATTTTAGAATTTTGTGTGAAGTAATGTAATCACCAATAATATCATTATGTGATGCAATCAGGAGGGTGATTCTAATTTATTCTTTTTCTATTTGTTTCTGTTTTCTTTATATTTTATAAAATTCACTGAATATTTATATATAAAATTTCTGAGTTAAAATATACATTTCCTATCTTGCTGAAAATTGTGTATAATTTCAGTGTTTAAGAGGAACTTTGTTTATCAATGAAAGAAAAGTTTATATAAATTATTTAAATGCCTGGTGAAAAGTGTCTTTTCAATGATAAGTGAACGTGGGAAAAGCCATACAAAGATTGAATTTTGCATGGTTCAAAAGAAATGCATGTTCATTATCTATCTAGTTTGCAAGAAAGATTTCTGTGTTTTTAATATGTGCAAATCAGCTGTCAAATCAAATATGAAAGAAAAGAACATTTGTTAGAGCAGGCTATACCTGCAAAAATTTTAAAAGATTTTTTCTCTATATTGTGTTCCTGTTAAAGAATGTGAACCAAAATGTGTTCTGAAAATTTAGATTCATTTGTTTCTTCAAAAGAAATTTTAAAGGCTGAAATTCTATGGATCTCTTTAAAGTTTTAAACTGTGGATTCAGTTACAGTTCTTGTAGCAATATAAATTCTTTCTTTCAAGCAATGTTTGTAGACAGTGCTCTTCTAAGCAATTTAGTTGTGGTGAAAATAAGTGTGTTTAGTTAGCAGTTTTTTGGAATTGAACCTTATTTTTTGGATTTACTGAAATAAAAAAATTAAAAATGCTAATAATTATGTACATTTTTTATGAAAATTTAAATGATTATCTGCAGCCAATAAATTAGACTGCCAAGTAAGATGTTAGGATAATGATATTGTTAAAACACAGTATTATTTGTCATATTTTTTAAGTCTTTCAATTGAGTATATTTTGTTTGAAAAATGAATGAGAAGTGGTTATAATCATTAACAAGTGAATTGATTACTCCAGTTGTCTTAATGTAAACTGGTTTGCATTTTCTAAAATGTCTTATTTTTTTAAAAAAAGTGTACAGCATCCAAATTTTGTAAATTTTGGAAGCTTAAAATAGGTTGTTAAACACATCTTGAAATCTCCTTAAAACTTCTTCGATTTGATTCTTGGAAATCTGTACAAACTTTGTATTAATTCAATCCATTATTAAACGACTTTTTATTATTTCTCAACATAATTTAACATTTCAAAATCTGAGATGTAATTTCAAATTCAGTAACATAACAACAAAATTTTCACTCTCTTATCTTTATATTATTTTCATATTTTTAACTTTATTGATATTAATTATTTGGTATTAATATTGTACCCTAACTAATATTATTAATTATTTTAAATGCATATAATGCTTTAAATTTCAATTTAATAAAATGAATTTTATAATAGAAGTTAAATGTAATGAAAATGGTATAAAAACAGTTTGGACTTGATCAAAACCTCAACTTTCCATTCTGAAGAGTGCAGTCTAAATACTGGGCTATTATATACATCACTTCAAGAACCTCTAGTTTAAAATTGATACTGAATCACTAACAACATTCATGCCTGAAGTAGCAACTGAATTGTAATATTCAGAGCCACCAATACTATTATATTAAAAAGATCTATATTGGGAAGTAAAGAAAACTATTAAACAAAATGTTGAAAATATTGTCACATATCTTGGTTACTTCTTGATTTTTTTTATCATGACACCATATTAATCTAAAATTGAATAGCTTAAAAGAAGCTCTGGGGTTTTTAAAAAACAAAATTTTATTAATATAAATATGATATTAATACTTGAATAAATCATGTAAAATTATATAAGTAATTATACTAAATCAATTTTAATTAGTATCTTCAGAAAAGTTGTTCTTATTATTAATAACAATTTTTTAAATTTTTGCTGAAAATTTGACTAATTGGAGATTAGTTGTAGCAAAATTATTTTTATCTCTTTATGCATCATTCAATGCTGAAAGAAATTTTACAGAATCAGAACCATCTCTAAAATGAGAAATATCTATTTAATTTAAAAAGAATTTTCTCATTATTTTTTTAGATGAATGTATATTTGCTAACTCTTCTACTGAGAAACAGGATCAAAACACTTTTTTGATTTTTTGGGGGGATTAGTAAAAATGCATCAACCTGTTTAATTTCATTATTTATCTGATGTAAATAAAATATATATTGTCAATGAAATATCTTGGTTTGTTATATTGATCTTATTTTGTTCATTATTGTTGCTTTTTACAAACTGAAAATTTCATTCATTTTAAAATTGATATTTTGTGTGGGAAATTGCTTAAAAATTGTGTTTATTTAATATTAAAATAACTCTATTTTGAGACAAACAGTAAAATCGTTACTTAAGAAATATTTATGATAAGGGAGAGACGAATGTGTATAATGAAATTATCTATTCATATTTATAATAAAATAAAAAATAATTTATTCAGTTTCATTGATATATGTATAGATGGATATAAAATTATGTATCCGTATATAGGTGATTACTATCAGAATATGTGAACACTTAGATATCATTTCCAAAAACTGAATAAAATTTTGCTATGAAATATTTTGAGGCATTTGCCTCAAAATCATATAAAAAATGAAGTTAAACTAGTTATGGTTATAATGACAAAATTTCAAATGGCAATATTTTTTTATTTTTGTGAATGTGATTGAAATATGATTTTTGTAGTAATAAAACCAAATAACATTGGAATGGTACCTGTGAAACAAAAACCACTGATGCTACAGATTAAAGAAATAAGATAAATGATGGGCCCACCAAAATAAGATTTTCTTTTTAGTGATGCCTGATTTCACATTGAGTATTTACCTCTGAACTATATTACTGAGTCTACTTCATCAAAATGAAAAGTAACCAACGTATTATTAATTTCATGGCACATCATAAGACACTTTTATGACTGATGTCATTGCACTATCTAAAACAAAAGTCTTTGCAAAATGCATGCCATTCACTTTCTTACTTTGTAAATGGTATAAGTAAATTGTAAAGATCTTATACCTGAATGAAAAAAAAACTTGGTATGTACATAGAAATCAAGAACAGACCAAAAAACAATGTATTATAAAGACTAGACTTGATTGTTTAATTTAAAGAAATTTTTGTATATGCAATTGATCTTAGCTTAAGCAATCTGGTAAAAGTGTTGTGGAAGTCCACCAGGTAGTTAGTAAAAGTTCTTCCTACCAAGTGCACTCTGTTTAAGCTGCTGCAATTTGCCAAATTTTGTATTGCGTTCTAAACATGTATGTATTCTAGCATGCCAAATACTTACAAGGGTGTGATAACCACGTGCAGCAAGATTTTGTTTCTATTTCTTATCTTGTATGCCAAAGGTAACAGGTGTCTTTTTCACATTTTGTGAATAAAAGAGGGTAATTTTTTTATTCACTCATTGATTTAAAGATTTAAGTGCACTGTATAGAGAAAAAAATGATTTGTTTGAAATGTAAAAATAAAAATAACTGGTGCAATACAATGAGCAACTTCATTTTAAATCCTTTATTTTTATCAGAAGCTACTGCCTCAAGTCTATAATAAAAATATACAATAATGAATGTCTGCTATCTAGATATGTCAGTTACATGATTCCTGAATTGCAACAGTGAAATTTTCTATTTGATATCATGTGGATGCAGGATGATTTTCTCTCACAAGTGGGTCTTTTGTTAAACATTTTTAACTCAAAAATTTAACAACAAAGTTATTTACTGCCTGTTAAGTTTCAATGGCCATCAAGTTCCTATGATCACACTTCAGTAGATTTGTGGTTGCAAAGACATCTAAAGTCTAAAGTTAATGTATTTAAACTCAAAATAGTATTATTTGTTGCACTAGTATATTTCTCTGTACTTAGCCCTTATTTGGGCTCTACCAGTTAGATCAAGGTTTCCTAACCTTTTCTTTTATTTATTTTTTGAGGCTCCCCAGACTATTAATAATGTTTTCATGCCTCTCCCCTTTACTTTCTCAATAAATAAAAAAAATGCACATTATGTACTTAAAAGCCTCTAATTTTAATTCAAATAAACAAACTTTAAAAGTTTAAATTAAAATAATGTTTTTTATCTAAAAAAATAAGAGTAGGTAATAATGAGACACTCGAGATTGCATGTTCTGTACCAGTATGTTGATTCTAGGTTCTGTTTTTGCCAGAGCAATCATCAGGTCACTATCGCTATCAATACGATTTTACTGTTTGGTTTTAATTAAAACTAGAGCAGAAAAGCCTCTCTCACACAAGTAACTTGAAGATAAAGGAACTAGTATTCGTAAAACAAGAGTGACAAGTTTTGAATTAACAGGCAATCTTTTGGTCCAAAATTTCTCTAATGTCAAAGGATGGAAGTCATCATTCGTGGATGAATCAGTCTTCATTTCTAAAAATTTTTCCTGGACTTCTTCTGGTAATTGTAACACATCGACAACAAATGGATTTCTTGTCATGTGCCCTATTGGTTATTCCGATTCGAGGTCTTGATGGTATCGTTGAAATTCATCTTCCAGCACTTGCAAATGAATTTTTATGTCAGCTTTCAAATTTTCATCCTGTTTTTTTTTTATTATTATTAAATTACTTTGAACAGCTGATAAAAAGATATAACATTTTCAAAAACAATTTTTGATTCCAAAATTGAAGTTTTGTTATGAACCCATGAATAAAATCACAATTGCTTATTATAATGCTGTTTCTGTCCTAAAGTTTCAAGTTTAACTCTTCAAAGCACCAAATATGTCAGTTAAATAAGCCAACCTCCATTAAAATGTGTCGTCTTTGAGCATTGTTAGAAAATCATGTTTTTCTTTGAACTAAAAAAAAGAATTACCTCATCTTTCAATTCATAAAGGCGAGCCAACATATTGTCTTTGGACAGCCAACATACTTCTATATGAAACAGAAGAACTTTGTGATCAAAATCGATATCCTTGCAAAGTAAAGTAAAAAACGGACAGCTCAAAACTCTGCCCTTGATGTAGTTTACAATCCTTGTAGCCAAGTCCAAAGTCTGGCATAATTTCTGTGGCAATGTTTTGGAAGCCAAAGTTTGATTGTGAATAATACAATGTGTACTAACCAATTGCAGGATTTTTTCCCTTAAGCTTTTTAGTTAAGCCTAGTCATTCATTTATCATTGCAGGTGTGCCATCTGTGCAAAGTCCAATGAGCTTATTCCAATCCAAATCATTTTTTCCAACAAAAGTTGATATTGAATTAAATATATCTTCATATGTAGTATCTGCTGGCAAAGATTGGGAATATAAAATCTGTTCTTCAATGATATCTCCACCGATGTAACAAACATAAACTATTAACTGTGTAAAATTAATTATGTCGGTCAAAACATCGCAACTAATGGCAAAAAAATGGTGGTAATTTTACTTTGTTAATTATTTGTGACTTAATGTCTGCTGCAATGGTATCAATTCTACGCTTGACTGCGTTATTCAAAAGAGAAATAGATTTCATATTTTTGCTCTGCATCTTCTAAAATTTTCTGCATGGCTTTAAGGACACATGGTTTTATTAATTCTTCACCGATAGTATGAGGTTTCTTTTGTTTTGCTATAATAAAAGCTATTTCAAATGAAGCTTTGGGATACTGTGATACACCTGTGTGATAACTTCTCGATTTATCCAATCTCATTTACTTGAGTGATTCTGCTTTAGAAGAAGAAAACTCTTTCATCTTCAAAACCAGGGTAGAATGTGGTTGCTTCCAATGCCTTTCAAAGTGATTGAGCCTCATGATATCATTACTTAAAATTTTTATACATAACGCACATAAAGCAATTGTAACTCGTCTTTTTCTATGAAAGTAAATCCAAACTTAATATAATCTTCAGAAAACTTTCTTTTTTTCACTGCCATTTTGCATTTATAACAAATTATCAATCAGTCACAATGGCCAATTTATGCACACGTTTCTGCTCTATCACCAATTTAGTAAATTAAATTAAAATGGTGACTGAAGTTTGCAAACACAAACTTACATATTTACTGTGAGACCTAATAATTCTGCTCGCTCAAACTGATTTTTGAACAAAAAATGCACACTGAAACATCAAATTTGTTGCAAATATGGAAGAATGAATTTGACAGGTGCTCATGCGCATTCGGTAGGTGCACAATTGTTTTCTTTGAGTGATGAATGTTAAGTGGAGTGAAGGTGCATGCGGGATTCATGTTGTGACTGTTGAAGCTTGTATAAACTGTGATTGACATCGTTGGGTTTTGAATCAGTGGTTGACAGAGTAAGTGAACAGGTATGATATTTAATTTTATGCGTGTAAAATAAAAATTACATTGAAATGTTATTTGTTAATGTTATTATGTTTATTTTTTTATTTTTTCTTGTCTGTTTGTCACTTTAGTAACATAAAAAAATAAAAATAAAATACAAATGCTTTTCGCCCCCTTGACATCTATTTATCTTCCCCTAGTTGGGAACTCCTGAGTTAGATGGAAGCAACTGGGATCGTATTGGGTTTATAAAATATAGTTAGACATAAAGTCCAACACATGTCTCTCAAAATGGTAAATGCTTCAATGCTATTCAGCATTTGCTGCATCCAATGTGTCACTGTTTGAAAGAAACCATGTGAAAGATTATCTACATGATTATTTACAAAAAACAACAGAAAGTATGAAAGTGTTGTTATCATATTTTCTATCGTTTTTCCCCTTATTAGATTTATGCTATTAAGATCTTTTTCCAAAAGAAAAGTAGTTGTTGCTGTTGTTAATATTTTGTCACCAGATGCTTTTATTTTCAATGTGATTCTGAAGTGCAAATTTCAAAATATTTTATAACAAATTTTCATTCGATTTTTGTAAATGGAGTAACAATAAGGAGCTCATGTATTGCGAAATATTTTACTTGCAAAATGGTATATTTTTGTTTTTGATTATTAATTTTGTACACTTAATGATGTACAAAATAGAAGCAAGCTGTTGATGTTTATTTTAAATTAAACAGAAAAAATAAATATATATATGTTAATTTTATTTTGCGATAGTGTTTTTGATAAATGCACTGTGACAAAAATATATTATTTGAGTTTTGTCTTCAAATAAGCACCATTGCATATTTGAATAAAAGTTTTTTTTTCAATGATGTTAAATTACTAGATTAAACAATATAATTTTGCATTATGTGTTGAGAATTAGTGTATACATCTATTAAAAATGTAGTACAAGTTAATGGTATGATTCAATGCTAAAAATGGCTTCAAGTCAATATATTCAAATACACAAGGCTCGTTAAATAAATAGAATATTCAAGTAGTTGATTGAAATATCAAAATATAACTTGAATAATTTTTTTGATAATATATTGCAACAAGTAAAAGGTAAAAAAATAATAACAATAAATTCATATTTTAATATTTTTTAAATGGATTGGCAAATATTTAAATTTTTAAAAATTTCAAACAGCATCAGCTATTACGAGTAAGTCCTTTTATTGAGTTAGAAGTACCAATCACTAGATACAGGATTTCTGTAGAAAATTTTTTAAGTGCCGAACAAAATGATTTAAAATTGTCAATGCCAATGATTAGTGCTGTTTAAATTCATACCAACACAACACTTTATATATGAATACTTTGCTATATGTGATTATATCAATAAATTAGGTAAAGGTTTTTATTGCTATTGATTGCATACATCTATTCTAAAAACAATCTTTTATATACACATTTTTTTCTTAATAGCAACATAGTTGCTAAATAGCTACTGACCAATTTAAACTCTTGCTAGTTTTTAAACGATAATATTGAATTATGAAACTAATTTTATTAGACCAAACATTTTAATTTTTACTAATAAATTTGTTTGGTGGAAGGCAAAAATCAAAATATATTAGAATGTTCATCAGCAATTACAGTTTAAATAGTTG
This sequence comes from Latrodectus hesperus, assembly GCA_037975125.1. Lineage (NCBI taxonomy): Eukaryota > Metazoa > Arthropoda > Arachnida > Araneae > Theridiidae > Latrodectus > Latrodectus hesperus. The sequence continues at coordinate 16,519,748 of CM075857.1, read as the reverse complement.
GGAAATATACACAGTTTTATTACAAAAAGTCTAAATGAAGTGCATAAATCGAAGACTGATTTATTGCTCATACATAAGATGAAGACCATTTTCAGCATTATAAATATTATTCTGTTTAAACTAGATTGAGAAATGCATTTTAATAATAAAATTGCACAATTTATAAGAAAAACTTTAGCAGTTTCTGTACATTTAAAAACTTTTTAAATAACTTATTATATAGAAACTTCCTTTACGAAATTGTATTTAAACTATTTTCATATTATCATAATTAATAAATAGAATAGTTACTACCATTGTTAGAACTTATTAAAATAAAGTTAATGAAATGAATTTTTAGCATTGGGAATAGAATAACTTTATATTAAAGTGATGTTGATTTTTTTTATTTAAGTGCATTTTTTATGCAAATTTTTTTGTATTATACCAATTAATAGCAAATTTTTTTTTCAGGAAATCCTGAAAAATTAGAATTTCAAGCAGAAACTAAAATGCTTTTGGAAATAGTAGCTAAATCATTATATTCAGATAAAGAGGTATTCATAAATACATTTTATTTTCAGATCTTAAAAAGACACCTTTAAAATTTTTGATGGCATTTTTGTGTAGAAAAATGCTTGATAATTTTTTCTCTTTATTCTTTACTGCAGTGAATTTTATTCATGTTCATTTTTGTTCCTTCATATGCAGAATTTTTATTATTATTATATATTAAAATAGCATATTGAAATTAACAAATTAAAAAAAAAAAGGTTATTGTAACAAAAACTGAAATTTTATATTAAAAAAGTAAAAAATAAGAAGCATTTCTGTGTTGTAAAAATTTTTGTTCTCTTAAAAAAATTATTTTTATTAATTTATTTTATCACAAATAAAATTAGAAATGTAGTATATTTTTCTCATAACAATTCATTTTCTTATAGGTTTTTGTTCGTGAACTGATATCAAATAGTAGTGATGCATTAGAAAAATTACGTCATGCTCAACTATCTAGTGGTGTCTCTTTAGATGTTCCTCAAGAAATACATATTGCTACAGATAAACTTGCAAAAACATTTACCATTCAAGTAAATGAATCATTTTTTACCCATTAAAATGAATTTCTTCTAATAAAATTACAAATGGTCTTGTCCAAAATTATAAATTATGTTAAATAATTGAGAAATCAAAGCCATATATATATATACATACTTTAAAAATTGGCTTCATTTTGTATTGACTGTTTAATTTTTATGTTAAGAAATTCTTTTTATTTATCTGATAAGAAAGACATTATGCTAAGTTACTTCTATTTTCATCAAAATGTTATTCATTAATATGTGCAATTTATGTAAAAATTGTAAATATGAAATGAAATTTCTTTCTCTGTAGGATACTGGCATTGGTATGACAAAGGAGGAAATGATTAGCAACTTAGGAACCATTGCTAGATCAGGATCAAAAGTTAGTACTTGTTTTTATTGTAAGACTTTTATAAATTTTTATATATAAAAAAAACATGATATATTAAATTTTTAAAAAAAGTATTTTTTAGAATAATGTTCTTGTGGTGTATTTTAAGAATAATTTTACCTTAAATTCTCTAGTGATTTTTTTTTTTAATTTTTGTAAAAAAATTATTTGCCAATATTTTTTTAATTAGTTATTGCAGCTTAAGTTAATGCTTAACTTTGAAAATTTACTATTTTCTTAAAAAAATCTCTATTCACTGAAGCTTACATTGTTTTTTCAATGTTAAGAAATTTAATTAGTAAAATTAAAAATAAAGTATTTTTTATGAGCATTCTTCTACAGCTTTTGTCATTTTTTAGATTACTTTTATTTGAACATTTTGCCATTTGTTTAAAATTACATTAGTTATTCAAGATTAATTTGAGGGATCAAAATCAAAACTGCATTAAATAAAATAATGACTGACTTTTTTATAAATGATTACATATAAAAATATGCCTATGTTACCTATACAATTTAGAATTAAAGACTCATAGTCATTTTTAAATACTTGGATTAAATGGGAGAACCATAGCAAACAACAACATACATTATGAGATTTAAATATTTCCTAATGTAAGAAAAGAGGAATGAGATTAAAAGCTTGTTAAAACTGTAAAAGGCATCTGCAATATTTTGAATGAAAAAAGTATTTTTCTTTTTATAGTTTTGGCAATACTGAGTTAAACTATGATTCTTAATGATAACTAATATTCCAAGTATATCCAGATATTACTTATTCAGTCAGTTCTCATTAATTACTTTTATTTTTAAAGTATTTTGAAATCTTATATAATCATTAAAATTTACTTTCTTAAACCTTAAGAAATGTTTTGTTAATATAAAAAAAGTTATCACTTGTCTTTGATATTAAATCTAAAATACATTTAAATAGTTTATTAAAATATAAATTTAGAAGTTAATATGAATTTTTTTAATAGGCATTTATAGAAGAAGTGAAAAAGAATGAAAGTACTAGTTGTGCTATAAATAAAATCATTGGACAATTTGGTGTCGGTTTTTATTCTACATTTATGGTTGCTGATAAGGTTGAAGTATATTCCAAAACTCACGATAAAGATTCAAAGGCTTATAAATGGATTTCTGATGGGTAAGCAATATTATTACACTTGGCTGCCTCTTTCCCATCCTTCAAATAGATTTTTTAATGTTTTCCAATTAAAAAAATTATGTTTTAGCACAAAATTGTTGCTAGTGTTTGATATATATATTTGATTTTCTCCAAACCCATTATTAAAACGACACCAAAATTATTGCCAAATTAGAACCATTTGTCTATAGTTTGTAACTTCTTTATCTTCATGACTGCTTTTAATGTGACATCAAAAATTCCCATAAGATTTTTGCCACTTAAATTATGCAAGATACAATCCTGAATAATAAAAAAACTATACCTTGTATGCTCATTTTTAGTTTGCAACTTTTCATATTGCACTTAAACATACTTTCATTTATATATTTTTTTATTTAGTGTCCATTTACTCATTCAATTATGAGATAATATATCTGTTTCTTAGCATTGTTAAAAAACATTTATGTTTAAATTGAAAATAAAATGATGTTGCAATTTTATTTGGTTCTGGTTGTTTTTTTAAATGATTAGATTGTTTATTGTGGGGACTGAAAATCTATTACAACCTTTTGTAGGATAACCTACAAAGCATTCTACAAAAGGACTAACTTTTTGTAGAAGTCTAAAATTTTCGTAATTTTGTTTCTAAACAAAATTCTGGTTGCTGAGATTTCTTCACAAATGATCAATAGCAGTATACCCAGCCTACATAACAACTACAACACAATATGTGCCTAATTTTTATCAAGTAGCTTTGGTATGTTGTTGCAATTCAATTATATCATCCTTCAAAATTAGTTTATTTTCTTTTTATTTTATTTTAAGTTGACTACTTTCCAAATATCCAGTGGGAATGGGAGTAAAAACCAATATGCTTTGCATTGTTTATTTCATTATTATATACATTTTGAAACATATATGTTGAAAAGTACAATATTTGTTCTTAAAATTAATTGAAAATGATAGATATTTTGATATTGGTATGAAAAATAAATGTTATTGGTACAACCATTATGTAAAGATGTGAATGTAAAGATTATGTAGACATTATGTAAAACTGTATATTAAGTTGCATTAAAAGTGTTTTTTTTTTTTTTTAGAAAAGCATGTAAAAAACAAAACTTTTATATTGAAAATAAATGCAAAATTAATTTTTCAATGAAGACTATTTTCTTGTCAAGGGAATAACAACTTTTTTTAATTGAAAATATTGTGAGTTTAAATTTTTTGTTCAAAAAATATTGAACAGCAAAATATATTTGATTGAGAGTAACTTTTCAATTGTTTGAAAAATTTTTCATAACTTTAAAAGTACTGAATTATAAGCATTACTTGAATAAATTTACTTTTTCTATATTTTTTAACTTTTTATTAAACTAAATTATTATAAATTATCATTGTCAGGATTAAAGAGAAATCTCTAATTAAAACCTAAATTTTGGCCGCATGGAGCTGCAAGTTAGATCTGAAAGGAAGGATGAAAAAGAGAAGATAGTAAACAATATGTTCTGTTATACTCATGTCTATATTTGTTCGTCCTTTGTGTTATGTTTTATGTTAATAAATGTTTGTCTGTGATATCCGTTGGTGATGTCTTATACATCACACTCAAGAAGAACCTACACAAAAAATTATCACAAAGACGAATGTTACAATCATATATGCAGAATGCTCCTTATTCTCATTTTCTTATAAAAAATACTGTAAAATTATATGTAAAACTATAAAACGAGGTGCGATGTTGCCATTTTCTTTTTATTAATTCATTTTTATTACCTGTACAAATTAAGATTCATACTTAGAAACGTTACTTTCTTTCATATTATTTGGGAAAAAAATCATTGTAATCATTTATCTTTTTCTGTTTAAAAATTACTTTTTTTTTATATAAAAACATACTTTTTCTGTTTGTTGTCAGCTGTGTGTGTGTGTTTTTTTTTTTTTTTTTCCCTCTGCAGAAAAGTACTTTAGCTCTGTTAGCAATTCATTCATCTGCTTGTTTTGTCCTTACCTTTCAGTACTTGCTCTTCATTGTTTTCTTCTTGTTCAATATCTAAAGCTTCTTTTCATTTTCATTATCTTAATAATTTCATCATCTAATATTTCTTTTGTACATATTACATCTGAGTCTGTATTCAAACAATTCTGGAAAAAATTTTCAGTCAACAGAGCTATTCTTTGTTGGAGTTTATGTTTGAGTGAGTCATCTTTTTTAAAATCATTAGGTAAACACATTTTTTTCTGTTACAGTGTATCCTTTAATAAAATCTGCTTGCTGAAGTGCTTTCAATATTTTTTTCCTTCAGCATCATTCCAAGCATTGATTAACAAATATATTGTTTCCAGAAGGTCAATTTCGTAAAGATATTCCAATTCCAAAGCCATAACTCTTTACAAACTCTATGGTATTTTCACTTTAAGCTATTGATTATGCCATGATCCATTGATTGTAAGATGAATGTTAGATTCAGCTGAAGAATCTTCATGAGATCCAGTGTGCGCACTGCACTTATCCACAAGAAGAATTTAACAATTTTCTGGTTAAAAAACATGGATCTATTTTCATAAACGCTCCCATTCACACAAGATTTAATATAGACAAAATATGCACCCAGTGGTTTTTGAAAAATTTTGAGGGAACACTTTTGCTGCTACAAGAATTTTTTTTCTGCATTTTTAAAATTAAGAGGCTGCTCTTTGGAATTCCATGTTTTGGAAATTATTGTTTTATTTGATGTTACTTTTTTGACTGATGAACAAGTTTATTTCTTCAACTGCAACTGGAACATTCAAAGGGACCAGCTCAAAATCTTTCTTTCAAAAGATAAAACTTCATAAATTGTGTTCCTCAGATTGAACAAAACCAACTGTAGAATAACAGAGCTCAAGCTCTTTTCTGTGTTTTGCCCTTTTCTATGTTCTTATGCACAGGCATGATGAGAACTGAGTTCAATATCACAGTTTTTTCCCCATCATATGTTTGATGTCCACATGTCTTTGGTTATTGGTCTCACAATGTCTCGAATCCCTGTACAAAAATGTATCAAATTATCAGGTATTATATAAAATAAATCAAATAAAAAATTGAAAAAATCTCAGCTCATATAAAATACAAATGAAAAAATAAAATACTTGTTAGAAACAAAGGTTTGCAATAAAGATATTTGTCAAAAATTTATTTCATAAATGGGAATTGAAATTATTATTGTTTCTATTTGTTGTCATGGTAAGGATTAGCCACCATTTTTAAAAAAAACATGAATGTTCGTAATTTAGAGATTCAAAGAACAAACATCTACTAGACTATAACTACTTTGATTTTTCAAAAATTAATTACAAAACTACATCTTTAGCTGGCAAAATCAAACTACTTTATAAACAAAAATTACTTAATAAACATATTATATGACTTTCGATTATCTTCAAGTAATTCTCATTAACCACATAGAAAATAACATTCTGTGTTTATTTACTGTAAAATATGAAATATTTAATTTATATAATCTGTTAAATCATTTATTGCCTAATTTTTAATTGTGCTTTATATTTATAAATTGGTGAAGCTGAAATAGCTCCAAGATTTAATTTTCTTAAATGTTCTAAAAATGTATGAATTTGTATACCCATTAAATAAATTAATATATTCATTTCTTACTTTTAAGTTAAAAGAAATATTTAAAAAAAGAGAAAACAATTAAAAGAGATGTTTCATCTGACAAATCAAATTGAAATTATTTAGATATTCTGAAATCTTTAGACTATAGTTACATTTAAAAATGTGTTTACTATATTTAGTATTGCAGCATTACTCCCTTTATTTTTAATGATGATTTTTCATTCCATCTTGAGATAAACTTTTAATGACAAGGTATTTTAATAATTAGCAAGTTAATTTTTTTAGTTGTTATGCTCTAGCTTATGTCAAAGTTTTGATATTTTCATCAATTATTATTATGATATTATATTTATACAAAAGGTTATGTGGATAATTATATAAATGCCATTACTTTATCATATATAGCAAACTATTTTTGATTAGATTTGTTATGTAGAAAAATCAAATTTTATTTTTCACACAAAATATTTATATTTCAATTGATTTTAAATATAAAGTATTCACTCACAAAAAAATGAAGAAAATGACTTTTATAAACTTTTGTTGGATATTCATGTTTTTATATCTTCTCTGATTTCATAAAGAGATAGTATTATTTTAAAATTTTATATTACAATAAATGCGTGAGAAATTTACAAATGCATATATTATCTTTGAATGTTACAAGAATATGTAGAGGAATTTATATTCTTGTAATATTCTCTGAATTTCAAACATTAGTATTTTTTACTGAATGTTGTCTAGTCAGAAATAATAAATATCCTGCTTTAAACGTATTGGGAGAATATTACTATATAAAATATTACTCTTTTTTTTTTCCTCTAAAAGCAAATATTTTTTTTATTTTATTTATTTTTTTAGTATAGAAATTTTTAATCACATTATCAGTAAAAAAATATTTAAAAAAACTACTATATATGTATATTTTTAATACTAGTTGTGGTACATATGAAATTATGGAAGCTGAAGGTGTCCAGCCAGGCACTAAAATAGTAGCTTATTTGAAATCGGATTGCCGAGAGTTTGCAGATGAGAAAACCATTGTAGGTATGTATATATTTTTTAAATTTATTTACATGTCTGAAACATAGTATATACTCCATTTAATGTATTAAAAATATGTATTCTGAAATACACTACTTTACATCAATTTTCCACTAATAAAAAATTTATGTTTTAAATATCTATATTAATCTATAGATTAAAGAATTTTCTACATTTTGAAAAAATGCATTAGTTGCTAAATTTGAGTATTTAATAATATATGAGCAAAAAATGTTCTTGTAAATAATTTTAAAATAGTTTTAAATTTGAAATCACTTTGTACTGTTTATATTTTATTGTTTCACATTTATATTGTTAATTTTATATTGTTGCATACTTAGTAGAAAAATATTAATATTTTTATATTTCAGATGTAATAAGCAAATACAGTAACTTTGTCAGTAGTCCAATTTATGTAAATGGATCAAGAGTTAATAATATACAGGTAAAACATTTTAATAAATAAATATTTTTGTCCCTTAGCTATGTTTCATTTTATTTTCAATTGATGTGTAAGAGAAGACTTAAAATTAAGTATTTAATTAATATTGAATTTAAATATGTATATACATAATTGAAATAGAAGAAATTAATTTAAAATAACATGCAAGTTTGGTGGTGGTGGTGGGACTAATCCCCATCTGGTCTAGTGGAACTAGACCAGATCCATGAGATCATAAATAGCCAAAAAGTCCAATTTACATGCAAGTTTAATTTTTAGTTCAATGTATTTAAAGATAATATAACATTAAATGAAATTTATCCATTAAATATATCTAAGACTATAATCATTTAATATTAGTAAGGTTTTGCAGCAAGAAACAGAAAATAAAACTTTTTTAAATTGCTAGTTGTTTTTAATATCCATGATTTAGAGAAGTTAATTGAAAATATCCATTTTGATAGTCTGCAGTACAAAACATTTCACCTTTAGAACCTCAAACTGCAATGAGTAAAATCCCACAAAAGCTTGTTTTATCCTTGTTTAATCTATCCATTATTTATGTACCAGAATGTAGTTCTGCTTTAAAAAATTTCATAACTTTATAGAAGAAATTAAATTATTATAACCTTTTATATCATTTTGAAATCATATTGAAGACTATTTTAATTCCACTAAAATAATTACTCATTTTATCTCGATGTTGTACCAAATAAATAAATCAATTTCCCACTAAGTAAAAGTAATCAATTTGCTTTTACTATTCTTTCATCATCAAGCCTTTGATGAATTAAAATTATTTGAACTATAATTTCATAATAGAAATTTTTAAGTTATGATCAAGTTTATCAATAATGGCTGAATGTATCATTAATTATTCACAACATAGGAAATGTCTTACATATAATGAGTAGAAAAGACTTGTTTAGGCTTATATAAAGAACCTAGCAAAATATTGTATTTAGATGTATAAAAATAGAAAAAGAAGCTAATAATAGTTGAAATATACAAGGTTCTAGTATATGAAAATGGTGTACTCAAAAATTGAGTTTTGTAAAAAATTAAAGAAAGAAAGAAAGAATTGAATAATCTAAATAAATCTTATATGTCAAAGTAGAGTTTTTTAAATGGAACTCCTTTTATATGCTTTAGATGACACACAGTATTAATGATGAACTAAAAGAATCAGAAAAATATTTAGCAATTTTGTATATCTAAATATTTTATGAAAAAAATATGGTGTATTGAAAGTCTGATTTGTCTTCTTAAATACAAAAGATTTTTATACTATATTTACTTTCTTTTAATTGTATTCCTCAGCAGTCATATTTTTAGAATATCTATATATATGTATGTTGATTTTTGTTACTTTTTCTCTTTGACTTATAAATTAATTTACTGGCTAAAGTGAGTATCTATATTTTCTTTGCGATGCAAAAAATTGAGTTATATTTTTCTTTGTTTATTATAGCTTATTAGTAATTAATTGTAACAAAATTGTTTTATTCCTGAAAAAAATGTTTCATTGTAAATTTATAGGCTTCATGCATTAGTATGAGAAATCACAAAAAATTGCAATTTTCATATTTTAATGTTGATAGATATGAAGGTAGCAATTATTTAAATTATGAATCATTTTTAATCTTAAAAAAAAACTAATAGAGAAGTGTTTAATGTGATTTTCTATGATGTATGAAAAATCTACAATAAATTGTGTGAAAGAATTAAAAAAATTTAAATATTAATTACAAAGAGTTCTTGTGGAGCTTTTGTGAAACAAAAATTATTAAGTATAAAAACTAACAATCTATCATGTTTATCTTTGTATAAAAAATTTATTTATATTTTCCTTTGTTTATTATACCTTATTAATAATTAAATGGAATTGAATTATATTATTCTAAACAAAAGTGCTGTTGTCAATTTACATGTTTCATGCATTGGTATAATAGATCATAAAAATTTTAAGATTTCAAATTTTTGGCCAGTAGGAAGAGGAAACTTATTTAAATTATGAATCATTTTTAATATCAAGGGCAAAAAAATTAATATAGAAATGTGTGCAATATTTTGTACCATTTGAAAAATCTATGATAAATTATACAAGATAAACTGAAAGAACTGACAAATTAACATTAATTACTAAGTAAAATACATGTCCGTGTAAAGCTTCAGAGAAACAAAAATTATCACTATATAAAAACAATCTTTTGAATAGTTAGATAAATCTATAATGTGAATGATAATAGTTGAATAGTTTTAAAAATGCTCAAAAATAAAAGAAATTTTTTTTATTGAATTGTGATGATTGGAAAAATAAGATAATTAATCTAAACCTAAGCACTATGCAACTAAAAATTGTATGTATTATGTATTGATTTTTATAATATCTGTTTTGTTTATGTGTTTTGACTTTAACAGAAGTTATATTTATACATATTTTAAATTATCAACAAATTAATAAAAAAAAATTTAGATTACTTTAATGAAATTATTTCTGATGCAACTATAGATTTGCTTGACCCAGATAAACCTACTGTCCTATATTTAGGACAGTAGAATATAGGACAGTAGGCTTATCTGGGTTAATGCTTTTTTTAATACTTTTAGTTTGTTTTTGTTTAATACTTTTAGTATAAATTTTAAATCAAAAATATTCATATTAGTTTTTATATACATTTATCTTCATTTGAAAATATAATTACAGATATATTGAACCAAAAGTAAGTAGCTAATGTATATCCAAGCTTTGAGTGTATTGCCCTTAGAAAACTTTATTATGACTCCTAAAAAAACTCATTGATATTCTAGAATTTTTTTTCTTAAGAATTTATAGAAACCTCGAAAAATTAATTTTTAAATATTTATTTTTGTCTGTATTTAAAAATGTAACTGAAACATTTTATCTACACATAATTACATATATATTTGACTAAAATAATTAGTAGGCTAATATTATTCAGTGTATGAGGAAAAATTTAGTATTACTCATAGGAAACTTCTTAAAACACTTAGTGCTTCTTAAGAATATGTATGAAATCTGAAGCAACATTGAAATAATACCTAATATTAATTTAAGTGTTCTAAAATATATATAAAATAAAAAGGTAGTAAATTAAATATCCAAAACAAAAAGTGTATTTAAACTACAGACATTTAAACATTGTGTAATGGACAACCTAACAATTATAAAATTACTGTTTGAATGACCAACATGAATGTGAAACAGATTCCTTGTATAAAAATACCAATATTTCTTTCTTTATTTCTATTTGATTCTACTACCACCTTCTTGCTGGTATAGGATTAAAGGTGATCATATACCTGTAGATTTTGCATTGATAATAGACAATCTCATGTCATGAAGTAGGAAATTTGAAAATTCTGAAGTGCTTGTCTTGTCAGATTTACATGCAGAAAGCATTTATGTAACATAACATTCTTCACACATTGCAATTTACTCATAAATGAGATTTTGGTGAGCTTTTTGTGACAATATTATTGGATATATTGATGTAAGAAACAAGGTTACATTGAAGCTATTGATATTCATGAGAAGAAAATAAAGAAATCCATGGTTCACACACCTGTGTTTTGGAAAATTAGTTTGTATGTTTCAACAGTAAAAGAAAATACACTGTAAAGAAAAAATTCATTCTCAATGACATCTTATGATCAACAATTAGTGAAATAAATTTATTATTTCATCCTTTTTTTTATTAAGTACTCATATCAGACTACTGCCTTACAAAAAATTGCTTTGATTATGGAAATATACTACTGGGATTTATTTATTTAGTAAATGTTTTATTAATTTTTTTCCTTTTTTATTCATATGTATCTCTTGTATGATTATATGTTCTTAAAAAAGCATCTTTTTTTAAGTTAATGGCACAGATTTATGTTATTTTCCATTATGTCAGTTTTTATAGCTAAAATGCTCTCTACTTGTTTTATATTTTATAATAATTAAAATATATCATTTTCAGGCAGTCTGGTTAATGGATCCTAAAGATACATCACCAGAAATGCATACTCAATTTTTCCGTTATATTGCACATACTCATGATTTACCTAGATATTACTTGCATTATAAGACAGATTCTCCAATCAACCTTAGATGTTTACTGTATGTCCCTGAGAGTAAGCCAGGTCTCTTCGATATGAACCAAAAGTTAGATGTTGGTGTAGCTCTATATAGCTCAAGAGTTTTGATTCAGAGCAAGGCTGATATATTGCCAAAATGGTTGCGTTTTCTGAGAGGTAAGAAAGGTTATATGCTTCATTTGGGATATATACATTGAAATGATATTGTCATTCATGTTTAAATAGGTGTAATGAATTTATATTAAAATTGTGGTCTTTGTACATGTTATTTTTGTTTACTCTGCAGCAACAATCTGATGCACTATAACTGAAATATAATTTCATATTTAATGTTGGTTTAATTGTTATTCAGAGCCATTTTCATGTAGCAATCGTATTTTTAATATCATTTTTTCAGATTTATGTCTTAAATTTCATTATTTAATACAACAAGAAAGTACTTTAATCAAATAATTAAAAACGATTTATAATTTTGACTTTGCAGTTATATTTATTTAATCTACATATTGCCTATTTTCACATAAGAACTTTAAAAAAATATTATAAACCCTCTTATGAACATTCTTATTCATTGTACTTATTAATTGAATTTTTTTATAAATTGGTAATTCATTACAGGAAGAAATTTTTAACAACCAAAATCTTTCACTTATGCTCTCTACTTAAAAATTCAAGTATTTGCCCTCTAGTTTAGGTGTTAATCTTTTTATTGCTTCAGAATCCATTTTATGTCAATAGACCTTGTCAGATTAGCTTTGTGTGTAAAAGTTTTACCTTAAGTTATAAATCATTCAATAATATACTTATAGCTGAATTTCTAAAAGTTATTTTTTCACACAACTTAGCAATCTCATTTAAAAAAAAAATTGTTGGAAGACCTTGTAGTGATTCTGAAAGCAAGTGAAAGATTCATAGGTGTTTTATGATACTTTTTAATGAAGACTGAGGATTAAATTAAAAGTTGTATGTGTGAACAATCATTATTAATAGATTCAAAATAAAATTAAAGAAAAAGAAATTTTTTCAAAATTATTAGTGTGGATGAGTTATTGTTAAAAACTAGCATATTTTATTTACGAATAAAGTAACAAAAATTGCCTATTTTTAGGAAATTTTTTCAAAAATTTTTAGTTTCATTTTATTCTGATTGTATTTCAGTATTTTCATTGTGAAATTTTTAATGTTTGCTGTAAAGATCTAAAAGACAAATTACAAAAGCTTTACTTACAAATAAAAATTTTTAGTTTTTATACAATTTTATAAAATTTTTATCATTATTAGGAGTCATTGATAGTGAGGACATACCCTTAAATTTAAGTAGAGAACTATTACAAGATAGTGCTTTGATCAGGTAACATATTTTATTAGCTATTATGCTTCTTTTTTTCCCCACTAATGTTAAATTTACTTACGTATTTATATCCTTTCAGAAAAATTTCATTTATAATAACCAACAAATTTCTCCGATATTTAAATGAACAAATGAAGAAGGATATTGATAAATATCAGAAATTTTACAATGATTATAGCCTTTTCCTGAAAGAAGGAGTTTTATCTTCTGAAGACAGAGTTCTTGGTGTAAGTGATATTAAATAATCCATACTGACAAAAATTAAATATTGAATCTTTTTTGTTTAACTATTTTAGAATATGATCAAGACATTATATAATTCATATCATTATAATTATGTTTTTTAAAAAAAAAACAATAACTATTCTACTTTAATTTTCCAATTAACTTTAATATTTTTAGAAATTTTCTTGATTTGTCTGTACATTTGTTCCTAACAGTTCTCGCTTTTTTATGGATAGATACATATAGTAATCATAATTTATTTTATTGGCTTTTATTTGTAAACTATTTATAGTATTTAATTAAATATTTTCTTGTACTTAAATTGATTTTTAAGGTTATATTCTTATATTTTAAAAGTGTTACATATTGTAAGAAATAAAAATTTACATAATTTCATTATGATCATTCAATTAATGTAAATTTAACCAAGCTTATAGTGCTATAAAATATTTTCATTAAATACAATTACATGTCATAACATCTTCATTGAAAGATGATTTTTCTTTAATTTAAATATTGATAATTTTATAAATATATTGGTTTTTTAACATTTTTTACTGATACAATAAAGTATTTTCTTTCCAATGCATATTTTAAAAATAACAAGTTTGATTTTAAGTTTCTTTTTATTCAAGTTAAATTATATTTATCAGAATAGAAAACATAAAATGTTGTTTTCGTGACATAAAAATTTTGAAGAAAAAAAATATTATTTTGTTTATTAGTCATCACACTGAATATCAAAATTAAGCAAAACAAATTACCTTGATTATAATTCTGATTTATGTTTATGAAAATAAAGGGACCACTATAATACATTTATTATGTTTTCTCTCATTTAATGGTCTATATATATATATATATATATATATATATATATATATATATATATATATATATATATATATATATATATATATATATATATATTAACATTTTAAAAGATAAATTTTTATGCAATGCTGCACAAAAAAAAAAGTTTTTATCAAAATGTGTTTTTTTAAAAAAAAAAAAATCTTCTTGTGATATGATGTTAATTTATAATATGCATCTTTTGAGATTTTCACTAAACAAAATGTGATAGCTTTATAAAACATACATTTTCAATATTATTTAAATTATTCAATTAATTTTATTTACAAACTCTTAAGTTTATAAAATGCTTAAAATATTGTATATATACCAAGTATTCATTTTTATAGGAGGAAATTTCAAAATTATTACTTTTTGAATCATCATTGGAACCCGAAGGTAAAAAGATTACCTTAACAGATTATGTTTCACGTATGAAAGAAGGACAGAATGATATATATTTCTTAGCAGCACCCAGGTATTTGATTTTAAATATATTGAGTAATCTTATTTCTTAAATAATATTTAATTATTTTTTAAGATTAATTAGTAAAAAGTTTTTTAGTTAATTTTAAAATGCTGAAATAATTGTACATTTTCAAGTTATCAGTTTATTTTTGTTTTATGATAATTCTTTTAAATAAGATTAAATTATTCCCATCTATTATTCAGTTACAAATAAAGTATTTTTTGCCATACAAATTTCCAGCAATGTCACTGAGGAATGTTTCTAATTTAGAATTCAAATTTTTCTTCTGGCTGTGTAAGGATTTTTCTCTAAAAATATAACAAGCTTGTTATCATTCTGGTCTTCACTTAAACAGATTCTGAGTACAATTCCCAATTTGATCGTATTTGTAAGTGTTGTTGATCGAGAATTCATTTTAACAGTTTGTTCAAAAGTGCAAAAAACGAGCATAGAATGACAAGTCAAACCATACCTTCTACAAATTTCTTTGTTTTTATTACTTTTTTAATGATTGCTTACAAATTCAAAATTTAACTTTAAATTGTTATGGAAAATAAACCAAATGCTTGAGGACAAAAATATCAAAAAAATAATTTTAGTATTTATGTTTATTAAAAAATTTGTTGCAGAGAGAATTTTTTATTGATAAGTTATTTCCTAATCTAATTAATGTTTATATTAGTATTTAATATACCTATACAATTTTTGTAAAACCTAATGTACGTTCATCAATTATTTCACCACAATTAAATGACATATAAGTTAATAACAGAGAAAAGTAAATTAGGTAGAACAAATATTACAATATCTAAAATTTTAATGAAAGAACTTTTAAATTCAAAATTTAATTAATACCAATTAGTAATTATTAAATATTTTAATGATTGAGTTCTTTTAATTAAAATGCAAAATAGAATTATTAATAACTCTGTATTCAGTCATCTAGAATCATTCCAAAGAACATTTTTTGTAATTTCTTCATCAGTATGCAAAGTAAATTTTTTTAATATTTTCAAAAGGATACTTACTCTTGTCAACACTGAGGAGGAAATCTTTTTTATTTGTTTTCTTTTTTCTGGGATTATCTAACGAAGATTACAATATTTCAATACAACAAAGATATAATTATGTAAAAGGATAACCTCTCCAAATGCTACTGCTGATTGATTTCATTGATAATCCAACTGTTCACTGGATTTTATAATACATAAATTATAATTTCAAAATAAAATGAATGTTAACACTTTTTAAACTACTGAAATACTTGTAAACATGTATTGTATTTATCAAGAGCACTTACCAGCTCTCTACTTAGGCTATTATTGATCCATGGAATTTATGAATGCCACTAGTAAATTAAGAGTTAACCATTCAATTTCTTTGTTGGATTCATAATTTTCTTACATTATACTGTAGCTTAAAACTATGAACAATTTGATAAAGAAGAAGTAATGCATATTTTCATGTATCAATAGACTACAACGTATACTATGAATTCTATTTTTTTATTGGGAAAGTAATTTATTGGATAAAATGTGAGATGCCATATGATATAATATTCCCTATCAATGTGGTAATGGTATATGTGTTAGAATAGAATTTTTCTGTACTGTAAATCACTTTGTTAAAAAAATAGTTTTTGAAAGCTTGTGGCATAAATGAAATTCAGAAAAAATACCTAACTAGAAATTTGAGTAAAGTATGGCTTCATCAGTTACTTCTAATCTTAAAATGAAAGATGCATATTACTCAATTATGACTTTCTTAGAGAATTTTTTTATGTATACATTTTATAACTTTATTATTTCTCTACTTGTTAATTGTTGAATTTCAAAATTAACTATCACTATATATAGTATTAGAAGCAAAATACTTTTAATATTTTATAAATTCGTTTTTAATTTTTATCATTAAAATATATAAGTATAGAAATACTATTTACCATACTTTTCTTTTGTTAAAATGTTCCACTTTGTTCTACATGAGCTTTGCTTTAAAATACATTTTAGAATAATGAGCATTGAATTGGCAAAGCAAAAAAAAAATGTTCATAATGAATTATAATTTATTTTTATGTCTGAGAGATATAAGAGGGGGTAATTTTGAGTTAGTTATTAGAGGGGAAATTTTAAAACTCTCAATCACCCAAGCTGATAGAAGTGCATGTAAAAATACAACATCCATTCTTCAAACCTGAGAACTTCAAACTGCAATCAAGCTTGATAATTTCAAACAATCCAGTCTTATCACTGAAACACTATTAAAGCATAATAAAAACATGCTGATTGCCAAAACATTAAAATACTAGAAAATCACACATAACATCTAAATTAATCATATTGCAATCAAAAAACTGAAATAAAATGGATGAAAAAAAGATGAATATTGAAATTGGCTTTACTTTTCTATTTTGTTTTAACTTGCTAAGTTACCAAGAATATAGCTTAATTTAAATAATAAATCATTAAGTTTTGAAGAGTAGTATATCTTTAATTGTCTTATTACTAAGTGAATTCAATTATTTCTGAAATGTATTTAATCTGCTAATGAACATTATGTCTAAAAAAGATATCTCATATATGATTATAAATATATATTTTTCTTTTATGTATATATATATAAATATATATTCTCTTTTTGCTTCTGAATTCATGAAAATTCTTCATGCAAATCTTAATTCATCTTTTTTTTAATATAAATTTATAAATTATTATTAAATAATATTCTTTTTGTATCTTCTGTTGATTTATCATTATTTCATGGTAGATACATCATTCTGAAGACATAAAATTATACATATTGAAATTTTTCTTTGTTTATCATTAACTTATAAATATTTTATTTGTATTATAATAGTCGTCAGCTAGCTGAGACATCGCCCTATTATGAAGCTATAAAACAAAAAGATGTTGAAGTTTTGTTTTGTTATGACTTCTGTGATGAACTTTTATTTCTTAAATTAGCACAATTTGATTGCAAATCTATCACTTCTGTTGAGAAAGAAATGAGACGAGAAAAAGAAAATCAATCAATTGATGATCTAGGTTTGTATTTTTTGAGCAATTATAAATGGAAATTTTGCTTTTATTTAAATATATTAATTGCTTAAATGTATATAAATGGAAATATAATATATGTATTTTGTGCTATAATGTTTTAAGTTTGATTTCCATGTTCGAAAATGTAAAATAAAAAATATAAAGTAAATATTTTAATCTAATAAATAAATATAAAGTTTGTATAGCTTTTAAAAATCTACAAACATTTTTTTATGTTATTAAAAATGTTCTAATTTTTTAAAAATTCCTAGTAAATTATTTAGATACTTGAAATAAATTATCATTAATAAATGTTTAGTATGTTAAGACAATTTATTTTTCATTCATTTATCTGTATATAATTATAAAAATATTCTTTATTTTTGTGAGCTACTTTAAATTTATTATTTTAATAATATGTAATAATATAATTTTAATAATTTTACATTATATTGTATAATAATATAATATAATGTAAAATATGTATTAAATATTTTACATTATTATCACTCAAGAATGTTACTAAGAAAACAATATACATTTAACATGTAGCAGTGAATACCCTTTTGTAAAATTTAACAACTGAGAAATTTTTGGAATTTCTTTTTCCAACATGAGTATAATATGAAAAAAAGTAATATCAAATGATATTTTTCGTAAGATATATTGTTATGCTTGATTTCAACTTTCGTCAAAAAATTCATCACTTAAAACAAGCATTTCTCATCAATCAATAAATAATAGATTCAAATTTAAAATTTAATGTGAGTAATTACAAATTATTTTAAACATACTAATTATTTTAATATATACAAAAATTGAAATTTATATCTGTAATACAAAGAGATTTAGTTCATTAAAATATTTTATTTTCTATTTTGGATGCATTTTCTATGTATTTTGGATTTGGGATGATAATTGGGGAAAAGGAAATAAATGAATGAAGCAAATTTTAGTCTTATCACTTATCTTTTATTTAGATATTGATTTTTATACATTTCATTACTATATATAAATATCTATTGACATATTATATATGAGTAACATATATTAAAGTTATGAATAATTCCATTTAAAAACCTATTATTTTAGGTGACAATGCAATGGTAAAAACTGCTGCTGAAGATTTGATAAAATGGCTTGGCTCAACATTAGGATCAAAAGTTCATAAAATTACTGTATGTGAAGAATAATTTCATCTTAATTTTTATGCATATTAATTTATATAATTTTATCAATTTCAAAAGCTAAAATTTTTCTATGGTAATTTTTTATACTTCTAAGCTTCTATTATAATGCATTTTCATTTTTAGATTCATATTATTTAAAGCTTACTTATGAAAAAAAATAAGCATCTATGAATGATTTACCAAATATATAAATGTTGAGAAACATTTTAAATAATAAAAGTGTTATTCATGAAACCACAATTTTTTAAATTAGTATTACCAATTGGTTAACTCAAGTGATATAATTTGAATAGATACTTTATACTGTATAATTAGAAAATTATTTGACATGTTGTATAACTGTACTATTTCTATTTAGGTGACTAAAAGATTGTCAAAGCATCCATGTTTAATATCTGTGGAAGACATGTCAGCGGCTCGTCACTATGTGCGTGTGAATCTCCAGTCTTTGTCTGAAGAAGAGAAGCTTAAGATCTTATCCCCAACATTAGAACTAAATCTTAGGTTAGTTCAAACATTTATAAAAAATATTAGAGCATTAATATTTTTACAAAGGTTAAATAGGCTATTTCAAAATATTCAGGAAAAGAAATTTTAACCTTTAATAATTAAAAACTAAATTATATTGAAAATTTTTATAGGTAAAAATCATCCATATTTGCATAGAATCCAATAACAAATATTATTTTTATTGCCACTGAATTTATTACACTATATACGCTAGGAGCGAAAAGATATATAAAACTGAAAAAGATAAAAAAGATTTTTCTAAACTAATTAGTTTTCTGTAATAATTTGCTGATTTTCTGTTTAAATGGTTGAATTATGCAAATCAGCAATAAAATTAATAGAAAATAAACAAATTGACTAGACCAAAAAACATTTATTGAATTTTAATTGCAAATTCAATTAAAATTATTTTCATTTTAAAACAATGTAATAATATTTGCTAATAATACATCCTTACTAGTAATAGTAACTGATCTGATAAAACTAAATGTCATCTAGAAAATAAATTGTGAAAAATACTGATAAATACTAAATAATGGCACATATGTCTTCATTTTAATTACTATACAAATGCTTCAAAGATAGCATTATGCTATAAAAATAAAAGGTATTTAGGAAAAAGTACTCATTATTAATCAGCCAAAAGTATTTTGACTCTTTTATTCACTCAACTTAATGCAGTTTTACAGTAGCAATTTTTTTAAATAAAAAATTAAAACTTTGAAATGCAATTAAAAATGAATTCTTTTGTGATTCAGGAATTTATTAATATTATGTATATCATTTTAAAAATATTTCAATATTAAAACTGGAGTTTAAAACAAACATTTTTATGGAAAAAAAACTGATTTTCTCAAATCATCAAACAATGATAAGATTCAACTTAGTTTTAAAATTTAGGAATATTTTGTAAATTTCTTTTCGAAGAATAATTAATATCGATATTTATTATATTTTTAGTTACTTAATCATCTCAAAACAATTTATATTGCATTTGAAACTGCATAAGAAAATGCATGTTAATTAAACATATTTTAAAAAAGTCTATAGAGTTCTCCCATTTGGGTCCCGCAGACAGAAGGATTAATAAAAACAAAAACTTATGTAATAAAGAATAGCTGCATATAATAGAATTGTTGTACTGGAATTTGGCTAAGAAAAACACTTCCTAGCTCTAGAGAAGGGAAATATTTCTGATTTCATATGATAGAAAATCGGACAAAATTATGGATTATCTTTACATCTAGACAAATATAACCTTATTGCATAGTACCAAACTTGTTCTCTAATGATAAACACAAAAATATAACAAAATACATTTTTGCATTTACATATTTTTATAAAAAAAAATACAGTAAATTTTTATTTACATTTTTTAGCAATATTTTGTTCTTTAAATATTGTTCTTTAGAAGTGATTATAGGGAAATATGTAAATTTACCTTTTCAGTGTAAATGAAATGCTATTGAAGCTTTAAGATTTCTTAATATTCTTTTCAGAAAACTCATTTGTTTAAAAAAAAAACGTTAACCAATTTCCATTTCAAATTCTTTTAAATCCTTATATATATATATATATATAAAGTTAAAACATGAAAAATATTGAAACCAGAAATATAAAATTGGAAAAATACTGAAATATGTGATGCAATAACGAGAAGAAGGCATAGGGACCACGTCTTCATGAGGAGGGAGTTGGCCAGCTATGCAAAATGAACACTCTTTTCTGACATGCTTGAAGGACGAATGTCTAAATATCTTCGAGAAATTCCCCCGAACAGTGTTCTTATTAAAAGAACTTAGTTAAAAAATTAGAATAAATATATATGCAGAAAAGTAAAAATACTAACAAAAGATGAAACATACATACAGTAGAAAAAATGAATACAGTATAAAAATACATAATACCAAGGTCAGCAAATCGATTATTCTAATATATAAATTCTACCTGATTTGCTGACCTTGCATCATTTATTTTAGTATTTTTCCAATTTTATATTTCTGGTTTCAATATTTTTCGTGTTTTATCTTATTTATATAGGCAAATCTTTCTTTAGCTGCTTTTGCGCTGGCTATATTTCCTATAATGTATTGTAGTTTCTATTTTATTAAATTGTATTTTTAGTATTGTGTGTGTGTATTTATTACTTTAATATATATATATATATATATATATATATATATATATATATATATTGCTTTTTGCATATTTTAAATAGAAAGCAATTATTTTTCAACTTTTTTGTGCATTGAGTAAGAGATTAATATTGTAAATTATTTATTTGCAGTCACCCTATTATGAAAAAATTGAGTACATTGCGGGAAAGTAATCCAAAATTAGCAGAATTAGTGGCATACCAAGTAAGATTTTTTCATTTTCTTCCTTTTTTTCCTAAGATCAGAGACTGCCTAGTTTTTCATTTAGAATTTCTGCAATTATGCATAAATGGTTCTTGCTGTTTTAAACAGTGGCCATTAGGTAAAAACATCATTTACAAAAAAATGGCTGAAATTTTTTAAAAATTTCTACACTAAGTAATATTGAAACTAATGTAGCTGTGAATATCATTGTCATTAAATTTTGACTCATAACTTATGAAGCATGGCATAGGAGAAAAAAATGCATAAACTGAAAATATAACTCAAAAGTAAATTTTTATAGGTGTGAAATGTTGAAAATTTATGTTAATTTTTCACAAACTTTCAAGAAAAAAGATGTATTGATAATATTCATACTACATTATGAAGAAAATTGTATCAACCATGTATGAAATTGAATGAAAAGTTTACATTTATTTCTGTTAATGAAAAGAACAGAGAACCGAATTATATAAATGTTTCACAAATCCTGATCTTCATCAGGAATCGAATAGTCTAAATATGCCAAGTCATCATTCACCTCTAGTTGTAGAATCACTTTACCTGAAAGTTTATACGCATCTTTGTATTCTCATATTATTAATATTTTTATGTATTTTCACATTCTTACTCATTTTCAAAATTGGAGTATTTTATTTTATGGCTTTAAGTGCACACATGTGCCACATTGATAGAAATACCATGCTGCGAAAAATTTACCTTTTAAATGTTGATTACACTTTTTGACACTTTACATTAACTTTATTCTGAAGGGAAAAAAACTATAGGGGAATTTATGCTTGTTATTAATTCATTGCAGTAATTTAAAAGTTTTAAATGCATTTTAAAGTTTAGCAGATATTTGCTGTTCATTATTGCTACAATTTATTTTACATCATTTTTTTTTATTTTTATGTGTATTACATGTGATGATATAAGCCGAGACTTATTTCATTTGGTAAAAGAAATCAATTCATGTACTACAAGAATGTGTTTCTTATTTAAATGGTAGAGTAATTTATTTAAATAAAAATTGCTTTTTATTTAAATAAATTACTCTACCATTGCTTTATTATAGCAAACTTTTGTGATAAAAAGAAATTTAAGACATATTTTATGAACGTTTTCTTTTTTAAATTTTTTAAGATTTATATTTTCTATTTTAGATATTTGATGCAGCACTGATTTCAGCTGGCTTAGTAGATGATCCTCGTAAGGTTACTACACATCTCAATGAGGTGCTAACTTTGCTGTTAGAAAAACATTAAGGTTTTTATTAAAACAGCTTTGTTAATGTATAATATTTGGACATACTATGTACAAGTTGACCTTGTGTTGTTACATTCATCTTTAAAAAGTATCATTTTGTATTCAATAAACACTAAATTTAAATTTTTCGTCTATTTTTTTATATGGGTTATAAAAAAAATCAAGATAAAAGCATGGCATCTTGTGTTCGATACCTATTAAGGGCTCCTTACAAATCTTTCTGAAATGATTCCTTTTTTTTTTTTTTTTTTTTTTTAAAAAAAAAACTTTTATTGAAGGGTAGGCAAATAATGCTTCAGATTGTTGATGCTTGATATTTTCCAAGCATATTAATTTAAAGTTTCTGTGCAATATGTTTCTTTAAAAATGATTATAAATAAAAATTCAAGGAAAAAAACAAAGATAACTTGTTAGCAAATAAAATTATTAAACTAATAATATGTTCAGTGATTCATTGAAAAAGAATATTTTATTCGTCATTTAATAAATTTCTAAAAAAAGTGAAAATTAATTAACTTTAGAAATTACTGGATTGTCTACTTTTTTATTATTTTTTTTTCAAGTTATTCAGTTATAAACAAAAAGTCTAATAATTTCTTTTCTTCAGATTTGTACGCATATTTTTAAGTATAAATTTCTAATAAAAGTAATATAATATGCATAGTTAGTATTAAAAATATCTTGTTTCATAATTTTATTCCATTTAATTTTCCTTATTATAAATTGTTATTGATTCTTTATTATAATTCTTATTATAAATACTAAGAATTTAGTTTTTACAATTTTAAAATAGATCCTACTCATATATAATTTTACATTATAAAAATTTACATTCCTATCAACTACTCTGAATTTTAGGGTTTTTAAAATTTTTTATTAATTTATTTTAAAATAACAGGTGTTGAAAATTATTTATGGACCCTTTTGGAATTAAATGTTTCTTAATTTAATGATTAAGATTGCTAAGCATGTCTGCCAATCCTTCAAAATTTTCCAGAGGAAAAAAGTAATTATTTGTTTTTAGTATGGCAATATAACATGAATTTCTATAAACAAATATATTTTCAAATATCATTGTTCATAAAATATACTATATCAATATCAGAAAAAATCAGAAAAGTATAATATATAAATAAATTAAAACTCAATGGCATGACAGCTTATATGAAGGCCAAGGCCTACAGAGCCCATATCTGTATTTATTATTGAGGGCTCTGGGATACAAAACATGCCCCAGTTAGTTGGTCAGCTTAAATAAATAAGTCCCAGTGTTCAGTTCCCAAGTATGCTTGGTATTCAATTTTAAGGAGCCACTGAAGGGATGAAAGGGTAAGTTAATATTGCCCTGCCTGAGGATTGAAAGTACGAAGCATTACCACTATACCACCAGGCTTAAAATATATTATCACTTAAAACCTACCTTCTTGTTTTGACTCCTTGAAGTGGTTAATTTAGACAGAACAGAAAAAAAAAACATCATTTAGTTCAAATCAGAAAAAAATTTTCAAAAATTTAAATAGAAAAATTAAAATGAATAAGAAATTTTAAAAAAATGCAAATCTATGTTTGATAAACAGAAAACTCAGTTTTTCAATTGAACTAATACAATTTATAGTTATAGTGCATACAACTTTTAATAAGTTATTAACGATCTCTCTAAACAGTAAACATTTTTTAAGCAATATTGTTTTACAATAGGTGATAACAAAAATGTATGGAGATAACTACATAGTTACTCCAAAAAGCTGTAAAATCATTCTTTTTCTAAAATTTAGATTAAGTTTGTAGTTAACTTATTTTTATTGGAATCTAAATAAAAATATGAATTTTTACATACCAATTTATTAATTATCCCATTAGTTGTGTGCTGTTTTATTTATGTGTTGGGGGAGCAGTGTAGCGAGTTTCCTCGCAGTGTACCCTGGGTAACATTAAATCTGCTACAGCCTTCGTCAATATCTTCCACGCTATCTTTCAACAAATTTTTTTCAGTTTTGAAGAACCTCTTAGCACCTGGGAAGATAATTTTGATGTCAAAACTGACTACAGTCGATTTCCACTTGAGACTGAGAGTGTAAGCAGCTTATTGTCTCATTTCTAAGCACTGTAAGAGATATCGTTCTCCAATAGATTCCAAGCCATTGCGGCATTCATGGTAAGCAGGCAGATTTGCTGGCCAAGGAGACTTCGACATTACACCTTGTCTTCTAATCCCTCTGCAAAATGCCAAACTACTTCTCAGGAACAATATACGACTAAGAAGAATTTCTTCTCTTCAAGACATGGCAAATGGAAAGACTTGGGCTTGTCTTGATAATCAGGCTCAAATGCAGCTCTCGCTCCTCCATAAAGTTGAAGGAGTGACGCCTTCCAGAATCATTACTGGTCATTATTTATCTTAAGGTACATCTGTTCAAAATTAGACAATTGCCAATTCTCCACTTTGAAATACTGTGCCTACCACTGAAACACCTTTTTTAGTTGCCCCTCTCTTCTAGTGTTTGTAGTTCTGAAGCTTTTAGAACCTTTTCTTGTTCTGATGCTGTCCCCGTATTGTATTGGACTGCAAGACACCTTATATCTCCAAGAGGATGTTGGCAGGCGTAGTTAAAAAAATTATATGTTGTCACAATAAATTGGAACAATAATTTACATTTTGAAAAAAAACTGCCGAATCTTTTTTTTTTTTTTAAACCAAAATTTGACACGTAAGCTAATGTTATATTAAGCATTTTGTTTTTTAAATTCTATAAAGCACTTAGCATATAATCAAGTCAATAGATATCGGCACAATCTTATGTGTTTTATAAATATTAATAAACATTTTTACATACTTCAATGGATATATGTTTGTTAAAGAGTAAATATGTAGAAATATAACTTAATTTTAACAGTAAATAATAAGTAACAGTTTAATTGCTATATTTTTTCTCATTATTTTCTATGTTAGAAACATTTCATTAAAATGTTTTGAACCAAAATCCCAGAAAATAATTGTAAAGCCATGAACACTAATATTGCTCATATCAAATTAATCAGGCACTTATTTTTTAAACAATAGTTATTCCAAGATAAAAAGAATTCCTATGTATAATGTGTATAATTGATTAATACGATGATTTTTTTATAGTTTTGTGCAGAACTAAGTTTTAACATGGTTTTAATCTAGGAGTGGTGTTAGTACTAGTTAGCTTTTAACTTAAAAAAAATAATTGTTTGTTATAGTGTTTGATGTCATATTTTGTAAGATGAAAATTAATACAGATATCGTATGATCTTAAATATTTAAATTTAAAATTTGTTGCCAAATTTTTAATCATGTAGTTTACGAATATTGCTGAAATTGAAATCTGATACTATTGGAAGCAAGTTGAGGTTGTCAGAGAATAGGGAAAATATGCTAAGATATCTCTGTATACATGAACTTTTAAAATAAATAAATTAAATTAAATTTCACAATAAAAATATTGACTTAGACAATTTATTTCTTCGAATTTTTAAAGTTTTAACATAGATTGCTGAACATTTTGCAAACATTTTTCTTTAACCACTAAGAATATTTCTATCAAACATTTTTTCCCCAAACATTGTATCATATATTCTCATTGAAAAACTTTTTTGAAAACTATAAGACAGGCTTAATATAAATTTTACAAATAAGTTTCTTTGTGTGTGTGCGGGAAGAAATAAAGAAATTTTGTGTTATGGGCAGTCTTACAGAATATTCATTAATCATGATACGATTTCTGATTTTAGGAACAATATCTTTCTTTATGAAATATCTAAAATTATTAAAACAAAACAACTTCAAATTCAAGAGGTCAAACTTTACTACTTCAGTATATCATTTAATGATGTTTCCAAGACAGAAATATATTTGGTTTTAGTCATTTACTGTCTATCTCTTGTTTTATAACACCTTTAAAATAGAATGCTTCTGAACTCAATTTCAGGCAACAATCTCAATACAAACTAAAGTCATTTGTTTGGTAAAAGATATTTCCAAAATGTTAACTTTGAATGACAAATAACCTTTTCATATTTAATGTTGACAAGTCAAAAAAGAATCAACCTGTTGAAAAATTTAATTTAAACCCTCTGAGATTTGAACCATGAATTTAAATTTACTATTGGTAGAACTCCTTGTACACATTATAAATCTAATCAGTGTGTCAGGAAATTTAAATCTATGCATTGTATCTAATAGATATTTCCTATTTACATAGTCAATTATGGACGCACAGTCAATAAACAAGTGATGAGTATCAATATCATTTCAATTGATTTTTCCAGAATTTGACAAAAACTTAAAATAGTGGATTATTCTCTAACAAACCACACTGGTAATTGCCAATTTCAGATTTTACAAAGACAGTAATTCTTTGAAACAGAATTAAATATAATACATGATTTGATATCAAATCCTAGATGTCTAATTTTTTTATAGTCAGAACAAACCACTGGTTCATTTTTACAGACGGAGCATAAAATATTATATTCTCATATCCAATGGCAGTTTTTCAATTTCAAATTTTTATAATTAAATCATGCAAGTATTCATAAAGTCAAGAACTATATTCAAGCTACTCTTCGAAAATAGATCATGCATAAGCGACTTAAGTTTTTAAATTCGTCGATTGCTGATTCTTTTATTTCTTTCTGTAAAAGAAACCAATTAATCCTATTTTACTGTTAAAAATATGTTCTAAAACTACATGAATTGCAATAATCAATTTATTGCTACTATATTTGTTTTCCTGAACATGAAAGAATACCAAGATTTTAAATTTTTGACACTAACCACTTTAAACATGCACATCATTTTCTTTCAATATTTCCAATACCATTTATTTTTCACAGCCATATCAAAAATATTAAAAATTCTTAACCTTTATTATTGATTTAAAATTCATATGGCAATCAAATAAACAATTTGCATATATTATTAATCACAGCCCAGATGGATCATTCAGAAATGGTGGCATAATTTCAAATGATTGCTTGATGTGATAATTCATCTGAGTTGACAGATGTTTGTTGAGGATTGATGAATGAATCTTGCACCTGTAGATATCAATTTGGCTGAACTGGCATTTCAAGCAAATGCTCGTATTTATTTTGAAATAATCCATCACTAGTTGCAATATCTCAGACACTCAAAATTTTATTTTTAGAAATTTTTAAAATCTACACTGATGCACTTTAATAAAATTATTGAAGAAAATTTACTTAAAAAATGTTGGAAAAACGGAAATCTATTAATTGAACAGAAATTTTGCACCTATGCATACGGTAGTTGACATAAAATAAACAATCAATTTGCAAATAATTATTTGAATATACGTAGAAAAACTGTAAATTTTTTCATCTTAGAAGGGCATCATATTACTGTAAAATTAAGAACTAATATCATAAATCTTATATACAAATGAAACCAGCATATTATGAAGTTAACTTTCACTAATACAGTAATTATCTGTGTTAGAATTAATTTGAAGCATTAAACTCAATAAGAAGTTTAAAAAAGGTTCTTTATTCAAATATTACAAGCTAAAAAATATCCAAAAAATGGTGACCAGATTTTTTTTGGCAAAACAGTACACATAAACATTTTTGTATCAATGTATCATTTTTATCTTGAACAATAATGACAAACAAGTTTTGATTTAAATATTTGGCAACAGTTCCGTAAAATAGATACAGACAAAAGATTTATCATAAATATTCGTATACAATATAAACTGACAGTGCTGAAAAATTACATTTAAAAAAATTTGTTAGGCATTCATATAAAAGGCAATCAAATCTTAAACAACTTTCATCACATATATAGGCACATTGGGAAATAAATGCAAATACTGTCTGAAATCATAAAACATGCCACAAAGCATTAGCAAACACTACTACATTTGAACACATAATCAAAAGCAATCATGACTCCATGAATCATCCTCATTTCCTTTCCCCATATATGAGGCTGATAATGGTATTCCAGATCTAAAAATAAACAATGATATGAAAAATAAATTAAGTGAAAAATTATTTTTTACATAAAAATTAAATTTAGAAAAGTAATATATTAGTAACTTAAATTTCAGGAACTAGTAAAAAATGTCTAATGAAAATTAATTACAGAAAAAATTTCAGTCCAAGTAGATTTATACAGTTGTTTTAAAATAAGTATTACAAATATTTTATTAGTAATATAAATTCAAAAATACTTCCTTAGTAATTTCAACTAAATATAAACTTGTTATACTTTTTTAGAATAAAGTTTTCATTATTGCTTAGGAAAGATACTAATAACAAAAATGCAAAGTATATACATGATTACTAATTACAAGAATGCAGATTTCTAAAAAGAAAAAAAAAGTTTGGTTACATTACATTTATGGCTATCTGATTCTTGAGCAATAAATGAAATGTTCATATTTCAAAAAAGTGAAAGGAAAATACATTGAATATATTATTTGCGAAAATCTGTTCAATGCTCTTACCTTTTAAAATTTGTTGTTATTTATATAATTTCTAGAAGGAATTTTATTGATTGCCACAGATTAGAATAATAGAAAAGCAGGCTGTTTATATGGCAGATAGAAATTACAGATAAATAAGGGTAAACAATAGAATTTAACATCTTTTGATCATAAAATGCATTTAGCTCAAAACATGGCATTTGTGAAATGTTCAAAAATAACTAATTTTTAAAATGCTGATTAAAGCAGAGGTGCCAATGACATACAAACCCAACCTGAAGAAGAAGAAGAACAAATTTTTAAATACTTAACTGAATATTCAAAACTTTGACCTTAAATGTTTATGGTTGATTAATGTTTAGTATTGTTAGATTAGATGTAATGTTAATGTTTAGAAAAAGTAGAGGATATGGTGCAAGGAAAATAAGGTCAAATGTAAGCATCAAATGACTACAAGTCTAAATCAAAAAACTTTTCATATGATTTTAAAACATAGTTTGCCATACTTTGCATTATATGAGAAATAGAAATCAAAAGCCTATTAGAATGCTTTTCTATCTGAAGTAAATCAGATAAAATATCTCCAATTTTCAATCAAATCATATATCATAAATCCCAATAAATCACAATTTCAATGGTATTAATGGTAGAAATAAGATAAACGCATATAGGCCTCTACTTACAAATACACAATTCTTTAAATAAGTTGAAGTAATATTATAGTATAAACTGACATGCATTAAACTCACTATTTTTTATTGAACAGTATTGATTTGTCCACCATTCTTATGTATATATATTTTTATAATATAAATTGTTTGGTTAAAATATTCAAACAATAATATATTAAACCGTTTTGTAGAAGCAATGTGAAAAATACTGATTTTACTTGCTTAATGGCTTAGTGATGGCTCCTACATTTATTAAATTTCAGCCTAAAAAAGCACAAGAGGAAAAATGTTAAAATAGCTAATCAGTATAACTGGATTCATAACCATCAACTCACACAAAACTGGAAAATAAATGGCATCAAATTCCACATATCACTTTCTAAACATATGGAGTCAATGGCAAGGAGAAATGCCTCAATATTAAATTTATAGAAGTTATGTATATGATGTAATTTATGCTTCTACATTTGCAAATGATAATATAAAAACATTCTAAAATGAGATAAAACATAAATTATTCAGAATATTAAAAAATATGAAAACTATTATAAAATCATTTTCTACAAACCTCACAGATGTACTGGATATTTTCGAGGGAGATTTCAGACCTCGACCATCTTCCTTGCGGGGCATAGCTGGACTATTACCACGTTTTGGTGAGTGATTGAGCATAGTTGAGAGAGGAAGTCTTTGTCCTGAATAGGCATTTCCAGGTAGACTTTTTTGATGAGAAGAATTATAATTACCTTTTGCAGAACCTTGTGTGACTAAAGGAATAATTCCATTTCGTTGATACATATTATTGGATAAAACTGAACGAGGAGATTTCTGAGGACTATTGGGTGCAGATTCTCGACGTTTAAAAGTAGGCGAAACAGGAATTGATTCCCTTCGAGGTGAGGGAGTATCTCTGTAGTTACTTCGAGAGCGTAATCTGTATGATGATGGGAGAGTCCTTGATTCATGAAAATCTCCATATCGGACTGGCTTAGACTGAGATTCAAAATTAAGAGCCTTTTGAAAAAACATGATAGTTAAAAAAAATTAAAATAGAAATTAATTAAATAAAAACTCAAATACAATGCAAAAATATGAAATATAATTGTAAGAGAATTTTAAAAACCTCAATTTTGTTTCTATTAAACTTTCATTAAAATAAAAACATTAAATTGATTTATACAATATTAAAAGTTAATTGATTCAATCAATCAAGAATCATAATTTATTCATAAGATTAAGTAATATAACATAATTAATACTTATAAGTTATATACCTTTAAACTCTATTTTAATAATATACTAATACTACTCAAACTTCAAACTCTATTTTATGATATCTTTAAACTCTAATTTTTTAAAAAAAACATTTTAGTTTCCATGAGGAAATAGAAATTTGTAATGCTATATAAATAAACTACATGAATTAGATAAAATTAAAAAGTTGGGAGTAACAGTGTTCATGCAGATTTCCAATAATCAAATTTCAGGATCTTTC
>CM075857.1:16266921-16487552 GCA_037975125.1 Latrodectus hesperus | reverse complement strand
TGGTTCCAGGTAAATGTGATCTTTCCTATAAATAAAATCAAACGAGGTATGAAACAATTGAAAATTTCCGTTTAGTACGAAATTAATAAATATTGGCGACAGGATTCATTTCATGTGCTTTAAAATGCGTTTCTATCACTAGAATTGTGGGAAAACGAAAACATATCTTTCTAACGTTAGGCACTGGATGACCGGCCACGACAAGGCCGGAAACTGCTTTTTATTTATCCTCACCCGGTGGGCACCTGTTCATCTAGTGAGTTGCATTACTCCCGTCACTGTACCCCAAACCCATTTATAGGGTGGACCGCATTCATACTTCACCTCAGAAGAGAGGACAAGGAAACATATACAAAGAGAAAGGAACATCCCTGTCTAAACCGGGATTCGAACCTGGGACAACCGCCTAGGAGTCAGGAAAGCTAAACACTTAACTGTAGGTCGGCAAAATGGATATACGTTTCCAAATTTGGACAAAAATTTTACGTATTCAAAAATGGACAAGAATCGTAAATATAAATACATT
Source organism: Latrodectus hesperus (assembly GCA_037975125.1). Classification (NCBI taxonomy): domain Eukaryota; kingdom Metazoa; phylum Arthropoda; class Arachnida; order Araneae; family Theridiidae; genus Latrodectus; species Latrodectus hesperus. The sequence continues at coordinate 16,487,026 of CM075857.1, read as the reverse complement.
CCCAAAATTTAAATTAAAAGGTATATTTTCCCTCAGTGCAAAGAAATAGAAAATTAAATATAGTTTTAAAAAATGGTATTTTTGAATTCATTTTTAAAAAATCAGATAACAAAAGAGGAGAGTTTTGGGTAAAAAAAATTTACCTGTGTTGCCTGAATATTCTACACTGCCTAAATAACTTCTTTCATAGTGTTTGATGTACTTTATAAAGACTTTCTCAGCCTTCACATCTAAATAATTTATCAATGGAAACATTTATTTCAAAAGTCTTAGCTCAGAAACACTCTAAAACTTTTAGCTTACGCATAATACATTAATAATATTTCTTTTCTCTTAAAAATTATTTTTATGGTGTTAATTAATGAAAACGTTTAAATTCAAAATTATATCTACTAAGAAATGTACTCAATTATTTTAAATCTTTCAGGGAAAAAAATAAATAAAAAATTAGAGATTTCATTACCGAGATATCAATTTTTTTTCAAATAACTTGTATAATTGGGTGAATTTTTTACACGAAAAAACAGAAAAATTCCATCAGTGTTCGAAAACATTTTATTATTTTTCTGTAATATCAACAAAAATTGAAAACAAAATGAAATATGCAAAGTTCTTGAATGAATCATGAGTTACGTAAAGCATTTTCAGTCACCTGTTCTCAATTTGGAAATTGTAAAAATGTGTTATCTAAAGTTAATATCGAAACCCTTAATCCTTTTTGAAGTGTTTTTTGAATAAATAAATGTGGGATTGTGATAGGATATTAAGTAAAAAAATTCTGCTCCTGATCCAAGTGAAATAAAATCTCGAGTGAATTAGGTAGTAAAGAAAAAAATGCAGACAATGATGCTAATTCATGTTATAGAATTAAATGAAGTATAGATTCAGTATTTAACAAAATTGAAACAAAGTTTAAAGAGAATGACTTATTAGTTTTGGTTGTCATTTATTATTTATTGTCTGCGTCCACAGATACATACAACATGAGCAGAATGTTTGTATCACTTGCAAAAGTAAGGCCTGCTATGAGAGCTAAAAATGTTTTATTCAATGATGAAGTCTGCAGCCATAGAGTTAAAATTTTAAATATAGCTTGAAATATTTTTTAAAGAAAAAAATCTACAAAATGCATTTTCCATTAATATTAGCTGCTTAATTTTCTTTTCACTGTGTAAACGACTTCATCCAGCTGCGAAAGATTCTTATCACATGTCTCAAAAGATTTAAAACTTATCTTCAAAATAAAATGGAAAAAGAAAGACTATCCTTATCTGCCTTAACAAATGATATAGATATACTTTTTGATTATAATAATATTGTAACAAACTTTTCGTTTCTTTTACACAATCTGGCAAAAAATGCTTAAAACTCCAATAAAAGGTATATATATATATATATATATATATATATATATATATATATATATATATATATATATATATAGGTACCTTAATTTAAAAATAAAATATATCCTTGAATTTAAACTGACATTTCTTTATTATTGAAAATTCAATTAAAAATTAATTAAATCAAATTAACATAATCAATTTAAATTTTGAACTTTTTGAATTATTTAGATAGAAGAAAAAGCAATAGACTTTGACTAGATGTAAAAGGAAACAATGAAACAATGTAAAATCAAGAAACAATTTGTTGCACACCTTTGGAATGAGATGAAAAACAAATATCAAAATCCTTTCAAAAAAATCAAGATTAGTTTCTGAAAATACCAAATGCTTCGAATATCTTGTAATCAATACATTCAAAATAGAATAAAAAGAAGGAAATGTTTTTGAGCAAAATTATCGAGTTATTTAAAAATGTAAAAACATTTGTGCTATGAGAGACATTTTTGCAAAAAAAGTTCATTTAATAATTAATCAAAAACACGAATGTGGAACAGTAAAAAATATAAATGATAACTTTTTAAAGAATTCCATTTTTATATTCCCCAACAGAACTTAATATTCAATAATGTCATTTCCTGATGTGAAAATTATTATTTTTAGAAGACAATTTCTGATTATCGTGCAAATTCGATCACAAGAGTTATTTGAATTGAAGCAACGAAATCTTGATTTTATTATTTGTGCACTTATTTTATTGAAAACTGAGATATTGGTGCAACTAGGAGAGGATGGGGACTCAGATGTCGATCTCTTCACTTGATCGATGGGCTCAAAATTGCACGTTAGTGAGTAGTGTATAGTGGAAATAGATTGTCGAGGAAATATGTCGCAAACACCTGTGTTGTATTTCGAATGCCTATTAAGAAAGGAGTCATTTTCTTGACCAAGAGGTGATGAGATCAATCTATCAATCGAATCAATCTATCGAAGACTCATCATTTGTACCTTATGATGACTGATATACGTAAAGATCGCAATGTCGTTCTATTGGTGTGGTTAAAGAGGTGCCAGTTACAGTGTTGACTTCGTCACTTGGCCGTGACTCAAAATGACGAGTTGATGTTCTTAACGACTTTCTTGTAGGCAAAAATAGCAGCAGGAAACATAAGAAAAAAAAAACTACGCATAAATATTTCTAAAAATAGTGGCAGAGGTGGGCTGGTTGGTTATTCTTTTGTTCTCGTCATCGGTAGATAGTGAATTCCAATTCCAAACAAAAGAAGATCCGTCGTGTTCGTATACGGAGGCTGAGGCACGTTAAAATGGTTGTGGGTGCAATGTCCTCCATGAGAAATGATACCTCTGGTGTGACTTGCATACCTTCTGCTTGGTCCCTGTTTCTAAATTACGAAGATTCTTTTTCGGAGCCACAATGGCATACACATTGCATGGCTTAATATATAAGGTAACATCGCTTCCTTCCTTTGAGCTGAAAAATGGAAATCGTAGTAGACGGTGCATCATACAACAGCAACATATTTCTAAAATATAACAAAGAATTTCACTAGTTATATGTTTATAGTTTTATCCGAACCTTAGTTATTGGTTCAAGAGTTCTAGAAAAAAATGGAACAAAATTTTATGACATCTTTCTTTTATTTTCAACCATTTTTCAACTTGCCTTTCATCGTTTATTTTAAATTGCCGCTTTTTGAAATTTTCTTGAGGCACTGAAACTCTCATCTCTTAACTTCTGGATTATTTTAGCATTATTTTTTTCTTATTTTTTCCCAGAGACGCTCCATTCCAGATAGTTAACCGAGCAAGACGCCATCTGTCAAACTCCTATTTACATGTATCATGCGATGGAATTTCGAGTAATTTGTCAAGTGAAAATCTTGGAAATTTGTTTGCTTAGAATATTCACCTGCTGTTCCACATCGAACGAGGAAAATAAATCTTCTCTTCTTCGTACCTTAGGGCTTAGCTTAAAAGAAAAAAAAATAGCTTACTCTATTTCTAAATAAAAAAAGAACATTGCGCTGTTATTTTTTTAATGATACAATTCAACGGTATCTTTAATCTAGTTCAGTTAACACAAAGATTCGTTTTAAACTTAATTATGCTTACATATACAGTAGATATTCATTCTCAAGTACTGGTGAGGACCAAAAGAATTGTTCTTAAAATCGGAAGTTTGTGAAATAGAAAAATAAACTCTTTAAAGTTAGATTAGTTTTTTATTAAAATGATTTAAAGTATGATTAAAATACTGTTGAGGTAATTGCTTTTTTGCTGTAATTTAAATACATTGCAGAATGGCAACTCTTTTGAACTAGTGCTCGATGTTTATTTTTTTTTTTGTTGTTGTTGTTAACGTGAAAATTAAATACTGTATTCATGTCTTTAAATTCCATTTAATATATATTTTGTAAATTAATACATTAGTGAATATTATTTTTTTAAATATAATTACATTGTTTGAAAAGGAAAATTATTTAGTCTTCAATTTACATGCGAAGCACCATTGCAAAATATGAAACTCTTACTTAAAAACTATTTTTTGTGTTTCAAAAATCAAACAAAAAATTCATCTTTTTTCTTTAAAAAAAAATTTCCAATTTTTTTTGTTGTAAAAAGCATTTCAGCTTTATTTTTCTCTAAATGCCTCAATCTTGTCGCCATTCATCTTGCTTGTTTTGCAGACGATCTCAATACGTCTTCTTTTCTGGTTTCAAATCTAAAAGTTCTATTTCCTTCTCATTCATTAACTTCTCCATCATTAAATCAGTTGATTAGAACACATTAATTACTTTTGCATCCCCATTAAGAAATTCTTAATTGAAATTTCGGGCAGCAGTGAGTATTTTTGTCGAAGTTCATTGTCGAACTCATCTTCACTCATTATCAATTAAAAGTTGTCTTCAGTTGCGTACATACATAATGGTACCGGTGAGCTAAGGACTTAATCTTAAGGTTTACAAGGCTTACTTTAGTCCAAGTTTAGATTACTCGTCCATCACCCAGCGACTCTTTATTCTGAACCACGGTCAGTTGACGAGGTCAAAGCTGAGCTGGCATCCTCTTTCCCCATCCATGCCGCACCAGTGAATTTTGGACGCCACAGACAAACATGGACATGTTCCCACAGAGAGCTACAGCAATCCATAGAGGGATAATGTTGTCACCCTTTTAATCATTGCCCGCGGCAAATGACGCTTCACTTTGCTGATCTTAACGGGAAGCGGCGTGAAGCTACTGAGACAGTGGAGCTGTGCCTTCCATTAGAATAATTCTTTAATAAACCCTGCATGTTAAAATGATCTAGACATCGTATTTTTAGCAACACCATTCCAAGCATAGACTGGCAAGTGCATCGAGCCTAGAATCTTAATATCCAAGGCACGATCAATTTCTTTCCAAATTATCTCACGATATTTGTATGTGATTCTGTTGACCATAACTTGATGAATGGACTGCACGATGAGATTTCTATTAAGAAGGAGATGCCCCCCACCACCAATTGCTTTAAAAAATGCAGGATGTCAACGTCAGCAATGCAGTTAGCTATTCACACTTCGAAAAGCTTAGGATTCTCGAATAGAAACGTTGATTCAAGTTTCTCAAGCATGAAATGAAAAAAAAACAAACAATAAATGCTAGCGAAAGAACCATAAAAATTAAGTTCAGAAAAGAAATTATTCAAAAACTTTCTAGTTCATCAATGGAAGTTAAAATAATTATCGCGTCTATAGGATTATATCTTGGTGAGCATCCACTGGTTCGTAAAATGGTGAGTGTTCGTAAATAAGAGGTTCCTTAACTCATAAGTATTCGTAAATTAAAAGTTCGTAAACTCGTAAGTATTTTTCACCACTTCAGTGAGCCGATAAAACTGAGTGCCAAGCATGCTTGGGAACGAAACACTGAGAGTTTCTCGTTAGGCTGACCACCTAACTGGGACATATGCTTCGCATCCCAAAACTCTCGGTCATGAAAACAGATATGGGTAGTGTATGCTTTGTGGGATCTCCTATGGGCTGTATGCTTTGTGGATCTATTATGGGCTCCTATGGGAGTTCAGTAAACTCGTAACTATTCGTAAATGAGAGGTTTGTAAACTCGTATGTATTAGTAAATAAGATGTTCATAAGCTCGTAAGTATTCGTAAATAAGATATTCATAAACTCGTAAGTATTCGTAAACAAAAGGTTCATAAATTCGTAAGTATTCGTAAATAAGATGTTCGTAAACTCATAAGTATTCGTAAATATGAGGTTCGTAAACTAGTAAATATTCATGAATAAGATGTTCGTGAAAAACGACCACTTACCGTATGTTCTATGGATAATCAAGTTTAATACTAAATTTTTTTATCCTGGGAAAAAGAATCTAACGAAAACAAGTCAAAATAACTTATATTATCAAAGGTGAAAAAGGCAAAGATGTTGTTATCTTAGACATTTTAGGCAGACACTTTAAAAACACTTTAGAGACACATTAGAAAAAGATGCACTAAGTCTTTTATCTTTAGGAAAAAATGCATTTTGAATAACTTCTATTGGTCTGTATTACAGTAAAAAAAATTGTGATTCTTATTGTAAAACTTACATATAGATATACAAACTTTTATGTTTTCTAAAGTCACAATGTGATGGCCCAAATTTGTGAAATGTGTAAGCGGGATAATTGAAATCTACGACATGCCTTTTGCAAAATTCAGTGATATTTCTGCCTTTTTAAGCAAATAATCAGAAGCCTCTTCATTCTCCTCATGCTCAAAGGTATCTTGTGAGAGAATTATTTCAACCCACAGTGAAATCTAATTAAGTTTACCTGATCTGAATCAATCTCAATGCATAGCTTAGACAAAATATTTAAATGTTAACCAGAAGAGAGAGATTGGAAGACTGTAATGTCACTATAGAAAACAGTGTGGGCTAATTTTATCTGTGAAAAAATATCCTATTCAAAACTACATACTGTCCTTTAAGTACATTTTTCATTTATATATTTTAAATAAATAAATTTTAGATATTAAGGAAAATAATATTTGGAGAATTTGTTTGAATATCGAGTTATATAGTAAATGATGAAAGATAATAATAAAAAATACATCATTAAGATGAATTAGAAATGTTTACAGATATAATGATTCAAACTCAGTTTCAAAAGTAACTGTCCTAAAAGAAAAATGAAGAGAAAGATATACATAGAAATACTAATTGCTGGATAGTATTGAAAGAACATCTGGTTTGGAGTAACCACTTGCAGAACTGTAGCAGCAGATGAATTCACATATGCCTCGCTGATGAAAATAGCCCGGGCTTGTAAGGGGATATCGTACCTAAGAAGAAGATGAAATAGTATTTTAAATAATTCTCCACTTTAATTCAAATTGTTAAAACACTGTACACCTGTAATAGAACATCATATTTTTCTTCATTTTGCGTTAATTTATAACTTTTATTTTCCAATAATGAATTGAAGTCGTATTTGTAATCTGCTTACTTTCTTCATTACTTCACCGATTAGTGGGATAGCATAGCGAAGTGGCAGGACCCAGGACTTCACCAACTGGTTAACGGGTTATGCCCCACCATCTCCGAGAGCCTTCCATAACATTTACGGGGGCCACTTACGACCCAGCCTTTGGTTTCTTTAAAATTATAGTCACATTGGTAGGGCTTGAAATCCTACAGACATCCTAGCACAGGTGTCTGCATGACAGTTCATTACATGATTGAAACTAGTTATTATGAAATTTAGTGAAAGTATTATATTAAGAAAAAATAGGAGTAATTACAGGAAAAGTAAATAAGAAGTTATACAATCTTAAATTAATAACAATTTACATGAATTGACAAAACATTAATGTATCATATTTCTTGAAGTATTAAATTTAACTCTAACAAAATAACTATACTATTATGAACAACATATGTTATGTATACAGAATTAAATGAAAGTATAATTATATAGAATTATTATGCAAGCTTAGATGGCACTATTTACAAGATTTTTTTTTAAACATTTGACTCAATTAACATATTAAGTCACGATGTTATGGAGCACTAATAATTGGTATAAAGTACTCGTGTTCATTATTTCCTTTAAAATTTTGCATGAATTGACAAGACATTAATGTTACATATTACTTGAAGCATTAGTTTTAACAGTTAAAATAATTACACTATTATGAACATCATTAGATATAAACAAATATTAAAATAAGGAAATGAAAGCATTATTGTTCATCTGATGAATTTGATAATGAATAAAGTTCATCATCTGCCATTGTTGATGATTGTACAGGGTCACGGCATAGTGTGAGTCCCTGTACTATTAAGAATTTGATTATTTGAATTATTTTTTTCCGTCTAAAACCGTCCTTTAGACAAAATTTCACAAATTGAAGATCTGTTTGACTATGGTGCCTTTTTATGTGGAGGTACTTTGTAGATGGACATTTCAGTATGTAGGGAAGGGCAGTTCCAAAATCACCACATTTGCAGATGTTCGAACTGGATTTGCCAAATCTTGCGAAGTATTCAGGGAAGAGTCCATGATTCGTTATTAGATAGTTAATAAAAGGGTTTGGGATGAGGAATTCTGTGGAGACTGTTGGAGGTAAATGGTGGGTGAACCTACCATTTTGCGATGTCTCCCATGTTTTTGCCATCTTCTTATGGTTCTTTTATAGAATTTATACAATTGTCCATACTCTCTTTTTCTTTTACTTATTATTTTTTTATAAAATTATAACGAATAACATAATAATATTAACTTCTCATCATGTCCTCTTAAAATTTTATTTAACAGATGTATTTTAAATACCAGACATTTAGCCATTAAACGATTATCCATGAATTTGTTTTCCCCGATACTTAAAAACAATAGTACTATAAATTAACAGTGTAGTACATACATCAGTACATTCCTTTTCCATGGACTGTTTAGCTACAAACAGAACAAACCAAGAGACTTTAGGTCGATATATTTTAAAAAGATAAGGATTCAAGCAATAGTGATCAGTAAGAAGACGAAATAATTCCACAACTACAGTACTAGGAAAAATTGGAATATCTGGATTTGAACTTGTGAGCCACTTCCAAACTTATCCTTATTATTCATTTTTAGAAATTTTTCAGAATAAAAAATCATATAATTGTTACTTATTCATAGAATAGTCGTTTCTTTCTTTGCCAGAAAATCAGATTTTTTATTTTCTACTTGCAACATTGAACTGGAATCCTCTGTAAGATAATTGAGCCAGCCAGAGTATGAATAATCTTCATGATAATTTCAATTTTTAAAAATAAGTTTTACTTGTAAAATGAAGAGTGCGCAAAAAAAGAGATTATAGAATGCTATATGTTCAAAAGATTATATGAAATAGATTTATAAGCAAAGAAGTCTATAAAGTTGGGCAACCAACCGAATTTCCAGGCTAAGTTCCCATGATCAAAATTGCTCCCTTAATTTGTTGTCCTCCGAAATGCTATTTTTCTCACTTTTATGATGTTAATCCCCATAAATGGTTTGTGTTTGATTAAGCATTTTTGATCAGATTTTGTGAAACATATTTTCATTTACCATCACATGGTGCTTGCAACATGCTACAAATATTCCTTACAGAAATTTCTAGTTCCTTTCTCATTCCAACATGAGCATTTTGGCTCTCAGCCTTTTTTCTGTTTGTAATTGTACTATTAAATTCTAAATTTGATATTATTTGCATAGAAAATTTATTTTATCATCTTTGTCAAAAATGTATCTGCCTAATATTTACTATTTTGTCTTTCAATATTATTATTTATGAAAAATAGGTATTTCTTTTCAAAATCCACAGCCATTCCTCAAATAATTATATTTCTATTTTTCAAGTCATGATATTTTTCTAATTCTATTTTTAGCTTGACACCATTAAACAAGAAAATAAAAAGAAAGCAGAATGAATGATCATCTTAATGATTGATGCCAAATTGAAATTTAAAACACTCTGGATGGACTTTTCTATCTATCCAAGTTATTATTGATAAATCAAAATATTAGATTCGAAACAAGCTCTTAATAACATGATGAAAATTTGTTTATTTTCTTTAAATTTGTCAACTAAATTTACTTAAATGCATTAAAATCATTGAAAATAGGTACCATGGTTTTTCAATGATTTTATCTAGTTCTTATTAAAAGGACTTGAATAGCTTCCAATTGTTTCCACAAATTACATATGAAACTAAACTCCCAGCTTGTATTCGTCATGTCTTATTTTCCAATGCAGTAGAATTCGTTTTTTTATTAGGAATATACTATTGACAATATGTTTTACTACATTTGTCACACTTTATTTATCAGTGTGAGAGAGAGTTCTTTTACGCATACTATTCATAAAGTCAAACCTTTTCATTCATATTCTTATGTTTATATCTTTGATTCAGTATATCTTGAGCTAAGGAATGAAATCATACTAATTCTCTAAATTTAATCTATAAATTAAGTCATTAATTTAAAAGTACAATGAAACTACAGCAGAGGTTCTGAGTCAAACTGTTCATTTTTTAAGCTTTAGGGGAAAAAAGCTTATTTAAAGGAATCCCCCCGAAACGTTATACATGTAATTGAGAAAACACAAATGACATAAAAGCATCATGTCTTAAATATTTGAAAGAATTTCTTTGATTTATACATGGGATTTTAAAATTACCTAGCGGTTCAAACTTAAGATAAGATTAATTTTATTACTCTTATTTAAATACTTATTTTCACTGTCTATATCAAAGAAAAACATGGTTTGGATGTCATAAAATCAATTTGCATGATCCAAGTAACTTGTCTGAATTTACTTGAAAGTTATTATTATTAAACTCTTTCAGAGAAAGATTAAAGATTTATATCTCGGGGACTCTTACGTCGAGCTCGTAAATAAGTAAATATTTTCATCTGAGATTCCCTATTGAAAACGATTAGCTGTAAGGGTCGATGACGTCATAAGAAACAAATATTTTCAATTTTCGCTTTCGACATCTAAGTGAAGTTATATTTTCCTCGTATGATCATTATTTTTAAATCAAAATGTAAAATGTTTAAATAATATATTTTAATTAATTTTAATTTTGATGTATTATTTTATTTTAAAGTTTCCAGAAAATTTAAAATGAGGCATTACTTATCATTAAAACCAATGAGATCCAAAAGCTGAATTCTAAAGACTATAGTATTTTGGTGTACTTCAAGTTTGCGGAATCCAATTAAAATTATTACAATGTTTATCAAATAAAATGTGTATTACACAACTGACTAAAAACCTACGAGGTGAAAATTAAATTATTATAGGGAATTATTTTCAATTTAAATGTGCTTCAGGGTAAAAAATAATATTTACGAAATCATTATGTATATTGGAACAAAGCATCAACAATTTGATCAGTTGGGACATTTTTTAAATTAGTCTCTGTTACTTAAGGAAATTTTATATTTGATTTCTGTGTAATACGCATGTTTATTATTGCTTATATTTTTGAGTAAATCTTATTTTGAAGATTTAAGCATTATAGATATATTTTTTGCTTTATCAAAATAAGTAAAGATAAAGCTTTAATACACAATAAGTTAAAGCAAAACTTCGAGCATGTAGCAAATTTCTTCCTGCTAATGTTCTAATGTTAATAGAAATGTTTCTAATACCAGCAGGGAAGATTTTATTTCCATTAATTTTTAATTATATATAATTCACAACAACCCAAATACAAACAAAAATGGTTATATTATAATAGTAGTTAATTAGTTTTGTTCGAATATTTATTTTTGCATTATCTAAACATCTTTGGTTATTTAAAAGGATTTCTTTTAATAAAAATATTTAAATTATAAGTTATCATCTCATGTAATGATATATTTATTAATACGACGTTTAAAATGCATTTATTTTAATATAATATTATACAGGGCAATTCTAAATTGTTTTTTTTTAATTAAGAGGGGTGATAGTACCCATCCAGACAAGCAATAATTTCGCAGGAACACAGGGTTGCATTCCACTCTGAGAGGCAGAAAAGAGGAATTCCCGCCTGACTGCTTGCCCAACACTTACAACAGTGTTGGGTAAGTGAATGTAAAACACCAAAAGTTTCACAATAATATTTATTGTTTAGTGAAAACCTCACAGCATATGCTCAAAATGCCACCCATGTGTGTCGTTGCACAGTTGACACCGGTGAAGGAAAGACTGGCGCACGCTCTTAAAAATTCCTCGTGCCGTATTAATTTTGTCCCCGGAAACAACGATTCTAGCCACGAGATCTTCAGTTGAGTCCACAGGCATCTAGTTCACTAAAGATTTCATGTGCCCCTAGAAGAAAAAATCCAGTGGGTTGAGGTCCGGTGAGCGAGGTTTGGTTTATTTGTCGCTCAACGGTCATTTTTTGCACACGAAGGCTAATTAGACAGGGACCTACGGCTTAAAGTGGATTCCGAACTACTACAAACATCCATGCCCAAGGTGGGATTCAAACCCACGAACGGTTGAACCGAAGGCAATAGCGCTAACCATCCATACCATCCATTCGGCTGCCAGCTCGGCTATATATATATATATATATATATATATATATATATGTGTGTGTGTGTGTGTGTGTGTGTGTGTACTATTATCGATGCAAAGAATATGTCTGTTTCAAAAAGGAATAGTGCTGATGAACAGGAATGTACTACTGTGGAAAGAATTTACCTCAGAGTCACTTAACGATATTAAAGTAAAAAAAAAAAAAAATAGTGGTATGAATCTTGGGTTACACTACATCAATAGCAGAAAGTATATCTTTTCTGACACAAAAGTGTCAGAGTGAACTACAGAAAATAATGTTTGAAAATGAAATGTGTTTATTTTTGTCGTAGCACTAGGAGCAATTTTAAGTTTATCGGTTTGAGGAAGAAAGGAATCGGGGAAGGATATGGAAAAATGAATGGATGAAATGGATTCTCACCATAGACATCACATAAATTTATTGCAGTGACGTAAATATGGTTTCTTCTTTTGCTAATGATATGTAATAAAACACAATAAAGTTGTTGTGAGGTACCAGCAGCAATGAATGCCAGTTCAAAAGCACTGTGAAACTGCATTTTTTGCTTAATAAATAAGTTTTAATGAATTTTCATTCATGCAATGTAGTTATTTGAAGGCAAAAGTTGTCTTCTCGTCTTCATTTATAATTCGGTTGTTTTAAGCAGAAGTCAAGACGTTAGAGAAAGTTTAATTAAGCAAAATGATGCATTTGTTTCCATAAAAAATTAGCATTAATATAATCAAATTCTTAACAATTTCAAGAATAATCTCCATCATTGTTAATTGTAACTACAAGATTTAGTATCACCTATAAATATAAATTCAGAACGAAATGTCTTTGGTGAAAACTTGAGCGCAGAAATTATTTTTAATATTTGTTAATACTAAAAGTATTTGATTGAAAAGTACTCTATTTTGCAACTTGAAGTTTTCTTTGCGCCTACTTATATCTACTTGATCTATTTTGCATCTGCTTGGGTAATTTGTCAGAAGAAAGTCAATCATTTTACTTTAAAAATAAAACATCAATATGTGGTGATAGCTAATATATCAGTAATATAAATATATAAAATGGTCGATGTCAATCAATGGAAAACATTGACAATAAGTTGTATAAAACTAAATGGTGAAATTCATTGAGGTTAATTGTGTGTATATTATCAAGTAATTATAAGATTGCTTGTTCATTCGGCCTTTTGAATTATATATTTAACTTAAATTGGCTTTTTAGTTAAGCCTCTTCAGTTAGTGCCAAAAAATAAGAAGATAAGAAATCTGATTAGTGAAGTTATGTCCATATTATTTTTAGTAATAATTTTAATGTTGCAAGATATTTTGGTTTCAAATTCATATCAAACAACACAGGACATGGGTAAAATCTAAAAAACTTAAACTTTATAGTGAAAATAGGGCATTAATGTGAAGAGGAATTATAAAGAATTTAAGAGATAAACATCAAATTTTTGATACAACCTCTGCTGCCAGAGGTCATTGTTTTTATTAGTATGCGAGCACATTTTATGCTTTTGTTTCAAGACTGTGATTTCTTAGAAGGCAAAATGACGGATTATGATGAATAAGTGTTTTGAAGTGCTTATAGAAAGTGAAGATATAACTTCAATGAATTTCTAGTATAAACACTTTATTTAAGCTTAAAGAAAGCGCTAAACAAGCTTTGATTATACCATTTTCAGTATAATTAAATCAACTAGAAAATCATAAAGCAAAGCGGAAAACTATCATAAATTAGTCGTTGTAATGAACTTACACTAGGAGTTGTAGTATAAGTTTAATACAACGACCAGTAAGTGATTATATGTAAAGCAAATTGCAGCGAAAGCGAGACTATGTAAAGTGTTTAAAATTATTGTATATTTTATTTAATGACTTCCACTGTTACTTGTTTAAAAAATTATAATTTGTATCAATTCAATTATTTTTGATGCATTTTTGTTCTCTTCTGTACGATTATCATTATTTCAGGTTGTATTGTCATTATAGTCTTACAAGTTTTACTTTCAGTATAGTCTTAAAAGTAAAATCTACACACTTGTAAGTCAAATGTTAGTTTATAAGTACTAGAGTAAGGAACAAGGAAATTTAAAGCTACTTACATTCAAAACGTGAGTCAGTTATTTATGGGCACAAAGCTAAAACTGCCATGAATACATTTTCAATAAACATAGAAAATTTTAAATTAATTATTTCGTATTTCAGCACAAAATTTGGTATTATTAAAAGAGTTATCAAATAAGAATATTTTTTGGATGAAAATATTAAAAAAAAGAAGAAAAATGTGCAACTATAGTTATTAATTCAATGTAAACAAAAAGCTAGTCTAATATCAAAAACAAAATACAGAAGTATATTAGCTTTTGTAATTACGCAATACAAATATGGATCTTGTAGGAAAAAAATCAGTAGCAGGTGTTTTTCAATCCGATCAAAGAAATGAAAGTGAACTATTTGTTTTGGGAGAAGATTCAATAAATATATTGATTATACCCCCAGAAAAATCGGTTTTCTAAGGTATGCTGAATTTTAAAAGTTAAAATATTTTATCCATTTTGGATCATACGTCTTACAATCTATTATTTCAGGTGAATTGCTCAGGAAGCTAAAGAGGTACTGCAGGATATAATTTAACATATACGATAGTTTCCTTCACTATATTGATAAAAATAAGACTGAAGATTCATGTGTCTATTGAAGAGGTGACAAAATGAGAAAAAATGAAACAAAAATTCAGTGAAAATATTACGGGCAAGTAAAAAATAATTGTTTAGTTTTCAAAATTTTCCAAATGAATATATAAAATTCTTTTCTGACTTATTCACAAAAGATAAGTTTAAAAATTTACTTCAGGAAAATTAGATAAACGTATGTGATTTCGATGTTAAGAAAATAATTATACCTTCTGTAAGTTAACGTCTAAAAAATATCCTTTTTGATGTTGTCATATATGTAAAATATTGCTGTGTATAAATTTTTGAATACTTCTTTTATGTTCATTTTTACCATTTTGCTATTTTTGTAAAGATTAAGAACATTTAAAGAAAAAGTAAGCAATCATATATGCAGAATACTTTAAGAACCTTTAAAAATAGATTTTACTCATTTGCTTTAAAAAATGTATCATTAATGACGAAAAGATAGTAATTAAAATGGTATTAAGTTGTGTGGCAATCACACAACACTTTAGAACTTATTCTCAAAACTTAAGAACTTGCTTCATAATTTGTTTTCTAAATTATTTTACTGGCTGTACGATTTATTTGTTTAAATAAATTATGTAAACATTCCCTGGAAGTTCAAATTCATAAGTAGTTTTTTCCAACAAATTTTCATGGAAGTTTACATTATATTTATTTTATAAACATTATAAAATTTCCCTCCAACATGTATCTTATTAACCTTTTCATTTATAACGAGATCATTAAAAAGAAAGTTCAAGCAAAAATGCTTAAAAATAGTTTTAAATTATTTCCCTTTCTTGGAAGGATACGTTTTTTTGTCTTCATTGAATGCATACTTAGTGAAAGAGTTATCAAAATATTTTATATCATGAGAGAGACAATTTGAAATTCACTATATCTAATTTTTTCCGTATAAATAAATACGATGATTAATAAAAGAATACATATTTCAAAATTTTCATATAGCCCCATGTCAAAAATCTTGAAATCAGTATAATTTTAAAAGTAATTCATCTAACTTCTGATTGATTTTTAATTTTGTGTCTTTCATAATATATTTTTAGCAAGAAATAAAATTTCGAAATAAGGTAATGCTTGTTGAAAAGGACACATTTTCCTTTTATGTATATATACTTACGGCTTTGGAAAAATTATCCATAATACCCCTTTCCATTCTTTCTACGAGGTCTTGTGCTTGCAAAAGCAAAGCTTCAACGTTTGATTGCCACTCGTTAGCTTCGTTTAAATCAACAATACCACTGTAAGCCTTAAATATCATGGATAGATTGAGACATTCTTCAGTTTTCTTCAAGCCTTCAAGTACATGCCTTATGTTATTCGCAACCAAAATAACCTAGAATATAGTTAGATTTTAAAGGTATCTCTCCAATTATAGGTTAAGAGGACAATTTATTTTACTTAACATTATTAAAAGAAAATAAATATTAAATTTCAAAAGTTACATGTATACAGAAAACAATTATTAATTACGAAAATCCGATAGTTTAACATCGAGATAAATTTTAAATATATTATAGTAGCGTATAACATTTACTAATTCCTCTTACTTTTCTGGACAGTTGGGCTGATTTTCTTTTGGTAGAATTATTGCATTTTTCTTTCATTCTTTCCCAAAGAATGTTGCAATATAAAATCACTCCAGAGACTAATGCCTATTAGAAAACAATACTAAAATTTCACTCGCTGAAATAATATGCCTTAAAAATGAAGTGAAACTTAATTTCTAGGTATAAAATGCATTTTGGAAATGAATAAAAATTACAGATTAAAAGTTACATAAATTGAAAGATAAATTTACATGTCTTCAGCTTCAAAAATATTTGTATAATTTATGGTACAGATGTTTGTTAAAATTAGGATGTCTCATTATGAAATCTTTAAATCAAAATGCAATTTAATACTTTGAAATAACTGGCACCCTTTTTTTACTATCTAGGCTATACCGCAATTGAAGAGCAGAAAATGATGAAACCTCATCTCCAGTGCGGATATAATGTCCTGACAAAAGATCTTATGATGAATAGTAAGGAAATTTCTATAGTAAATCTTTAAATCTCACTGTATTAAATCCATCATGTTCAAAGGCTGAGTAGCAAATTCGAAATAACTTGGAACGAATTTTCGTTTGAGTTAACTGTACGTATGTAAGTGAATGATGAATTTACTGGAATAATTTAATGCAGTTTATTTGGGATGTGATATTATTCTTTGGTGATATGGTTAATCTGCTCATAAGTCTACCCACCTATATATTCATTAACAAAAACTGCAAGATGCAGTTTTACGGCTTCTTTCATCATCGATGTTTAAGTTAACGAAATAAATGACAAAATGAGTCTCTGATCTTTTCTGTTAATTACGAATGATTTTGAAGTTTAAAACTAAAACTTGGTGATTCCATAACTACAGCAAAATATATAACTCATTAGATAATTTTCATGTAAGAGTGTTCATCATCTCACATTGCGTCGCTAACTTCTTTGATGACAGAAATTTTAGTTGTGCTTTTGAGACGCCATGACAAACTTGGCCTCAATCCGCATTAATTCTCATGGAAATTTTTTTTAATCTAAATGTGTATTAAGAACATGTTCCTGATTTTGTAACTTTAAATATCTATATGTATCTAGTCACTGTGATAAACGGACATAAGTTTCTGAATTCGAGAATGGCGTGTAAATGGAGCCCCATATTTTCATGCACAAAACTAAATTTTGTAATATTTTATTCAAAAATAAGACACTGATTGTTTCCTTTATGATTGGTCATTATTTAATCGCATAATATATAGTCTTTCAAAACGTCAAAATTTTCCTTTTGACTATTAACAGTCACGCATTAGTTTTTCAAAAAACAAAATGACTATTTTATGTCTATTTAGAAACTTTAGTCATTATTCAATATTCAATCCAGTATTTTTCCCACGCAATATAACTAACGAGCTCACAGTTAATTTTATGGTAACCCTGTAAAATAAAATTAGATGGTGGATTATTTTTAATATACAATATATATATATATATATATATATATATATATATATATGTATATATATATATATATATATATATATATATGTATATATATATATATATATATATATATATATATATATATATATATTTCCATGTTTCATAATTTTTAAATAATTGAAGTATTATATTTATAATGTTATCCACGGCTATTTTTGCAATTTTTGCATATAGAATTAGGAAAACAAAAATCTTAAATTATAAACTAATTTAAATAATTAAAGAAATAAAGTTATATTAACTTAATTTATAAAATAAAATATTTACCTGAATTATGTTATATAAGAATGGAAATGCACTGCCTTCATCAGGCCATGAAAGTGCTTCCCAGAATTCTTTTAGCTAAGAAGTAAAGACTAAGATGAAGCATTTTGGTAAAGTATTTTTGTCTCAAGCTCAGAATAAGTTTTCAAAAAGAGCATAAAAATTCATGAATATTTAAAAGAACAGGAACATACCATATCTGTATTTTCTGGCATAAGCATAACAGTAAAGATTTTCTACTGTAAATACTCAAAGTTTTCTAAATTACTTTTTTAAAAAATTCCTTAAGATAATTTTATATGCATTCATTTGAAAAACAAATGTCTTATAATGTTACAAAAAAGTGTCTTATGAATTCAGTTGCAAAAGTATTTATATCTTAAAATAAAATACAATAATGAGTGTGAAATACTACTATAACGTTTCTAAAATAAACCTAGATGTATCGCTTATATGAGGTCTTCAAAAACTTTTTCTTCATGTTACATGTATATGAAGAAAAAGTTTCTGAAGATATAGATTAAAATTGTTAAAATTTTTTGGTGTACTTTTGAAAACATTTCGTGCATTGCAGTACACAGTGTGCTTGAAAGCAAACAGACTCTTCCTCAGATGTTATAATGCGAAATGAAAGCAAGTTATACACAAAGAATAAAATATTTCATAGTTTCACATGAATGCAAATTCAAGACGAGATATCAGGTGACTTTTTATGATACATTTTATGTAAGTATTAAGACGTCTTTATTCAAGCTATGAGTGTTTGAGAAGTAAACATGATTTTAACAAGAGCTGTGCATGTGATATTGGGTCGATAACAGAATGAAACTGGTCAGCTTAATTCAAGATATGAGAAGCAGAGTTACTATTACATAGGACAGAGCTATAATGTGTTTTCTCTCTGTTTTGATTGTAAAAAGTAATTTTTTGTGTTGTGCATATGTTAAATTATCACCATGAATTTTTTCTTTTAATATAGCTTCCTTGGAGTACCTTCATACATGTGTAAATTGTATAAATATGATAATTATTAAAAAATATAAAGGGGTTTATCACTATTATATTACTTTTTATTTCAAATTATTGCACTACTTTTGTTATGTACTTCTGGATGAAGTTCTTGCAAATGCAATTTTGGATATTTTCATACATATTTTCAAATATACAGATAAATAATCTTCCTGAAATATTTGAGAAACTCTCTCTTTAAGTTTATTTTCATTTAAGTAAGATTGTATTGGACATTGTTCATACTCATTTAATGAATATTTTTCATCGTGTTTTTGTGGGAAAATCAAATAAGAAATTGAGCACAGATTTCAGTTTATCATTCCTTATTATAAAGACGTCCAACAAAGTTTCTGATTATTTTCAATTGCACTTTAGAACACAGTTGAATTTTCTTAATAACTCAAAAAAAGCTAAATTATTTTAAAGACGCAGTATTCACTTAAGTGTATGAAATTTCTACAAAAACTGAATTTTTGTGGCTTAGAATATTAAATTATGAGCCAATAAGTTATATATCGGTAAAGGAATGAAATTGTCGAAAAATAAAAACTATAATTAACACACTTTAGATAAATATTAGGATATTTATATGTATACAATTCAATTATATTAAAAGTTACATTTGATACAGTTTTTAAAATAGAAGTAGCCTTTTCTAATCCATAGAAATATATAAAGTATAAGAAAATTAATCTAAAAATCATTTTTGATTAATTTTCTTATATCTTGAGCAAGTTCTTACAAAAATTAATTTCATCCCTGTAAATCTTACATAGAATTATAGAAATTTCATAGAAATGAGAGTATCATATTGTAATAACATTTAAGTATAGCACACACATACATATTTTATAGTTAAAAATTCTTTAATGGTAATATTGTAAAAATATGGAAGCCTTTATATGCATCACATATTTTACAGGGGGATATACTTTTATCCCAAAACATCACATTTTCTTATTTTTAAAACTGTTTGTTTTAATTTTACTATAAAATGACGCAATATTTCACAAAGTTTTAAAAATGATTGAATTTTAAATGCTAAAAAAGTATGTTATACAGAAACATGAAATCATAAACTGTTAAACTTTAGCAGCAAAACAAACAGAAAAAAGAATAAACCAAACAATCATGGTTAAATTTTCCCTCTTTTGAAAATTGACTTCAAGTTGGTTTGGGGTTGCCATACGAATATGTATGTTAAAGTGATTTTAAAAGATTTAACGAAATGTATGCATGAATACAAAGAAAATTTTCATTTAGATAATAAAATCTGACTAAAAATTAAATAGGGCTTATAATTTTTCATTAAAACTTATGTTATTTAATGATTGCTAAATTAAAAATTAATAATTTAACTACAGAAAACATGAGCAAAAGGCGGAATATAAATATGGAGCGTGTTCACTCTGGATCGCATGAAATTATTAATTTATTTTGAACATTTTAGTTGATTTATAAAATAAAATTTTTGTTATGAATTAATTAATCATGTTTGAAATTTATTCTTTACAAGGAAATTAATATTTTAAAATGGAAATTTGACCTTCAATTGTGTGAAAAACTGTTTGTGAAGCACAACCAAATTTCGTGCATTCAAGTCTGAGAGAATGCTGGTATTGATTTCTGAATTGTGACTGTATTCCAATAAATTAATCAATACTCTATTACATATTTTCCCTACCTAATGATTTCATTTCGATTGCTTCTCATGATTTTCAATAATTTTTTTATTTAAGTAGGATGAACAGTTTTATTTCTCGGTTGGAGATGTCAGTTAATCGACATTTCCCTTCATGGGAGCATTTTTAAAAATCTTCTCTCCACGATTTTTTTAGGTTTTCTAAGACATATACACGAATACACATGTTCACATGTTTATATATACTTATGCACACACACATAGACACATAGATATATCATTAATAACGTTTTTTTGAAGATCTGTCGGTGAACTCCATATTCTGCAAATAACACTTTTCATTCAGCACTAAGTACGGAAACTAGGAAAAAAAAGAAAACACACACACACACACAAAATAAATTTATTTGCAAATACCCAAAGTGAAGATTATTTAATTCCTTAAAGGTTCCATTTTCCTTGAAGTGAATTCACTTCCTCAGATACGAATGATGTGATATCGCCATATTTGAACTAAAAAGTGCGGATTACGTAATAAGTTATATTGCTTTTAAAGTTTGCTTAGAAATATATCAAGAAACAATATAGAGATGCTTGATCAGTCCAAATAGAGAGTAGACTTTCAATTCCTACAAAAATCATTGATAGAAATTATAAGCGAAATATACGGAATTTTCCGTAAATGTTATATCGAAATATTTTACAAATCAAGAAAAGTTATTCCAAAGTTAATAAATAAACTACATTATTTTTTAAGAGCTAAGAAATTCGACAGTTTTGTCTATTTGAAAATATTTATACAAGTGAAGTACTTAGAGGGAAGCGCAACTGTTTTGATTCTTTCTTAATGGGCCTTATGAGAAAGCAAATCTCGTAAAATAAATACAAATTGAAATTATATATCAAGAAAAATAAAAGTATATTTTATATTTTTATTTTGATTTGAGCATTGATGTTAAGTTTTGATCATTTAATGAATAATAATAACAAAATTGTTCAATTTTTTTTATGCATCTGTATACTTTTCTGCTGAACAGTAAACATAATATTTCTACCCAAAATCTCCGAGCAGAGCCTTTTCTCTCTCATTGCTTGACAAAGCTCACAACGGATATTTCCGGTGTCAAATTTGAGAAGCATTTGAGCCAGTCCTACTCTTTCCTCACCCCTGAGATTTACAGACATACAGTTCTCAGGAAGGAATACCCTGAGGCTGTGTTGTAAGCAGTCGAGAGGGGACAAACAGGTTTCAAGAGAAACTGACCACATATGCGGAGAACATCTGTGTCGAACATGCTGAAGGAAATTAGGATGTGGGGGTTATATATTGTCCACTTTACCCCTATTGCGGTTAAGTGGTCTACTCATTCCCCACTTAAAATTCGCCCCCATTGAGTTAGGAACTATTTTTTCTTTGTAAACAGGTGCTTTGGGGTGGCTTATGAGTTTAAATTCACCAATCAGTTCTTTCAATCTTTATAAAAGGGACTGCCCCCAAACAGCTGCACGCTGAAGCTCATTTCTAGATTTATTTTGAGGAAGGATTCCCCTTAGCAATTGTCCAGCAGTGTACTTTAGTGGCATCAGATCCTCTATAAGTGATGGGTGCTTTATAGCCTCCATGTTTATATTTGATATAGAGGCAGAAACTCATGGGTTCATGCTTTTGGTATTTCTGCATGTAGGATTTGTCATCGTTGGGTTGACAGGTATCTAGTTTAGTCGGCATGCTTTAAAAATCTGCGTACATTACGAAAGGTGTTCGCAATGATTTATGGTAATTTTTAAATTTTACATATTTATCTTTCTCAGGCACTACTATTTTTACGGCCTGATTTTTCTTACAACCCTTTTGATGTGTTTGAAGATCTTCCTCAGGGTAATAAATTAACAGACATCGTTTACAAGGGTATCTTCTTCCATTATGGTTTGATAATTGACCGCTTATTAATCTGAACAAATCTTTTATCCATTGAACATTTTTTGAACTGCTCCCATCTTCGTTTTTTATATAAAGCAAATTAACATGTCTCTCAACCTTGTATTTAGTGATTCTTAAAGGGTATATGTCCATGCTTTTAGTCTTGTATGAATATACATTCACTGATACACTATTCATCTTTTAAAACCTTTCGAGAACTTTTACTGAAAATTCAATACCTTCGAACTTTAGCTCATCTTATTATTATTTATTTGTATTTGGTGACTCTTTGGGCATCTTTTCCAGCTGGGTGTAGTGCAGAGAGCATTGCCCACATGAAACACTTCTCATCCTCATTTTGTACGTTTATGACTGCTTTTTTTTAGCTTTATTCACTTTTGGCAAATCAATGTTGGATGATCCTCTCAGTGGGTTGATTTATTGATCCTTACCTCAAGGCTTTTGATTTTAGCAAGCGTCTAACCTGAACCCCTTGCTACAAACACCTCCAATTCTGTCAATAATTTATCTGTAATAACTTATCTGTAATAAGCTACCAAATCAGTTGATTCTAGGATGACTTCATTTTCTGATTTGAAGTTTTTCTCCATTTCTATCAGCGATTCATCTTTTCACTTTTCATAGTTACAGAGAAATTGGAAATTAACCTTCAAACCACGTAGCCTCTTCAGATGTTTTGTGATAAGACCCGGACTTGTGATGCAATTTCATTCGAAACGTCTTTGGGAAGCATCAGATTATGCTCGTTTTTGATGCCATACGTCTTCAAACGAGATTTATAAGCCGTCTCAACTTCATGAGGGGTATATAGCCTTTTCTCCCGTGAATCTGAAAACAGGCTAGAATCGAATTTGAAGTGACGGTTGAACAATGCGCTCTCAATGTATGCTATGATGTCTGCCTTCCTTCCCAGTTTGGAATAGCCTCTAATACTATGCGACCAACAAAATTCCCGCAGTTGGTTAACGGTCATGTGATTCAGGCTCTGCGTATTGTCAAAATCAAGCTCCTGGCAGGTGGTTGTTTCTTAATCTTATAGTTTTGATGAGCATTAGTTTGTAAGTGCTTATTTATGCTAGATTCCTCATATTACTTTCCACAACACCTTATTTTAAGTTCTCTTTTCTTCTTGGGCTTGCTGAACAAGTCATTATGGAAACTGGAAAAGCCATTATGATATTGAATGAGCTCAATCACCCCTAGGGGTCCATAGGAGACCACATGGGGGTCCACGTTGACGCAAAAAGTAAAAAGGGGTTCACAAGTTGTAAGTGGGGGTCCAGGAAAAATTATCTGGTTTTTATAATAAAGAACAAAAATTTTGGCTAGTTTTTACCTATCAATGTAGGCAAATAGTTAGGTACTCAAAAATATTCACTAGGTATGTATTCAAAAATATTTGAGACTCAGTTCAAACACAGAATTGAATAGAACAATAGATAATAGTACAAGTCACACCACATGTCGAGACTTGCAAAGTGCCGCCTGTGCGCCCCCTCGTCCGGGATGCTTACCTGCAAAGGGATGAAATTCGGCTTGCGTTGTGCTTGCAATCTACATTAGTATAAATACGAATGCCAAGAACAAAACGTTACTCATTTGTTTTCCGGGATTTTGAACATAAAAGTGTGACTGTGAGTGAATCGATGTCAGTGATTGCACTGCCGGAAAAAGTAAATATCTGCCTATTTGTTATACATATTCTTATTGTATATTGTAATTTATCAATCATATTACATTTTTGTTACTATTTGAGTGTAGTAAATAGTTATGCTGTAAAAATTAAAAACTAGAGATTATTCAAAACTTCTATAAAAGAACAAAAAGCCGGGAAGCCGTACACCATCCGAGAGGAGTTAATTTTATCCGCTATTCAAGAGGTTTTAAAAACTGTTCTGCATAAACCTCCATTTTACGTACTCAAAAGAATTCCTGTAAGTAACAACACTGTGCAAAGACGTATTAATGAAATGAGCTCTGATATAGAAAGCTTCTTGTGTAATTATCTGCAAACCACACATTTTTCTTTTCAATTGGACGAGTCTAGTTTACCTGGCAGTGAAGCATTATTATTGGCATATGTTTCATTTGTTATGGACGAAGGAATCCATGAAGAGTTGCTATTTGCAAAAACTTTGAATTTGGACATTAAAGGCGAATCGATATTTAATGTCCTAAATGATTTTTTTACAGAAAAATCTATTCCATTTACAAATATTATTTTGGTAGCAACAGATGGGGCACTGCTGTGTTTAGGCGATATCGTGGGCTTAAAAAGAATAATGCCAGGAATAATTGCAATTCACTATGTAATCCACCGTCAACACCTTGCAGCGAAAAATTGGAGTGATAGATTGCACCAATCGCTTTAATTTGTGATTAAAGCAGATAAGATTTGCACTATTATGCGATGAAAATGATGAAGATTTCCAATGACTGCTTTTACATACAGAAGTACGCTGGTTTTCAAAGGTGCTTGCTTATCGAGATTTTACTCACTTTTCGAATAAGTGATAGTTTCTTGAAACTAAAGCACCAGATTTAAAAAAACCTGATCAAATAAAAAGGTGACGTTGCGTATTTAACAGTGTACTTTAAAAAAATTCAATGGCGTTATTTTTCAGTTACAAAGGAACTGCCTTAATTTCATTAAAACAAAGGGTGTAATTTCGGCTTTTCTTGGTAAATTGAAATTAATGAAGCTAAATAATAGTTAGCGCGAATTCTTAAAGTTTCCGCACTTGTCACAGATGGAATGTCTTGATGGGGACATTCAGACTTACACTCAACATTTAAATACCCTGCATGATGACCTCAAAAGTAGATTTGAAGATATTCTGACGATGGATCATCAATACCACCATGGATCATAACCCCATTTGATGAAACATAAGAGGCGAATGTGGTATTACAAGAGGAGCTACTTGAGCTCAGCACCAACGCGGAACTGAAGATGCAATTTAAAAAAGACTATCAAACATTTTGGCTGCAGGCAGAATCCCCAAAAAATATCCTGGGATGTGGGAAATAGCGAGAAAATTTTTGATAGCGTTTCCCTCGTCATATCTTTTCGAAAGAAATTTTCATGTCGTTACCAACTTATTAACAAAAAAGAGCAGTTTGAACATCACAGAACGGGGAGATTTGAGATTATTTCTTACAAAACTGAATGCAAATATTGATAATTTGTTGTCAATTCTTCAAATACATCCGTCTCATTAAAAGTATGACTATTTTTTTTGTTCATTTACATTTCAGAATTCGTTGTTGATTTTTGTCAGTTGTTGATTGTTTGTAATTATAAATGTTTTCAATTTTGCATAACCATAAGTATTATTTTAATAAATAGGACACAAGAAAATGGGCTACTTTTATTTTTTCTTAACACCCCCAATTTTGGGGGATATTTTTGATGAGTTTTGGCAATACAGTAGAAATTTAGCAGCAGGGGGTCTACCAAAAATAGTAAAATTTTAAAAGTGGTCCTCAAGAAAAAAAAGTTGGGGAACCCATGGTTTAAATTATCACGTGGCTCATGCTTTCTGTTTAATTTCCCTAAAAATAGAGGAATTTAAAACTTCATTTTGTAAAGGCGATGTATTTGAATTAAAAATATATATAATTGGACAAGAAGGAGTGCAGAAACATAACGGTAAGTTTTCATTTCCTATAATTAATTGAATGACTAAATCAAATCTTTATATCTGTGATTTTTCACCATTATATAAACTTTCCTATTGGAAAGTGTAAATGAATTAATTCTATTGAATTCATATTCAATGTAATATTTATAATATTTGTGAAATTTCTGCAATTAATTATAATGTTCATTATCAATTAAAGATATTTATATTATTTAACATTATCATTAATTGATAATGTTTAATAATATAAAAATACGTTTGTGGAAATTTCATTTTTTATTTCAAATACTATCTGCCAAAATTTAATTCATTATAAATTAATAGTAAATTATAATGAATGCATTTTTAAATTCTTTAACTTTCGAAACTGCGTGAATATGACTATTAGTTTTCTCGTTCATTCAAATATCGAAAGTGATTTTAGAAATATTATTTAATATAGTTTTTTGTACTAAACTGAAAGGGCGATTAATATAAAATACAACATTTTACCAATGAATAAGAATAAATTTTTTCATAAATAAAATTGGAAGCTTTTTAATTTAAATGTTAATACAATATGAAGCAAATATTAATCTACAGAATATTACTTGACATATGTATTTTATTTATTAAAATTTCACCGACAATATATATTTTATTTATTAAAATTTCACAAACACAAAATGTATTTTATTTATTAAAATTTCACTGACAGTTTTCGATATGATTGTTATTGTGTAAAAGCATTCGTCGATAAAATGAACACAAAATTTTATGTATCAAAATCTACTATTATTTTGTATAATATTTTAGAATTTCTAACTAAAAATTTTGACGATGAAAATATAATATGTATTCTTATTTTATGGTTGTCATTGTCATCAGCGAAGAAAAAAATGAAAAAAAAAATTAGCAAAAGCAAATCTGAAACATGTAGTTATTTTGAAGATGATGAAATGCAATGTAAGAAATGGCTCATCAGGTATATTCTGTATAATATGCAATCAAAATAAGTTTAATGGAGACTGAGAAAATGTTAACTATCGTTAATACTACAAGTATGAATTTCATTTTGCTTGTAAAAGGTATTTAAAAGTTTGAAGTAATATTCTATGTTTAATGTATACTCTTTTGACGAGTTTATGGCACAAAGCATTTGGGATGTGCTGTGATTGGTTTAAATCATCACGTGGCTCTATACTTTCGGTTTAGTTTCGCTAAAAATGGAGGAATTTAAAACTTTATTTTGTAAAAGCGATCTTTTTGAATATTTAAAATATATAATTGGACAAGAAGGAGTACAGCAACTTTACGGTAACTCATTATTTGTTATGATTAATTGAATATTTAAATCAAATCATCATAATTATGTTTTTTCACCATTATATAAACTTTCGAATAGAATTCGTTTTCAATTAATGTTTATACTATGTAAAATTTTTAATTAAATAAAAAATTAATAATATAAAAATATTTGGAAATTTTATTTCAAATACCGTTTTCTACCAAAATTTAATTAATTATAAATTAATAGTAAATTATAAAGAATACTTTTTTAAATTTTTATACTTTCGAAACTGCGTAACTGTGACAATGGAAGAATTTAGAAATTTCTCGTCGATTTAAATATCCAATGTGTATTATAAAAATTTTATTTTAATATTTTAATATAGTTTATTGTAATGAGATTTAAAAGTGCGGTTAATATCGAATACTACATTTTAGTGTTTTAAAAGAATACATTTTCTTATAAACTATTTGAAGTTTTTTAAATTTAAATATTAATGCAATATAAAGCAAATATTGATCTACAACAGTCTTTCCCAAAGTGGGCGATAACGCCCCCTTGTGGGCGTTTGAAACCTAGAGGGGGGCGTTAAGGGGCCCAGAAAAAATGGGGGGCGTTGACGTGGGTAGGGGGCGATGGTAGATTTGTAATTTAATTTACTTTATATTTTAAATTTCACTAGAATTAAAGCCTACTTACTACACAATAACGAATACTTAGTTAGTATTTCTACCCTGTATGAGGGTATAAAAACTTAAAATACTTAACATAGATTTGGTAGGATAGCCTGCACGCCGTATGCGCGTACATTGTAAAATGATGAAAAGCATACAGCTGTGTAAATGCATGAATCGCCAAATGTGGCAAACATTCCGGGGGACGGTGCACTTATGATGTTGTGCTCCGTAGACGTACTGTCCGTTTTCGTTTGGAGAAACTTTCAACGCTTTTACGCATGCGTCAGGTCTGCTTCGAATTCATCAAAATAGGGTTGAGACAAAAGAGAAATGTTTACTTAAGGCAGTCCGCTAATTCGTAGATGATCGCATGAGACTTGTCTCGCAAGATGCACAGAGCGTCCGCGAGAATCGCATCAGAACAAATGACGTCATTGAGGTTTTAGTTGCGTCAAAAAAGGGGTGGAGCATGAGACGTTTCTAGATTTCGATCAGGTTCGAAATATCTGGCAACTTTCCGTGAGACAGCGCTCTCATTGGTTTAAAATTCCATGACGTCAAATACAACGTTTTAGCTACGTCACACTAAGACATCGAGGAGATCACATTTGTCTACTATAAGACGGCGTCTCAATCGGATTGTCTACCGAGTTTGCGGCCTGTCTAACATGCGTGCTTCCGTGCTTCTGAAAAACCGGTCTAAGGAAAAAGTCCATCTCAGCGTATCGCCCCCTTTCAGAATAAAATCGTAGACAGGTGGCGGTTTTGCAATACGAAAACAGACAGTACGTGGTACAACAACATCTACGCGTTATTCGAGTGCCAGCCAGTCTAGTGGCTTCTACTCTGTATGCAGTGAATTGAGAAGTGGAACCGAGTTCTGAATGAGATTTTTGCAGCAAGCAGTCTGGAACAGTGGGAAGACAGCGAAAACACAAACACACACACACAGGATATCCAAGCTGGGACATATCTGGGCTAAATAGAGTATGAATATTTACAGTACATACATGGTAGGAACAAAATTTCCATTAATGTGCTGGGTAAGGTGGCTGTACGTGGTAGCAATCGGCTGGTTCATCGATGTTTCTAAACTTGCTCAATACGATTGAGCGTCAAAAAAGAGATAAACGAGTTTGCGCGTGTTTGTCTGATTCCTGTCTGTGCTTGCTGTATTTATATCCTATATAAAAACTCATAATTTTTCTTATACTTTCATTAGTGGTTTCGCACGCTATCTTTAAACGAGTATTTAAGTTTAACACTTTATTTACATATTTTTTTAAAAAAAAGCCATGTCGCAAGTAAAAAAGAAGAAACGGTAGTGCAGTGCAGAATATGTTCAAAAACATTTTCAAATGAAGCGATGAAGTCTTCAATATCATTTAAATAAAATGCATCCAGATAAGAAGGACAAAAATGTAGCCTATTTTCAAGATCTGGAAAAGAAGCATAATGCTCAGCTAAATGTGTCGAAACTTTTTTCGATGGCTGCTAAGCAAGACCATGGCTGACTTCGAGCTTCATACAATATCTCTCTGTTTATTACTCAAACAGGTAAACCACACACCATCAGAGAAACGTTAGTTTTGTCAGCGATAAAAGAAGTTAAAACTACTGTGCTCCATAAACCGGCGGCAGATATAATTCGAAAAATTCCTTTGAGCAATAATTCTGTGCAAAGACAAATTGATGAAATGGCTGAAAACATTGAAAAATCATTGTGCAATCCTCTGAAGACTAGTCAATTTTCAATTCAGTTGGATGAGTCCACTTTACCAACTAATGAAGCATTGTTATTGTCTTACGTGAGGTTCATTTAAGATGAAAAAATATGTTAAGATTTTTTATTTGCTAGAAATTTAGAGACAGAACAAAAGGAGAAACCATATTTAAAACACTGGAAAAGTTTTGTGATGAAAAAGGAATTCCCTTGAAGAATATTATATCAGCTGCTACAGATGGTGCTCCAGCTATGACAGGGTGTCAAAAAGGATTCATGTCGTACTTAAAAAATAAAATTCCAGATGTGATTGCTGTACATCAACTGCATTTAGTTGCTATAAATTTAAGTGAACGACTGTTTCAATCATTGCAACATGTCATCAGAGCAGTCAATAAAATCCGAAACAACTCTTTAAATGACAGATTATTTAATCAGCTTTGTGTGTGTTGCTCTAATGATGAAGATTTCAACAGATTGATCTTTCACACAGAAGTGCGTTGGCTATCAAAAGGAAATTGCCTGACTCGTTTTTACAATCTGTTTGACTCTGTCATAGAGTTCTTGGAAAACGAAGACACAGCATTGTGCGAAAACCTCATCACATCAAAGAATGATATCGCATATCTGACAGACCTTTATACATTGTTTAATGATATGAATCTCCAACTTCAAGGCGATGACTTGAACTTAATAAGAACAAAAAATATCGTCACTGCTTTCGTAGCCAAGCTGCTCTTACACAAGAAGAATATCGCCAGACGTGAGTTCCATAATTTTCCCAATTTATCAGTATCCTGCAACAACGACAACTTGCTCGTCTACTGCCAACATTTGGAAAATCTTCAGTGATTTCATTGAAAGATTCCAGGACATTTTGAAATTGGAAATACCTGACTGGGTGTTAGATTCTTTTTCATATGTCAACATAGCAATATCACCCCAGCTGGAAGAAGAACTTATAGAACTGACAACGAACGAGGAAATAAAAATCAGATTTAAAAATGGCTACCAACAATTTTGGCTACAAAAGTTAATTCCGCAGTTGTACCCTGGATTGTGGTCGATCGTTCAACAAGTTTTGATATCATTCCCATCGTCATATTTGCGTGAACGAGGATTTAGCAATGTGACAGCGCTGCTTACTAAAAGAGAAATCATTTGCAAGTTACCAAACGCGGCGACTTACAACTATTTTTGTGTAAAATCGAACCTGATATCAACAAACTTGTTAAAAATCATTAAATTCATCCATCCCATTAGATTAGTTTAAAAACTAAAATTTATTACCTATCTATATTGTTTCTTTTAATTTGATTAAAATATGTTATTAATATTCTAAAGTTGCGTTTTATTTGCTCTCACTGGCAAAAATTTCTAGTTTAGAATGTAAGTTTAAACACCAGAACCGACTTATACAGCACACTATAACTAAATTAATTAAGTAATGAAATAGTGGTTTTTAAGTTTTAGGAGTGTATAAAAAATAGGGGGGCGATGAAAAATAATTGATTTTCAAAGGGGGCGGTAGAAGAAATAAGTTTGAGAAACACTGATCTACAACAACAACAACAACGAGAAGAGGAGGCCCTGGTCTGTACCTATCGGTTATCAGGTTCCACCCCTCTTCAAATTAGAGGAATAAACACCTCGCACGAAGTGCCAGGTGCCCGCTGAGATCCAGAACTTGACTACGTAGTTGAGGACTAAAAATGAAAACAATGTTGGACTTTCAAGCCTATATCTGTGACACATGTCAGAGAAAGAGGCTCATTGGAACAAATTACATTTCAGTACATAAGAGAGGAAAAATTTTAAATTAAAGATGAAAACATAAGTAATGTGTAAATTAAAGCAGAGGAGATTAAATAAGTATAAAAGGTGGTTGAGATTACTATTAACCGCAGCATCTATTTTAGTTTAAATTTGGTTAACAAATTTGCATTAAAGTGAAATATTTAAAAAAAAACATTTGGTCACATATTACAGGAATAAGATACAATAATTCCATGAAAAAGAAAATCGGCAAAGGTAAACATTAAAGAAAAAAAGATAGAGTAGGCGACGAAATAGTTAGATATACTAGAGATAGAATGAATCATTCATAAAAATTTAACAAGTACAGAATTGACATAACAAGTCTCGTTAATTTGAGAAATCCAGCTTAGAAAAGATATAATGATTCTTACTTATAAGAGAAAAAACATGAAAAACAAAATTCTAGGCTAAATACAGTAAGATGTGTAACAGAATATTGATCTACAGAATATTACTTGGCAATATGTATTTCATTTTCTTTATAAAATCTTAACTAAGAATTTATTTGGATTTATATTTAATGAATCGCCGACCAACTTGTCTTGTGGTCAGCGTGCCTGACTGCGGATAAGGAGGTCCTGGATGCGAATCCCGGTTCGTGCATAGATGTACTTTCTCTCTCTATCTATCTTGTCTTTGTCCTTTCCTTGTATGAATGAGGTGTGAATGGTTGCCTACTCTATAAACTGGTATCTATGGCATCTGTGTGTACTGAAGAAGTCGGACTCCACACCAAAATAGGTTTCAGTTGAAAAAGTGGAGCAGTGCACCCCATATTGCCAGCCTAGCTGGCGCACGACAACAACATTCAATATTTTAAATAATACATGTGATCCATGATAAATTTTTTAGAGAAATTTCACTTTAAAATCTATGTTTACTGGCAAAATAAAGTTAAATTAATGTTAAAACATTTAATTTGAATTTGATTTATATTTTCTCTAAGAAAAGGTGAACCTTGTTTAATCGTAAATTAGTCATTATTGAATATGTTAGCATTTTTAACTGTTTAGTTTAAGAAATACTAACATATTTAACAGAATGGTACAATGGATTAACTTTGCCATCTTTTAAAAATTCAACCTAAAGTTGGACATACTTTTATTAAGAAATATAGTTTGATAGATTTCAATCATATGAATGAAGTTGTTCAAGTAAAAAATTGAATTTGTACTTGCTTAAAATTCTAAGAAAAGAATCCTGTAATAGGAATCGTGCTTTGTCACTACATAGTTGTGTTTCAACACTTACATTTGTTGCAAAGAAGAATGATATCTCACTGTTACATAAATTCTCTTACTTTTATATAAATAAGAATTTGTAACAGATCCATATTAACTCTACTGACAAAAATTGGCGTTACTGCCCAATACAAAATACTCAATATCCAGTAGAGTTAGAGAATTACAATAGAGATGTGTGGAATGGAAGTGGAACCATGGGGTTCATCAATAACTTTGTTTATAATTTGTACTGTACAGGTACTGTGTAACCTTGTTAATATTTATTAAATATTTTCTTTGTAGGTATTTTATGTGTAATGTCATAATAAATGTTTTGCATAATTCTAACTTCCATTTTCTTACGTCCCTACAATGGCGCTCCAACAAGTGGCCCTTCCCTCTGTTTTCTATTCAATTGGTTTTGAGTTTTAACTATATTAAGTTGTTAGTTATAATTCCACATCGGAACTTTCCTGATTAAGTGTTCATCCTGAATACATTCCATTTTTGAATTTCTCCGAGTCGTTCCTTTTCATCCATAAGCGGAACAGATGTATGTCATATCGGAATTTCTCCGAGCTATTTCGTTTTCATCGTTATCAGATGATTTTTCAGTTTATTTCTTAAATCATTAACACAGAGATTAATCACTATTAAAAAAGTTTTTTTTTGATAAATTCTCTTAGCGATGTTATTTCACAATATTTTTAGTTAACATATTTTTAAGTTTCATTAGATATAGCTGCAAAACTGTGCTCTAAATTTAAACAAACAATACATAATTACAAATTGAAAAGAAAACTATGTAAGCATTGTTGGGGGGGGGAACGAAGTATAACTTTAAAACAAATCCTCGTTTGACAGCTTTGTTTTTAAAGGAAGAATATACTAATTTATAAGTTGGAGTTTTAAAGAAATTGAAAGAATATAATGAAAAATTATCTGCGCTCCTTACATTTAAAATGAGCTACAGTTAAATTTTTTCCTAATTTGTCCTAAACAAAAAAAAGACAAATCAAATGTTCATTTTAAAACATTAAGAAAAGCGCCCAATGACCACTTTAAACAGCCAGTAATTGTAATTAAGAGAAAGATAGAGTTCCAAACTCCTTAAAAACTGTAGACATAAAAAAATTAATGTAACTCCAAATTTTAATGAAGATGA
Source organism: Latrodectus hesperus (assembly GCA_037975125.1). NCBI lineage: Eukaryota > Metazoa > Arthropoda > Arachnida > Araneae > Theridiidae > Latrodectus > Latrodectus hesperus. The sequence goes on along the minus strand of CM075857.1, from coordinate 16,452,982 downwards.
AATAAAAATAAATTAAATGGAGTAAATCTTATTTTTTAAGTAACACACACTCACACACCAATATATATATATGATATATGTATATGTGTGTGTATATATATATATATATATATATATATATATATATATATATATATATATATATATATATATATCAGTGTGTGCTTCTTAACGAAAAAAACTTAGATTTACTTTATTTAATTATGTTTATATAATATGTCATAAAAATTCAGTGAATACCAGTAAATTCATAATTTAAATTTGGGTGACCATAAAAGGATATTTTAAGTGTTAAATATATATTTATAAAAAAATTGTGATCTAAGAATATATAAAATATACTTAATTAACAAAATGAAGCTATTCATTGTAATCAAATTATGAAAGCTTTAATTAATAAATCATAGTAAAATAAACAAAAATTGTAAAAACAAATCAATTAAAATTTAACTATGTATCAAATTTTTAGCATTATACATTCCTATAGTGTGATGGATGTTTCTGCTTACTTGAAAAGAAATTCCAATAAATATTATTTCAGTTATTATTTAATAAAAGCAAATATGGACATTTATTTATTTATTTTATTACATTATATATATTCAGACTTGTATGCTTGATTCTTGAGATCCGCGTGTAAGTCTTCGTCGATAATAGGACAAATAGCACAATGACAGATGTACAATCACAGAAGAATAACGAAGAAGAAAACACCCAGGGCCACGGTGGGAATCGAACCCACACTCCTACGCTATCAAGCGATTAGCGGTGATGCTTTAGACCACTCAGCCACAGAGCGCCCCAAATATGGACATGGTTAAGATTTAAGATTATACCAGTCTTAAAAAAAAAACACCAATTTATAAAAACAAACTTCCTTAATAACTTAACCAATACACTGAATTCGTCCTTTTGAGGTACTTAAAGGCCTTTAAATGCCCGGAGTGATGGACTCCTCTGGCAACAAGAGTCCATGAATCGCAAAAGGAATGTGCAATGGAGCAATTTACAAATCATACACGCGTAAGTAAAGTCCGAAGACTTATTCTTTGTTTGGGGAGAGAATAAGGAACTGCGAAGAAGCATTCCGAGAAATATCTCACTATGTTACCGCAGCATCAGGTGCCATTTACAAAATAAAGAAATGGTGCATATCTGCTGAATTACTTAAGGAAATGTGAGTGCCGGCTAAACAACAGCTTCACCTCCTTCATCATTAACTGCTTGGAATGCTTCAAGTGGAAAGTTCTTTAATGGACAAGAAGAAAAAATTTAATTGTATAAAGAAGAGTCACATTGACACGAGTCTGCATTTATCCAGTTAAGATAGCATCTGATGAGTGTGAAGTAGGCTGCCATAGGTCTTATTGTCTTCAGTTTGCATATAATTATTTAGGAAATCAGTAAAGCTCTTAGTTTGACTATTTCTTGCTTTATTGTAGAAGTTTCAGCCGAATGGTTAGCGCTCTTGCCTTCGGTTCAACAGTTCGTGGGTTCGAATCCCACTTTGGGCATGGAGTGGTTTGTAGTGGTTCGGAATCCATTTTAAACCGTAGGTCCCGGTCTAATGAGCCCTCGTGTGCAAAAAATGATCGTTGAGTGACAAACAAACCAGTTGTAGAAGTTTCTATTCAAAACTGCTATGTATATTCATTTAAAGGTTTCATTTTGATGTCTCTAAATGGAATTATTTCGTATAAACCAACTTGAGTTTGTTAATATGTAGGAGTTTATTTTGGCAGGCCCGAAGTCTTTTCATTTCAAAATTGCTAATGTTAGCCTAAGCAGGTGAAGCATATGTAAGAATAGATCTTACAGTGGAATTGTAAATTATTTTGTTTTCGATTTTTTTATGCTAAGTTTTGAATATCTTCCAAGAAGGCTGTAAAGTTTGTGGAATGCTGCATTAGCTTTAGAAATTGCTTTAGTGATATGATCTTTCCAAGTAAGAGTTTATTGTTAATTACAACGTCAAGGTAGGTAGTACTATTAACAAGGGGAACTTCTGCATCAAATAGGATGACATTATTGGTAATTCTTTTTTTTTCTTTCAATAATAAGTATTAGAGATTTTTTCGTATAAATTTTGACCTACCAGTTTTCACAGGAGTTTTTAATATCTTCCTTATTATTTTGAATATTATATGAGTTATTTCGAATTACGGAGAGCAAATTTTGATTTTGTAATATATATAATTACAGTGTCATCAGCATAAAGCCCCGTAATGGAGTTTGTATAATTTCTGTCGATGGGAAAGTCAGTAGTGTAGAGGAGGTGTAGAACAGAAGCTAGAAGGCTTCCTTGAGGGACGCCTGCTTCGATGTTTCTTTCAGAGTAGACATTATTATAGATGGTTTTAAAAGTTCTACTTTCAAGGAAGGATTTTATAAATAAAATAATGTTGATATAGTTTCGTTAGTTTATTTAGGAGTCCAGCGTGCCATACTCTATCGAAGGATTTGCCTATATCAATGAAAAATAAAGCAGAGGATTGCTTTAGATGTTAACCTTGACCAACAAATTCTAAGATTCTCAGTAAATGTTTAGTGGTGAAGTGATCTTTGTGGAAACCATATTGTTCAGGGGAAAGAATATGTAGAAATGGCATGATTCTTTGAAGAATAATTTTTTGATAGATTTTTCCTAAGCAGGAGAATAAACTAATGGGACGATAATTGTCTGGAATAACAGGATCTTGATTTGGTTTTCGACTCATAGTAATACTTGTTATTTTTTAGGAAGAGGGGGAAAAGTTCAATTTAAGATATGCATTTAAAATATTTTGTAATGCATTAACAAAATGCATTGGTATATTTTTTATCATGCTGTTTGTTATTTTATCAATTCCAGGAACTTTCCTTTATTTAATTTTTGGATAGTATGAAGAATTTCAAGAGTATTTTCATGTAAAAAATTGTTGTTTTTTCTGTGAAAAGTATCTTTAAAATCTTTATTCCAAGGATGAATATTTTCAGTGAATTGACTCTCCATTGAGTATGCAACAGCTTCAGCTTTTTCTTTATTTGAATAAACGAGACCAGAAAGTCCTTGTAGAGGTCTGTTTAAGGTAACGTTTTTCTTTAGAATTCTAGTTGTTTTCCATATAGAATTATCTTGAAAGTTTAAATTATTAATTTTATCTTCCCAATTATTGCGGTAATTTTCAATACATTTCTATTTGATGATGGCATTAAATATATTTACTTCTCTTTTGATGTCTGGATCATCTTTGAAACTTTTTCAAACCTAATTACTTTGCTTTATAATATTTCTGATATCAGGGGGTAGTTTGATATAGTCTGGTGTGTATGGTTTAATATGGGTAGAATTTTTCAATTATTCTGAATTAAGATCGTCGCCAGGAATTTTTCAGTCACAGGTCGAAATCTTATGTTCTTCATAGAAGATAATGCCGAGAGGCCATTGGCGGTCAATCAATGGTAAGGCCTAAATACGTTGCATGAATGACAATTGGAATGATTTCATTATTGATTTTAACAGGATTAACATGGCCAATTTTTGTTCTTGGTTTTCTTAATAATAATTATTTTGGATTTTGATGTATTAATTTCAATTTTGGCACTATTCTTCAATACTATAAAATTTATCTTGCATTTTCATCATGAAGTTATTTATTACTCTAGATTTAACGGCAATACCCGTATTATCTGCGAAGTATGCTGTTAAAGTCATCGTGGTCTATGGGGAAGTCAGTGTGGTATTGAAAAGATATAAAATGAGGGCAAGAATGCTCCCATGAGGAACACCTGCTTTGATCGGTTTTGCGCTAGAGATTGATTGTATCTGATTTTAAATTATCTATGTTGGAGATAATTTTTCAGTAAAATGATACATCTGAGTGAAAGCTTAGCTGAATAAGTTTATATCATAAACCTTGATGCCATAAGCGATCAAATGTTTTTGCATTATCCAGCATTTTGATTTTCCTTTACTGTGAAGTTCTCTGCCGAAGAATTCAATGATGCGAATAAGTTGTTTTGTAGTAGAGAGGTTTTTTTAAAATCCAAATTGTTCATTTGGGAGGTAGAGAGTCTATTACAGATGATTCTTTCAGACAATTTTGATAGAGAGGAGAGTAAGCTGATAGGGCGATAATTTGAAGGTATAACTAAGTGCTTGAGGGAAAGAGTATGATAATGGCTCTTTTCCAATAAATGTAACAAATTTTGAAGCAAGCATTAAAAATTTTTGTTATTTGGTCAATAATTTGGCTATGTTATTTGGCGAGTGTTTCAGCATTTTGTTGTTTATATTATCGAACCAGGTGATTTACGATTTTTGACTTTATCTATGATTTGGATTATTTCTTGGGAATTGGTTTAATGTGCTCTTGAACCAAGCTATTTTTAAAAAGTGTTTCTATTGTGTTTTTCTACTTGATTTTCAAAATCTTCATTTATGTTGTTTTCACTAAGTTGTTCCTTCATGGTGTCAGCAAATACTTCTGCCTTTTCTTCATCAAAGAACACAAGTCCATTTTTCAAATGTAAAGGTCTATTTATAGGGTGTTTATTTTTAATTATTTTGGCCATGTGCCATAATGAGTTCTCTTCTAATTTGAAGGATTTTAGTTTTTCAGTCCATTTTGAGAAATTCTAAATTTATTACATTCACTTTTAATTTTTCTGCTTAATTTATTAATTTCTGGTTTTAATAAATAAAGCGGTAAATGTTTTATGATATTGTTTCCTTAATTTATTACGCTGTTTAATTTTGATTTTAATCTAAATTAGGAAGATTGATATGATGATTTATGCGTTTCCTTTCAACTGATTATTCTTTGAAGGCTTGATTTAGGTATTCTCTCAGTAAGATTCAGTCATTATTAATTTCATCAGAGGAATGAATATCTTGGATTTGGAAATTTCTTAGAGACGAGAATATTTTCAAATAATTGCCAGTCGGTGGTTGTTGCGTTTCAAAATCGAAAATAAGTATTTTGACAAATATATTAGATGTTGTTGTTCATAATATTTAGTTTATTAGGTTGCGTAAAGAACTCAACAAGTTTCAGCATCTAATGGATATTTTATTAGCGTACAGCATGGATATTATCAGAGAGTCAAAACATGGCGCTCAAAAATTAACATGTTTTTTCAAGTACAGTTCGGTTTCCAGTTAACAATGACATAAACAGTTAAAAGATATAAAAGTAAAATTACATGAAACTGAAATATAAATTACTACAATTATTACAAAAATTAACAATAATTAATTACTTTTGAATAAAATAAACTTAACATTTATTACTTAAGGAAATAGAATTAATTTGTTTTCTTCATAACCCTGTCAGACATCATTCAATCAATTTGAGAAAGCTGTTTGACAGGTACATCCATCTAGTGGCAAAAATAACAATAACTGTTGTCCTTACAAATACTTTCAAAATTCTTTTTCATGGGGTTTGCATATACTCGATGCTGGAGATATTTTGATATGATGATAAAAGTACTCTCAAAATATGATTCATTGAGGAAAACAAAGAATTTAGCGACAAACACAAAAGCACAACTTTATTACAGCATTTTTATTCTTCTGCTTCACTACAAAAGAACAGAAAACATGAAGTGATAAACAGTGCCGTTTAGCGGTCAGGCACTGTGACTTTCAGTTTATAACAGTGGTCGTAATACTATGAGTTTCAGATGGTTTCGCTAGTCCGTCACTGAAAATTATTAGAAGATGATCTGAAGAGAGATCATTATAAATATTTGCTGAAGTACTGATAGTTGTGTTAGTGATAAGAAAGTCATAAATGTCTGATCGTTGTTGAGTGAAGATTGGACAATAAGTTGGTTCAATTGGTGCTATTACTTTCAGATTGTTATTGTCGACAAGATTTAGAAGTGAGATTCCATTGTTGGATGTTTCCCTAAAGCGCCACAAGGTGTGTTTGGAATTAAAGCCGCCTTGTATGAGGGAACTAAGGTTTAGGGGAAAAGAATGATTTGTATCTTCTTGAGTTATTTTGCGCATGGGGGAAATGTATATAGAAGTTTTATCTTATCTTTTTCATTGTTTAAATGAACTAAAATAAAGAATTTAGCATTCATAGCCTTCAGTATTGTGCATGCTGTGGAGTGTTCCTTGTAGTGATTTTTTGGCTAATATAAGAGTTCCACTTCCTCTATGTTGGATTCTGTCACATCTGAATGATGGATAATTTGGTAGTTTAAAAGAATTGCAACCTTTTGCATATGCACATCTATCAAGGTCATTCTCAATAATAAAATGTTTAAGTTCGCAAATTTTTCCAGTTGGCCATTGGCATTCCAGAGTCCTAATTGTAAATTATTTGTATTAGTCATTAATTTCCATTTGATTTTGGCTAGTTTCATTATTTTTAATTGATTTTTGAATGCGATCTATAACACCTGAATTTTTAGGTAATCAACGAAAAGTGTTAATTGGCTTAAGGTAGTTTTGACCTCTTCTATCATAGCAGCCTGGGCATAAGATTTGCCTGGAATAACTACTTTGTTGGTTATTTTATTTCCCGATTTTTCGATAAATGTTGATTTAATTGATGTCTGGAAGTAGGTGCATCCGCGGTAATTTGCAGGGTGATCTCCTTTACAAATGGCACATGTTGTTAGGACATCTCTCGACCACACTTAACACATTTGCGTGCGTGCTTGCACGACTTCTGGCTGTGATGTCATTGTTGACATTTATGACATTGTGTTGGTCCGTTGCGGCCTCTATAGTTTTCAATTTTGACACTTAATCTGGTAACATAATTTATAGTAAATATTTCTTTTGATTTTTTTATTTAATAATTATGTTACAAGAATTAATGTTAATTTTATTATTTCGCCATTTCTTCTTCTGGTCATTTGAGTTGCTGAGGTAACATGAAACCCATCGTCGATTGCCTGATATCAGGGCATCTGCTAGTAAATTTCTGATAACTACTCTTATAGGTTTTTCATCAGATAGAACATATAGGTATAAAATATTATTATCATCAAGGTATTTTGTGAGAGTTCTATGGGAGTTTATATCTGATAGTTTTAATTTCCATTCATATCCTGTGTTTTTCCATGATATCCTGCAATTTTAAGTTTAGTCAAGTCAGTACCTAGTTTTTTCCAACTAATCTTGGGATCTCTGATTGTGATGGGTGGGATTTTATTAGTTCCTGTTGAAGGCTTAGAAAATTGATTCTAAGGTTAAATTTCATTAGTATCATTATGTTTTGTATTCTTAATTTCCTGCATTTCTATTTGATTCAGTAGCAATTTTAGATTCATTATTCATTTCTAAGCTTTTATTATTATCAACGATTTTTTGTTAAACAGGTAATGCAAGTATCGTTTCAACTATTTTTCTTCTTGTTGCTTTTATTTTTTTAATCTTTTTTATCCATTTTGTTTTTTAAGGTCATCGCTTTCGGAAATTTCCTCATTATCTGTTAGTATTGCAAATTTATTTGCTGTAGTAATGTTGCTAGTTTCAATTCCAGTGGCAATAATGTGCATATTTTCGATTTGAGTAGCATCATTTTCAGGAGAGATTTGTTTCGCAAATTTATTGCAGACTTCATTTATTTTAGATTTTTCCTGGTCCGTAAATTCATAAGTGGTTTTTTCATCCTTGATCATTCCCGTAATATCCTCTAATCTGCTAATTAGAAGTGCAATCAGGGTCGATTTAATTTCGGGGAGGTCCGACTACATTTCCCGAATGAATTGCTGCTGAGCCTATTTCGGAGTGTGGTGCATGCTGACTGTGAGTCCATCCACAATGCAACAGCCTATCGAGGTGTTGCAATCTGAGGGCCGACTCAGGGGTTTCTACTCATTCATTTTGAGGTGGTGCCGATGGCCATACATAAATGACAATGCAGTTAATAGAGAGAGAGAAGAAGAAACGTGAGCACTATTTCCCCGAAAGTGTAGCATCACTACAGAAGTAAGATGCTATTGGTCTTATTCCGGAATCTTCAATGAATATTTCGTTAAAATTGTCTGCTGAGCAGTTTAATGCTTTTTGATAATATTTGTGATTCATCATGGCAATGTATTGGTTCCATGGCTTTAGGTTCAGATTGTGATGCATTGTTTTTTTTTTTTCGCACGTAGTGGGGTGAACTTGTAATTCTTCTTAAAATTTTATATTGATATCTTGTAAGTTTTTTCATGGTTGTGGGTGTTATTGAGGTTCCAAGTAGGTGAAGCATATATTAAAATTGATCTGATGATGGATGTATACATTAGTTTTTTAGTTCTGATAGTTGCTTTAGACTGGGGACCAATTATTGGTTTATGTTTGTTTAAAATTGAGTTTGATCTCGTTATCATATTTTCTATATGGCTTTCCCATGTTAATTTGTTATTAATAATTAATCCAAGATATTTAGCATTTTTGACCATGGGTACTTTTATGTCAAATAATATGAGGTTGTTTGTAATTTTTGGTTTCCCTTTGGCTTTCCTGATGAGTAATTGTGATTTTTAGGCCTAAAAAGCACTTTTCAGACACCAGTTTTCAATTGCATCCCTTTCACTTTGTAGTCTTGCAATAGAAAAGTTGACATCCATAAACTTTGTAATGATGCCAATGTCGTCTGTATAGAAGGCAGTTAGACTGTTCGAGTCTTCCCTGTCAATTGGAAAGTCAAATGTGTAGATGAGGTATAATATTGTTTCCAGTATACTCCCCTGTGGAACACCTGCTTCTATTGGTCTTGTAGTGGAGAAGTGACCGTTGTAGTAGACTTGAAAAATTCTTCTGGAGAGATAATTTTTTAATAAGGTTGTAAGAGATTTGCATTTCAAGTAGTCTGTTCAGGAGTCCTGTATGCCAAACAAAAAGAGTCCTGTATAAACAAAAAACTATCGAAGGCTTTTGAGATGTCAAGCATGAGGAAAGCTACTGCTCATTTATTTCATTTGGATCTTCCAATGTAATCCAGAATTCTAATGAGTTGTTTCGTGGTGTCAAATGTTTTTGCGAAATCCGGATTGTTCATTGGGTAATTTTTCTAGATGAGCTTAAAGTCTATTGTAAATGATTCTTTCAAAGATTTTACTGATTGTGCTTAGGAGGCTGATTGGTCTATAATGTTGTGGCATAGTTGGGTCTTTTAGAGGTTTGGGGAAGAGAAAGATGGATGCTTTTTCCCCCTGCTGGGGGAAATAATTTAAAATTAAACAGCTATTGTAGATATTGTTGAGTTGCATACGGTAATTTTTGATCATAATATTACTGATGTTATCAATGCCTGGTGATTTTCTGTTTTTGATTTTATTAATAAGTTTCAGTATTTTTTTTTCAAAGTTTGTGGAAATTATAGGTTTTTCATTATTTTGAAAGAAATGGTTGACAGTTCTTCTGATGTTAGTATCCGATTCATCGTCTGCATCTTTTTCATTAATGGTAAATTGTTCTTCTAGTGTGTCGGCGAAAACTTCGGCTTTTTCTTCTGTAATGTATACAAGTCCTTGTTTGCCATGTAATGGTCTGTTAATTTGAATGTCTTTTTTAAGTGTTTTGGAAAGTTTCCACAGTAAATTGTCTTCTGTAGATAGGTTTTCAATTTTTTCTATCCAAGTATTTTGTTGATGTTTTGACATAAATTTACGTATGTTTCTATTTAGGGAATTTATTTCCTTTTTAAAATTTGGGTCATTAGTTTTCTGCCATTTTTTGCGAATCCAATTTCTTTGTTTAATTAGTAGCTTAATATATTTTGGTAGAATATGACAGTTAGCTACAAGTAAGGATTCACGATTAATACTGTCATAGGCTGATTTGAAATCAATAAATAAATAGTGAAGATCAATATTGAACTCTCTAGCTTTTTCCAATGTTTGACGTAGATTAAAGATTTGTTCGGAAGTGGACTTACCCTTTCTGAACCCGCACACATATCCTCCAACTACACTATCAATCCACGGAGAAATTCTGATGAAGAGGATTATCGAGAAAAGTTTATAGATGCAGTTCAGAAGGGTAATACCTCAGTAGTTATAGCAGTTTGTAGGATCTGTGGAATATTCCAGTTTCAGTCATTCTTAAATAATGGAGTGCATGCAGTGAGTCTTCTTCTGCAATTAGTTATTTTAAGAGTTTAATAAAAAATTGCTCTTTTCTTCTAATCTGGACATATGTCCTACCAGAGTTCATTAGATAAAATCAGAAAATCTCTGTATGTGTTAAACGAAGACTCGCTTTCCTGAAGGTGTACTTGATACCTAAGAAGGAAAAAAAATGCCCGACTGATTAAATTTCATTAAAAAATTTACCAAGTCCAAAAACCAAGACGATGTCGTAACTCTAAGTTGTTGTCTAATGTAATTTTAAGGGATGAATGTATTTTTGTTATAATTTGAGAGAAAGAATCATGATCATATATTACGTCAAGGCTAGTAAATTGTCATGTATAATATTGGTGATTTACGGAAGCTTAAAGGTTTATATAAATCACCACCATTATACATGACTAATTTTATTGGGAATTACTTTTAAAATAGGAGGATCAGAAATTATTTGTACTGTTTCAGCAGTTAATAATCCATCATGCATAAATATTGTAAGTGGAATATTTTCTCGTTTTGCTATCTGTTTAAGTAAGATTAAATTCTTTTCCTTTAGATAATGAATATATTAATAAACATATCTCTGAATTTTTTTAAATTAAATTCCAGCTTATTTATTATTCAAACCATTTATAAAAATGTAGATTAATTTCTTTTTAGAAAGATAGCAACGTTAATCTAAACCACAACATTGTTAATGTTCAACACTATTAAAAAATATTAAATGCTTTAGATAAAATGTATACTTTATTTTGTCATGAAACTAGAAGTTACAATTAAATATATTATGAATTGCCAACGTTGTATGGTTAATATTATTATTTAGCACATCTTAAATACTGATACACTATTTTTGTTTTTAAGGAAATTTGTGAATTCCAATCAGATGATTTTCTAAGCAGTGGTTGTATAAGAAACATTTTAGCGATTAAGAAATGGAGTACTTATAACTAGATATTAAATGATGTAATCATAATGGAATGATTTACGATAAAAATTTGACAATGGAACATCTCAATAATTAGTGAAAAACAACAATTTTTAATGCTTTCTTTCTAATTCACTTACAATGTTATATGTAGACTACATATAAAATATGAATATGTATGAATTAAATTTGTAAGTGAAAACCAAGAAAAATACAAATCCCATGTTTAAATTTCTCAGAAATAGTAGAAAAATCTAAATTTTTAAACTTTCTATTATAGTTTATAATATAAGCAATAATTAAAGTGTATATTGAAATATATCGTGATCACCATAAATAATAATAACTTCAGTATAAGATTATTTATGTATTAATCATTTCCTCTACACGTTATTGGAAAATACAGAAATAAATTTTACTAAAATAAAAATACTAAAAAAAATTTCGTCAATCAACTTGATCGATCTAAGGAGTTTAAAGGACATAATGGAACATTATATTATTCTTCGAAATTCATGGGGAGGACATTTTATAATAATTATCTGTAGGCAGTTGTGTTACTCCAAATATAAAAACTACTACTCATGAATATTTCTCAATCACATAATTTTTAATTATTTTCATTTGTAATATCCGATGTCATGAAAATCTTGTTACAGCTTAGAGTATTAAAATATTTATGTTGGAAATTTGTAATTTTTGTGTGAATTAAAAATCATCAGGCTCTTTTATTTTGTGAATTCCTTTTATTTATTGTTCCATTTTTTTATTTTATCAATTATTTCTCATGCTTTATGCATGTATAGAACCATAATTCTTAATGCATAGGTTAAGAAACGCATCTCATCCCTATTGTTCAATATAAACATGTTTACATAACATTAATTACTCTTAAGTTGCAATTATTTATTAAATTGGTATAATAACTATGGAGAGTCAAATATTCGCTTACTTTTGCTTTGTAGAGGGAAATGTAAAAAGTGATCGAAAATACTCTGATGTTATAATTAAAAGATCCCCGAATGATTATTTGACAACATGTTAACATATTTTCAATAACAGCACAGTAGTGCATTATTTTTCAATGCATATTTTAAGATAAATTAATTTTTAAATATGTAAAAACAAAAATTATGTTAGACAGTCATATATAAGTGCAATGTTATATAAAAATTCGTGAATTTCTCATATAGAATGAAACTTTATTCACTAAAATTTTTTGAAGTATTCTTGTACATATTCCTGCCAATTAGACAATGAAATAGCAAAATCTGTTGGCATCGGGTGCGGAACTTTATTTTGTCACTCCTAAAAATCAGAGAATTTTTCATTTGACCGTAGAAAGACATGCGTGCATCCAAAGGCTAAAAATAAAGCCTTAATTTTTTTAAGAGTGAAGGGATCAAGCCAGAGACCTTCTGTTCCAAAAAACATGGTCTTGTCATTTAATTATCATTGTGAACCCTTTGAAAATACTTCGCATAGATGACCGCTGTTTAAAGGCTAGTCTAGGATACACTGCTTATTCGGATTATGTTATTGATATAAAAATAAACTTACTCTGACTAATTTTCCTATCACATTTTTCTATACAATTTTGATGTGTCTAATTACACTCTTTTCTTTTCAAAACCAATTTTCCCAATGCAATTCACTCCGATTTCGCATCGCCATTTATAAGATAAAGCTCTTTGACTTCACTAATTTCACTATATTCCAATTTTACTGTTAAATAAAAAAATTTTTCCAGACTGAATGCGTATAAATGTTTGATTTTCTTAAAATCCTTGAAAAACGTATTCAAAAAAGAAAAAAGAATTCATTTACAAATCCAACTATTTTACGTAAATGAAAAATAAATATTTTTACGGCGAATACTGTTGTATTCCTTGAAAAATGGGCAAATAATTTAATACTGTTATCAAAAAATAACTTAAGTTCATTCATAATTTAATTCATTTATAATTAAAAATAACTTATATGCACAGCATTTTACTTGTATTTTGTGATAAAGACGATATTTTTAGTTCTAAATGTAATAAGTTTATTTTTAAACGGTGATATTTTGACAATGATACAACTGATAAATTTTAATAATTTTATTGTTCCCCTATTTTATCAAAACATATATATTTTGCTCGTTGAATTTTCTGCTTCCAGATTGTTTAAAGCATATCAAGTAGAACAATACATTTTTACATTATAATACCACAACAAACCCGTTTTTTAATCACTTATTATTTATGTTTTAAAATCCGATCGATAAATATATCAAATTTCGTAATTTTTCGCTTTTGTTGGGGTTAACTGTTACTAATATTTCGATTTTCACAGAATTTTTATGACATAATATATACATAGATGAAATAAGTATAAAGTAAATCTAAGTTTTTTCGTTAAGAAACGCACACTGAGATTAATATGTATATATAACTGGGTATATATATATATATATATATATATATATATATATATATAAGCGAGATTTAAATTATGAATTTTCTGGTCCGTGAGGTCACGTAGCTTGGCATGATGGGATGTGGAATAAAGCATTTTTTCTAATTTGCTATGTTTATTTTCTTCCACATATCATTGTTTTGAAAATGTTCTCTTCTTATTATAATTGAAAACTAATATTTTAGAATTATTACACAAATTAAGAATTTTAAAAATCTACCTTCATTGGCAAAATCCTTAACACAAACTAAAGAACTTTGGTGGTATCAATAAGCTGTATTATTTTGATTTTACTGCCTGTGTAAGGGTATTAAATGACAGAAAAATTATAAAATTAGCAAATTGCCGAAAGTAAAATAAGATATATTTCCTGTAATATCCCACAATGTTATATCTATGACTTTGTAAATGTAATTTCTTCCATTAAATTAATGTAAACTAAATCGAAAAAGATTAAACCCAATAGGAAGACTCCAATGAGAAAAAGGATTTGATAAATTCAAGGTAGTTATACCATTATAAGTCTTTGTTATGGAGATATACTTATAAAAATGAATACATTATTTGATTTGAGTTTAAACCTTTAATTTCAACTTAGATGAACAATAAAAATAAAAATTCAAAGCAAATATGTAAAACAAAATAAAAAATATATATTTTATTTAGTGAAAAATACATTATTTACAAAAACTGGGTGTATATATACAAAATAAAAACACATTAAATAACACAAAAATATATTCTGAAATAAACACAAAGAGAAAATAAATCTTTACATAAAATTATAGTAACTAAATTGAAATTAAAACCATTGAATATTTTATTATTTAACAAATTATACTTTTATATGATAAAACAAAATACATTACTTAATTTAATATGTACTTACATTCAATTAATGAAAAAAAATTTTACTGTGACAAATAATTTTTAATAAATTATTATTTTGGATAATTTTACAGAATTTTCATTTTATAATTTAAAAACTATAAAATAACCCATTCAATGTTTTATTATATTTAGGAAAATGCATTAAACAGCAATTCACTTTTCAAATATTCGTGGACTGAAATAGCTGTGCGTGTGGATATGGAACCAGCTTTCTTTAATTCTTCAACAGAGCTACTGAAAAACATACTCAGAATAGGGAAATGATAAACAAACCTGAGAGCACAAATTGGAGTGATGCGAGGGCAGCTAAGATAGAAATTAAATAATTTTTTATTGCTTGAAGTTAAAACAAGAGGTACGTCTATCAGGAAACCTTTCGATTTTTCTTTCTGAAACATATCAAAAATAATTGCACTGGTTTCGTCAAAGGAACTTGAAAATAATACTTTTGCTGAAGGATGAAAATTGAGTTGTAAGCTGAAATGAAGAAACTTGGTGCAAAGTTTATTGAAACCCAAGGTGCGTTTCCTGCTATCTGCTTGTATTATCACAAAAGATTTTTCGTAAGTTTCGCACATGCCTTTTACTCTGTCAACAACTCTTGGAGGCATTCCAATTGTTGAGAATTCAGTATCCATAATGCGATCGATGGCTAATCTGTTACTAATGACATAATCAGCTGTCGAAAGTTGCATTACTACAGGATTCATGCCGTATTTGTTGCGCAGAGTAGAAATGATTGATTTACCACCAGCTAACTCACGAGAATCAACAAGAATGTTCGAATCATTTGAGCAATGAGCAGATTCATCAATTGTTGAGCATTGCAGAGTTTTTTCTTTCGCATCACTGCCCAATTCAGAATTTTTAAAATTTTCATTTAAATTAAATGAAGGCTGCTTTAAATTAGATTCATACTTAGAATTAGCTAAAATAAAGTCTTTTTTTACAGATTTTACTTCACAAGTGAGCTCTTTATGAGACTGATGCTCAACCCAGTTAATGTCGAAGCTAACATCAGGCTCATGGCTTAAAATTTCCTTAACATTTTCCAAATGGTTTGTATTGTCTTTATCACTTTTAAAATCAGAACTAAGATGTAAAGATTCAAATTTTAGTGAACTATTTACACCTGAATTATGCGATGCTATGTTATCATCATCCTTCAAAACAGCAATATTTCCATTTTCATCTGAACTACTTAATGAATTAGTCCTTCGTTTTTTACAATTGACTTTTTCGATTGAAGTGCTTTGGCAATTTATTTTCTTTATTATATTATCATCTTCACTGGAAGAACTGTCATCAGCAACTACTATACGTTTTCTTTTGACAACATTCCTTGATTTTTTAGTTTTAGTGTCTAAGCAATTTTCACCTTCAGAGCTTGAGAAAATAATCTCATCATCATTCACACAGAAACTGTCTAGCAAATAATTTGAGCAGTTCTTTTCTTCTGAATGCAGAAAAGGCTTTTTAAAATTTTCATTCGTTTTAAGCTTAAATTTTTGTGGTGGTCCAACACAATTTTTTATTGATTGAAGATACATACCTTGTTGGTCAAATCTATGATTCTGTAAACTAATGTCATCGATAAAACTTTCATCCATATAATTATCATTATCTTCATAATCACTTTCAGAATAATCTGAACCAGAGACATCTGCTTGTGATAAAATTAAGTTGCATTTCTTAATTCTTTTTCTTTTACGAAAACACTTGCTTGTTAATGCTACACCTCCATGACTAGATTTTTTACGCTTAATCACACTGTTAGGCAATTTACCTTCGAAATCTTCAATTTCTTTTTGATCAGATAGTGTTGATGTGGACATCTTGGAATTCAAACATTGTTGATTCAAAAAATCTGTAATATTTGTATCGTTAAAAGGTTCAATCGATTTATAAAGCATTGAATTATTTAAAACTATACCATTATCTTGAAATTCTGCTTTGATATTCGTTGGAAATTTAGAACTTTCTCTATCACATTTATATAATTTAATTTCTGATTGTTGCTTCAAAATTTCTGACTTTTCTATGTTATATTTACATTCAGAAATTTCTAACTTATCAACATGTTCAATGAATTCCTTTTCTGTGCCGAATGATTGTTTTTTGACATTTTGCGATGGAGAACAGCTTACAAGTGGACAGTCTAAATCAACATTTTTAAACTTGTCCAATTCAACACTGACCTCTGTGTCATAATTTTTCTTTGTAATGCATAATTTATTTGCAGATATATTAGCCTCATCATCTTTAACTGAATTTTCAATATTTTCATCAGGTATGTCAAATGATATATCAAAAAATAATTTATTTAAGCATTCTGGTGAAAGATCTGATTGATTGTCAACAGTTCTCTCTGTTGTTGCCACCTCATTTGTCTTCGTATTTTTTTCACCAGAAAAATCGAAAGACAATTTTTCTTCATGTGTTTGATTATCTTCTATATTCTGTAATTGAATGGAATTTGAATCTTGGTTAACACTATAAGAGCGATACAAAAATTCGGATGCACTTTCTTTAGGAGGAGTTGGCTCTATCTCATCATTTGAGCTATCGTAAATTAATGCCTCATCTAATTTATTATCAACATGGTTGATGTAATCATTATTCATTAAACACTCAAACTTTTCAGTATTATCTATGAATGATAGCATTTGTGTTAAAGAATACTGACTGGAACTTTTACTGAAGGTAGGATTTTCAGAGTTGTACAAAATGCCCTGATTTTCTTTCGGATCAACAGAAATTGTCTTAGATTTTTTTTCGAAGGCTAACACAGGAGCACATTCATTAGATAATTTCACATTGTCTTGGAAACTAATTTGATCCAACATTTTGACAGTTTCTGTGGTATTCAAAACAGAATTTTCTTTACTAACTGTTAAATTATTTCTCTGATTTTGATTCTTTTTGTCGTCATAAATGTAGTTAGAGCAGTTTTCTTTTATGATTGAATGTTCATATGAATTGACTGAGTCAGGAATTTTAAAGTGCCCTGACTGATTTAGAGAAGTTATTTCTTTATCCTTTGGATAAATGTCATGGTATTCTTTTTCAAGAACCACTTTTTTTAGAGTCAATGGCAAGCTGAATGAAGTACCTGGAGTATCAGATAATTGATTGCATTTAAATGGCAGCTTATCAACAATCAAGGATACATTACTATTAGTATCCCTATCATTTTCAGATACAATTCTAGATGAATTATTTTGATCGGGTAAATTTATTGGTGAAACACATTTCAATGTAGATTTTTCTTCTTCGAACTGACTGCAGGCTTGAAAAATGTCAAAACTTATATCAAACTCCAGAGTTTCCTCTAAAGAGTTTTTATTGGATAGCACAGGGACAGGTACACACTTTTCACTTGATTGAGAAATACTAAAAGATGAAACAGTTGATTTTTCATTAGTTCTACCAGTAACAAATTCAGGACCATTATTTTCCTTGGATTTAGATAATAAAACCTTTTCTATGTTAAAATTTGAGATGCTGTTAAAGCTACAAAGATTATTCAAAGATTCATCATTTTTAGTAGCTGACAAAGAGTGTAGAATTTTGTTTTTACTCTGAGAAAAATTGTTAAGTTCTTTATTAATAATTGCGCAACTCACATCCAATTCTCTTATTTTCCTCTTCAGCTGAGCTTTCATTTTTTTATTTAAAATTTGCAAAGATGAGATTATTTTATTCTTTTTTGTATCCAAAGATTCCAATTCAAAGGGGGTGTTAGTTTTCAAGACTTTAAAGTCTAAAATAAATGAAGGCGATTTTGGGTTAAGTTTTTTCTGTTTTACAATAGGCAGTTCATTTATATTGAAAAGTTTTAGAACTAGATTTTGTTTTCTACAAGTCTTATTTTTTTCATTGGTATTTGATTCAGAATATGGACGCAGTATTGGTTCAACTATTGAATCTTCATTATTGAAAGTCTTAGCTAAAGAAGTGTTTAAATCCTTCTCTTCAGTATAATGTAAAAGTTTCTCAGTTTTTCCTTGGATACTAGGAACATTATTATCATTTTCTAAACAAAATTCTTGATTTGAATTATCATTTGTTGAATAATGAATCATACCCTGCACAGACTCATTTATACTCTTGGAATTTAAAGTAGAGGAAAAATTAATCTGATCTGCAATAGAAGTGAAGAGAACAGTTCGTGATGAATGGGTGATCTTATGAATCCTTTGAGGTCTAGTTTGCCACAACATCCATCTTGATAAAGAAAATCTAGCCTCAAATGGATCATGGTGAACAGAGTCAAGGCTGTCAATTTTCTCCTAAAATGAATAAACAAAATTCCAAATAATTATTCATTCAAAAATTAAAAATGTAATTACATATTCTAAATAACAAAATATCAAAAACAGTGATCGCCTAACCATTGAGAGCAAGCTACTTTAAACTCAGGGGTACGTTTTCAGTTGATCACATTAATATTCTGGGTGCCTTTGATTCCTTCAATGAGCTAATACTGAGTACAACTACCATTATTAATCTCATATCATAGTTGATTGAATAGGATTATGTACATTATATTTTTCTTGTGTTCATTAAATGTTTCTTAGTTTAGGCACTTTTATTTATGCAATAGTGTTAAGACAAGTCTATTCTATTCAGGATGTGTTCAAGCAAAAAAATTATTGCTGTCATTCAGATGAAAGTAAACTGATTTCTGTTTTAGACATGTAAAGGATAAATGTGTATTACTTTAATACAATTGTATTAGTTGCAAAGAAAAGGAATATCTAAACATCACTTCAAAATTGTTTCTTAAATAAATTGAAAAGGAATTATTGTTCAATTCTTCCAAAAAATAAGCAGTTAAAATCTAAAATTAATGTTTAACAATGAATTTCATAAAACCCCTAAATAAGAATAAAATGGCAACTGAAGTAGCGTTCTGAACTTCAAATAACCAATTTTTAGAAACTACAACTGAATTATTTGAGTTTCAAAAATAAAACTGAGATAAAGTATGCTATTAAATCTATACTTCCTTCTGTAAATACAGTAAAGAGAAAGAGGTTATAAGTTCTTATATTACTTCATGGTATAAAACGTGCTTCGATATTGTGACAGTTATTTTTCTCTGCAACTTGGTGAATCAACTGATACAATTCAGTACGACATTATTAGAAGAATGATTTTTCATAATTTTGAAATAAGAGAGCTGGTAAAAACTTTGTTAACAGGACATATTTTTAGCAGTTAACGATCTTATCAATTCAAAAATATTCCTATAAGTTGGTGGTCTTAATAGTTACGGATTATTTGTGACGGTAGGTAAAGAAAAGGCATTTTTGACATTGTATTGTAAGTACAACAGCAACAGCTTTCCGAAAATTCTCTTACCATTGTAATACACCAGGATTCACAATATGGAAAATTTTTAAATATGAATAATTCAATGAAAACAGTCATAAGAATAATGAATAAAGTTAAAGCATATGCAATTCAGAGATACTTGTTCATAGTGCTGTCTAAATGATTTACACTGGCATTCGGTTATCCATTGTTCCATTTAAAAATTCTTTGGTGAATCCTTCCTTGAACTAGAAGATCTGGTTTGGCTGCAGAATTTTGCTTTTATTGCACAGATCATTGAAATTGAAATGTTCTTATTGCAGTTTCAAAGTAAGAAAGAAAATAAAATTTCAAAAGTAGCTTTAGTATTAAAAAAAGTCCTGAACAAGAAACAGTTTTCAACAGCTTTTATATATTGTTACAAATTTATAAATAATGATTATATTTGTCTTAAAATATCTCAGACAGATCGGAAATTCTCAAATTTTGGGCAAAAATTGCGGTATTTAGACGTGTTGTAGTTTAAAAGCGGATTTCCTAATCATTTGGCGACAGTTGGCGAGATTCTTGGCGACTTGGCGAGAAATCGATACTTCTGGAAACATCCATCACCTAAGCTCTAGGACCAATATTTTTCGAGATAGCCTAGAAGCTTCCAGAACCTTGGCAAATTGGTAGATTTCTCCGCCAAGTCAGGTATAAATACCGCAGCCCGACATGGAAGAGTCAGTTTTGTGAAGACAGTCAGTTTTTGTGAAGACAGTCAGTTTTGTGAAGACAGTCAGTGAATGAAGACGATTAGTTGTGACTGCTAGTTTTTCTCTGTCTGAGGTATTTGAGGCCTGTGATTGGAAGCTGTTTCTTATTATATCTGACGAATTGTAGCTGTATATTTGTGATTGTTCCAGCGGAAATTTCTTATATCTAGTGAAGTTTTTACGAATAAAAGTCTTGTGTTCATTAAGTGGTTGCTTTATTCAACTTTCAATCGACACAAACCCGTGAAGCTCAGTACAATATATATAGCAGCAAATAATAAATTAAAATTATTAAAAACTTGAGATGCGAAAACAACAAATGGTTCAAGCGTTTCATATGGATTTAGATTCTTGGACAATTTGTTATATAACATTTTAGAGATTTATGCTGAAGAGTTCTCTACTTGAATCATTGAGAATTTTGATTTGATAGAAGACAATACTGCATTAAAATTGAAACTGTTGAATTTACAAAAGGATTTATTTATGAAATAGTTCTCAAGCTCTCAAATTATTTTGTCTTTTATTCCTAAAGAAATAGCCAATTTTGATTCTGGTTCGCCTCAAATGAAGGCAATGTTCAACTTCAAGGGTGTGGGAATTCCAGTGACATTCATTGATCAATACTTGGACAACTGTACAAATAGAAGTTATGACCTATTAATTCAATATTGAAAATCTTTTTGATAATAAGTTAACTTATATTTTTATCATTAAATGAATAAGCCGAATAATCTGCTACTACATTTATCATTTCTTACTATACAGAACATTTCAATTTCTTTCTTATTTTACTTTAAAAAGTTTAATTAAAATTAATTTTATTTCACTAGAATTAAGTTTATAGGCAATAAACAAATATAGGATCAAAATGATTTAGAGCTGCCAAATTTCTAAACTATCCATAGTCCATGACAGTTACTTTAGAAAATATATCAGTTGCATAAAAATGACAAAGGTAACTAATCATAAATAATTCAATGTTTGGTTCTGAAAGTAAACTTTTTGAACATCCTTTCATCTATGCTTGGGAAGATAATTCAAACTATAAATTTGATTTGTATTCCCTTCCAAAGTTAAGTCCAGTATAATCAAACAGACTAAATACACCCAGAAAAATGAACTTTCATGATTAAAAAAACTTCAAATGTGGTATAAAGAAAACTTTAAAACTGAAGCTGCTATTATCATGACTTATTTAGAATGTGTTTAAATTCAGATGAACATCCACAATAGCAGATTCAAGCTGCAATTGACAAACAGATTTTTAGTACTAATGGTTGAAAAGTTTTATTACTATAAATGAATTACTTTTTCTAACATCAATTATGTACATAAATAAAATGATTTTTAGAAATATTTCAGCAATAAAGCTTTCTTTCTTGCATTCTAATTTTTTCATTTTTTTTTAATGAATTCATTTTGTTGGTACAGTTGAACATTTGTTTCATTTCTTTCATTTCTTTGAATTTATATTTATTAAATTTGTAAACGTGATTTTTTAAACTGTGAATACTTTTTGGTTAAGAAATAATTAAATAAAAACCAGAAACTTACAAGCACTGTCATCTTTGGTTATAACATTCATTGCATACCTTGTCAGAAGCAAGAATGAAGTTTAACAAACTGTCATCTAACTACATACATAAAATTAAAAAATCAATAAACCATCCATCATTTACTTACAAAGAACACAAAAAAAACATAATTTAAGGACTAACAAAAATTTTGGATTTGTTGATGCTTAACTGCTTATACTGTAGACACAGTTTAATATTATGAAAGTTTTTTCTGTGAAAGAAAATTACTAGATCAGAAAATGAAACTAAAATTGATAACTTTTCTACAACAGAAAAAAAACAAAGATATGATAATATTATAACAACTTTTCAAAGCCCAAAAATCATTTATATATATATATATATATATATATATATATATATATATATATATATATATATATATATATATATATATATATATATATATATATATATTTGTATAGGGTGACCTCCTCCTCACACACACACACAACAAACCAACTAAAGATCAAATATGAGTTTTAAAAAACTGTAAACATGGTAGGTTAAAACCATGACATGAAATTAAAATATTTTGTATAATGTTCTTGTATATTATATCAGGTATGATATGTTGTATAAGGTTATTGTAAAAACAAATGCTATTACTAGACTACAGGAGTTTTCTAAAGAGCAAAACATGCAGAGTTATAGGATGATATTACAGTCTTGATGTTATCAAGATGTGTTCGCAAACCATGACAATTCCATGAATCAGAGGAAGTTACATTTCAAATCAAAAAGTTCTCTCGTAGAGCTAGAAAGCAAGTCTACTGTCAATCCCAAGAATGACATTGCTTCATCCACAGGATACAGAACTCCAGCATCAGCCTCCAGAGACAAGGCTTTACAATTGGTTATAGAATGTCTAATGTCGGCCTTTACAAATTTTAATTTAAAAGCCTTCAAGTCTTTAGATTTTGCACAAAGAGCTTTTGAAATTTTTGGAGTCAATTGTGACTGGGGCTTCTGTACACAAATAGTGGGTAATTTTACTGGGCGAAGTGATGGGGGGGGGAAGTATCAGTCTATATACTAGATGATCATGTGATTTCTTTTTTGCTGCAGCTACATAATTTACTATACACTGAGAAGTTTGAGAGATAGCTAGAGATCGTGCCTCTAAGTAAGTATACTTAGTTGTTACTGAGGATAACTTTGAGAGTAAGAAGGAGCGCCATGACAACTGACACATAGGCCGAAATGATTAAATTGGTTAGGGCATTGTTTTTCTTATTGGAAGGTAGCGAGTTTGAACCCCAGCTTAACCAAAGATCAGCCATGTTTGCTAATGGGGGCTGAGGTACGTTAAAAATGGGCGTGTGTGTGGTCGCAATATTCTCTAAGTGAAATGGTATATTTGGGAGTAGTAGCTTAAATGTTGGGGATCTTTTGCTTGGTCCTTACTTCAAAATCAGAAAGACTCCACCTAGCTGTTTCTATCTAACTGGTATAGCCCAATTCAGGGCTAGGTACAGGGAATCATACTAGTGCAACAATTGATGAATTTTTTTTTCAGTGTAGTTTGAACTTCCATGGCCAATTGCTGCACATGAATGCATGTCAGTTTGCCTCTGCACACATTCTTCAAGTATCCAAAACATTGATACTAAAAACATTGCAATAGATTGGAATGTATACTGTAATGCATATGAAACTTTAATGGATTCTGGAAGGTTTGGCATTGAAAATGTCAAAATCAAATGTATAACATTTATGTACTTTTCATAACATCTGACAATGATGTACTTAACAGTACAGACCTTTTGAATTTTGAAATATTCCAGAATCTTATCCATCAGCATATTCACTTAATCTCTTGCAGAGATCATATTGAGGGAAAAGTTCAAATTCCCATAAACATTTACAGTTACCACCAAATTATCAAGAAATTTCCTATTGCTAATTCTAACTGCTTGCGATGCAGAAGCAAACATTATAAGCAGGTCACTAGATTTCAACTTTTAGATTCTCTTTACCACCTAAACTGTGTCAGATATTCCCTTTTCAATGAAAAAGGAGAAAACATTTTCAAATGTTCCCTCCTTCTCTTTCTTAATAAAAAAATTGAATTTTCATTTTTGAGTCACTGCTCTCGTGGGAGAGAAGAAAAATGATTTGTTGCCATAAAAGAATACATAAAATTTCAGGACCTCACAGCACCACCCATCACCAAGTCTAACAAGGGGATGCAGACCAGCTGCACCAGTGCTAGCCAAGTTTTATATGCTCACAGCACATCCCTAAGTTTGCCTATACGCTTAATGAGTCCTCCTCCACCCTAATCGCTTGATCTATGAAGCGATTGATGGCTGAGAACCACAACAAATCTCCAGTTTACCTGAAGCAGAAGACAAAGTAATGAACTGGTCTCTGATGCTTTTAATTACCAGGGCTCTCCTTTTCAAGGGCACAAGTCTTCACACACAGCAAATACTTGGTAATTTAGTCTCCAAACGAGGCTAATAGCTACTAAAGGTGAGCCCTCAACCTCTTATGAGGCACACATAATGAGAGAGAAAATAGAAATGAAGAGGAAAGAAGAAAAGAAAGAAGAGAACAACTAAATAATTAAAAAATGAGACTCAGCTATATTTGAATTTCCAGTCTAATTGCAAATCTGTTAATTTTCCAAGCTTCGAAAGGAGATTATAAAATGTATTATTATTGGTTAAAATTGCTTATGAATTAGTCCTCTGAAATTTGCAGTTTGTAAATGTTAGCATGATATACTATAACATAAATAATAAAAAGAATTTCTCTTTTGCATAACCTATTTTGTTAAAAGGTATTTGAATCAAATTGCTTCATGTATCTTTGCAAATTTGCTAAGTTTTAATACCTTTAAAAGGCATAAATTGCAAACCAACAAAAATTCCATTGACAAGTACATTATTGGCTTTGAACTTGATGATAAACACAAATTCAAGGCTTATGACTAAGACAAAATTATTGAAAAGGATATAATATGAATTTCTATTGATACACATAAAGAAGATTCATATAAAATGGAGACAAAAAAATTGCAAATTTTTTTTGGCTATTCGTAACATTTCCAAATATGCCCCATCAATTTCAAGGTGGCTTGCTAACTAATATTTTGTTAAAATTTCTTGTACAGCATAATAAATTTAAAAAATTACTTATATGTAATTGTGAAAGCATTTACATTATGCTTGACAATTTTCTCAGACATAAAATTAAGATTGGAAATAAATTTAGTAGGATTTTTATGAAATTTAAGTAATATGTATAAGAAATGGTGATTATTGCTAAAATGTTTAATTTATGAACATATATTATTTTCAGGATATGTATTTAAATTTACCTTAAGTTAAAAAGACAACAAATATGAAGAAAATAGCTTCAACAAATAAGGAAAATAATAAATCTTACAAAAAATTATTATGATGTGAAAATACTTGACTTTGGATTGTGAAAGTAAAGTAAATATCAATAATTTGGTTTAAATTCAAGCATTAATAAATGATTCCAGAATTAAAATATTTAATTTACACACAAATGCATTACCAATAATTATATATATAATCATGTTATATCAGATAATGCATTTGTGTGGAAACAATTTGTGTTAAAAAACACACACACACGCACGCACACACACATACACACACACACAGATATATATATAATTGCAAACTTTCTTAATTGCCAGTATATTATTCTCAACATGATCTATCTGTCTGGTTAGAAATTTTTTCTGGAATTATAGCTAATATTATTAAATTAAAAGAAATCATGCAAGATATGCTCTCAAGTTATTTTAGAACTTCTTAATTTTCATACAAGCACACATTCATTGACAAATAAAGTCATGCATTCAAAACATACTAAATAAAGAATATAGGAAATTACAGAAAAAAATTATTGTTAAGTGCATTTTTGATTACAAAAAATGAATTTTAATACTTACAGCATTTTTTAAAGAAACAATAGTTGAGGATGGCAAAAGTGGTGTAGTAGATTTTGGTACTTTGAAAAGTGAATTGTACTCACTCATTTCTTCTGGAGTTAAAAATCCATTACATGATTTGGCTAAAAAAATTTAAGGCAGATTAAAGGCTTACGTTTCATATAATAAATTTAAGGCTTACGTTTCATATAATAAATAATAATATAAAAGCTTAAGAAAATATTGTAAA
Organism: Latrodectus hesperus; assembly: GCA_037975125.1. Lineage (NCBI taxonomy): Eukaryota > Metazoa > Arthropoda > Arachnida > Araneae > Theridiidae > Latrodectus > Latrodectus hesperus. Next base: position 16,426,821 of record CM075857.1, on the reverse strand, counting down.
ACAGCATGTAGCACAGAAAAATATAATTTTCTCATTGAAGAAATATTATTAGCTTATTAAAATGTGGAAAATAATTACATACAAATTTAAAGAAATTAATTTTCTTATTCACCAAATAATGTTACAAATATCACTTCAGTACATCTGATTCTCAATTCTTTTTTTAGGTACTACATGTAGAAAACTATAAAAAAACTCACATAGTAAACTATCAATGCAATTTAATTTATGAAACATATTGCAAACAGAAACATATGCAAAATTCTATTTTCAATAAGTCTAGCAAATTATGCTTGCTTGAAACTTCACAAGCTGTTGCACGAAATGTAATTTATATCTAGTTCAACAGACAAATACAAGGTAAACAAGAAAGTTCTTGTTGATTTTAATGACCTAAAAGAACATGACCTACAGAAAGTGTAGATTATTGTTAATGTTCAAAGTAATCCCCATTAGCATCCAGAACCTTCTGCCAACATGTCTCCAGTTGTGCAATCGCCTTGCGATAAAACTCAGGGTTTTTGGATAAAAAGAAGTCTGTGACCATTTGGAGCAAGTCATTGGTGAAGGATTTTCGATAGAGATGGTTGTCCAGGGAATCTAAAAGATGGTATTCTGGTGGAATAAGGTAAGGAGGATTGCTCTGGGTAACTGTGTTGAAACGAACTGGAATTCTATTAAAAATATGATTTTAATGGCAGCCAGAAAGTTTATCCCAAGAGGACAACTGTGGAAAAGGAAACCTTACTTAACTACTAAATCACCTTTACTACAATTTCTACTGGAAGAGAAAAAAAGAATTTTTGAAGCCAGAGATAAAGGCAATGGTGATTTTTCAAGAGTTGAATTAAATAAAATTAACGCAAAAATTAAGAGATTATACACACAAATCAAACAGAACAAATGAAATGAATTGGTTCCATTTGTCCTGTTTGGGAAAAGCTTTAGTATTGCAACAACCCATTTTAAAGAAGAAAATATAAAGAAGAAAAAATAACATGGATTGTTCCAATACTAGAGCTTTTCTTATGCAACAGGATTGAAAGAAACAAAACTTTAAACAATGTTAAAGATGTTTTTAACTATATTTAACTTTCAAAAATGATCAATCAAGCAAACACAAGAGAAATTAAAAGAGAAAGCTGATAAATTAATGAGCAAAATACAAGTAATAGACAAGAAATAACAATTTTTGTTTAATAAACAAACAAATCCATAAATGCTTATGTGTGGCTATGTACAGAAAATCTTTATTTTAAACATTCCTTTTAAACTTTAATAAGTATTCTAAAATGTATTATTTAAAACAAACAGCTGGCATTGTAATGTCAAGAGATGTTCTTATATTAAATACTGAAATTTTGCTCATATTCAGGAGAAATTCTGTCAAACTGTAAGCATGCAAAGTTATTTAACTCATGATTTAAGAAATTAATGATCAATGATTTTGGATAAACTTGGTTTAATTTAGGAGCAAACTTTTAAAATTAAGTTCACAGATTTTTGAAATTCATTGAACATATTCAGTGCTTGAAGTTGTTGCAAATGGATATTTCACTGCATGAAAATAAGCCAAGCTGAATGGTCGTGCTTGAACATTCAATATAATAGTTTGCTAGTTTCGGATTCAGTGGTTATAATGGATCCAATCTTATTAAGCCCAAGAGGGAAAAACCATTTAGCAGCAAACATTGCTGATTACACAAGAAAAAATAGAGAAAATATTGCATGTTCTGGCTGTTGCCAGTGACTTTTTGCAAAAGTATGAGTGATGCATGTGAAGTTTTAGCAAAATAAAGAAAAATCAATTTTTGTAATGGATTTTGCCTTCTTTTTCTACCATCTGCTGATCAATACTCTTTTTAGGTGATGCTATTGTGAAACATATGGGTGAGGAGATGGGTACAACTATAAATACACTAAAAGAAATCAAAAATAATTTTTTTTTATTCTAATAACTCTGGCACTATTTTTCAATATAAAAACCTTCAGAACAAATTTGATTTCTACATTATCTTATTTAACTGCTTTTGACATTGTACTTTTTAACTCATTTAACAAGACAAAGAAATAATAAAATTTACAAAAAAAGAACTGTAAGAACTCTGTTGTTCCAAGAGTTGTTAATACATGATCTACAAGATTTTCTCTTTAGTCTGGATAAAGCTAATTTATTATTAGCAAATCACTGTTGAATCAATAATTTTTAGAACTAATAAAAAAAGAAAAAAAAAGAGTATTTTCACTAAAATATGCAGTGGTAATTTTTTTTAGTAGGTCGATTGCATACAAGAAGTTTTTACATTTCTGAGGGTGATGTCACAACTAGTTCCATCACAACAATACTTAAATTGTGTAATGACAATGATAAATTTTGCTTTGAAGACCAATTAAATTTTGGAAAAAATTAGTCTTGAAAAATACCTTAAGCTATTAAGTGAAAAGGAAATATTAGATTTCATTGCAAATTTCACCTAAAATATAATTTTTAAATTAAAATCTCAATACCAAAAATTTTTAAAAGATGAAAATCCATTCTCTACACATATTCTGGCTTAAATAATTTATAAATGCAGTTATCAAAATTTGAAGCTAAGTTTTGATTTATTTTTAGTTAAATAGAGATTAAAATTCTGACATAAGTTTCATTCCAATCCATGCCCCATTCTCAGTTCAACCTTGAACAAAAATTCGCTGTGAGTAAGGATTCAAAACAATATTCCAAATAAAAAAATAATTTATTCAGAGAGAATAAGTTTATTACTTTTGTTCTCTCCATAACCAGAGAAAAAATGTTTTATTCTGCATAAAAAAAATTCTGCACAAAAAAAAATCTTTTTAATAAAAAAAATTATATTTAAATGATTTGATTATATGAGCCAGAAAACGTTTTCCTCACTATAATTACAGTGAAGTCTATTCAGTAAATGACTTTTATGCCTTAATTGATAAAACACTTGATTTCCCCCTGAAAAATCTTATTCCAGAAAATTAAATGAAAGCATCACTGGCAAATCATATGAACCAATCTTGATGCTAAGAGAGTCAATAATAAAATTATAGGAATTCCAACACAACATTATGTATGCATGTATTACCAGTACAAGCAATAATTTTATTAATATTTTAAAATTTTAGTTCCACATTTTTTTTTTTCTTATTTTCAAAATAACTCACATTTAAGAAAGAAATAGAAAATAGAAATTCATTTTGTTACCTTCGCTACAATTTGCTGATCAATGACAGAATAAATGTTATATAAATTGATAAAATATTTATTTCAGAACAGATAGTTGAATATTTATTTCAGAACAATGTGGGAGAACTAGTTTGTGTTCCATACTCATTTAGCTTGAGTAATTTAACTTAGTCATCTAATAAAACATTAACAGATATTTCAGAAACTAGGCCCAGATGATATGATGTACAATGAAAATTTTTTATATAATTACAAAAATAAAACCATGTTTTTGTTCATTTTTACTTGAAATATTGATCTTTCAAAAATATGATTTGGAAGAAGGAAAAAAAATTATCATAATAGTATATTTATACAGAATAAATATCTAAAATAATAAATTTCTAAAATTACTTATACATTTTAAGTTCATTTATGCAATTATCTAAAACCATGGAATACCTCTATTTTTCGGAGTTACTTTTTCATATTGAGGAGTAATAACAGTTTTAACACACACAGGCAGTTTCCCATCTGGAATAAGCGAAGGACTTTTGTGATATATTTGTCCAGAGGAAAGATTTTTAATGATAGCCCGATTTACAGATTTTTTCTTTCCCTCACAGCTGTTGTACATCTGAAACAAAGGAAATGCAAAAAACAGTTTAAGTTTTATAGTTAAAATTTGCTTCATATATAAAAAATTAACCGACTACTTTTTAATACAAAAAGAAAGAGAAAAATAAAAATTATAATATTTCCATTATTTGTAAACCTATAACATAAATGCAAATATATTTTAATAAAATTAGGAAATTTATAAATGTAAAAGTATAAAACCAATTGAAAACTGGTGATTACAATCAATTAAGAGTATAGCAAGCATGTTTGAATAGTAAAATACAATTGAAACAATAGTGGAGATCAATTTACCATGAGATTCTTCAGCTTATTAGGACACAACTAATTATAGAATCAGCTAATGCATAGATTTTTGAAAACTTATTACTTATTTTTTACATTTATCCCTATTATTCTATCAGTATTTAAAAGACTATTTTTACTTTAACACAAGTAGATACTTTTTCTAAAAATTATACACAAATATCAAAATTCAAATAAGAGGAGAAATCATATTGTAAATAATTTTTCATTGATTAATGCTTAGAATGAAGTCATTAATCACGTGATTGTTTCATGTTAGGCAAGGTATACTAAATATCAGAAGTCCAGAAATCTACAAGCAACCAGGTGGACTTTTTGTGAGGGTTTAAATGTACACAACTGGTTTTATAAAATAATTTATTATGATTTGTTATTATTGGAAATTATATTTAAATATAATAATATTCATTTTTACTATTTTATAATATAACAATACTCATTTTATTAATACTAATAACCTAAAATCTGAGAAATACTTAATCCAGTATGCTTTTATAACTTTTTAATTTTGAGAAATATTCTACATTTTTCATTATTTCTTCTATAAATTAATTAAATAGTTACAGCTTCTTTTTTTGAGAAGTTATAAGGTGTGCATTCCTTGTTTTTAATGTTTACAAAATGTCTGTTTGCTGTTTAAAACGGTACTTTTTAAATCATTAGGGTGGTATTATTTCAAAAGCCCGGTATTGTTTTAAAAGATAAAATAAGTCTTCAAGCTATTTGTATATTTATAATAAATTTTAGAATTATAAAAAAATTGTTAGTAATATTTTATTTTATTTTATTTAAGAGTTGTCACTCAAAAATTTGCTATTTACTTTATTTTATATCAGTATGAAAAGATAAATTTTTATTCACTCTTATTTGAGATTTTTTAAATTTTACTTTTGAATGCATTGTATGTTACTTTTTTTTACTTAAAATATTTTTTTGTCCTTTTAAATATCACAACATACATGTGCATTGTGATTAGGAAGTTAAAAAAGCATTAAATAATTAGTAATTTTTTCCATTGAATTTTTAACTTAAAATTCAATTCTTCATATGATATTTTAGTCATTCATTAAGAATTACAATATTCACGTTAAAATTTTATCCAAATTTAATATTTTTTAGACTAACTAGGGTTACAGAAAAGACTATTTCATGTGTGTTTAAAACAATTGTTAGTTGAGAAATATTAAGGTTAACATCATGAAATGTATTCTTTTTTCATGGTTACCTTAATGATTCTCAAAATTGTTTCTTAGCAAGTAAAATGTTTTAGAAACTAAAAATATTATAAAAAAATGTAATAAAAATGAATAAAAAAAAGAAAGAAAAAAGTGGGGGTTTTGAAAAGAATTAATATAAGTTGAGATTTTAAGAACATAAAAAAGTTGAAAATCAATTAATTAATAAATTTTTAAAATAATTTTGCAGTAAAATCTATATCTTGTTGTTAAATTTTAAATTGATAACTGAGTTAGATACTTTTACAATATCATCACACGACTAAGTTAATGGAATAAGGTTAATTGTCTTTGACTGTATAATCTTTGGTAAAGGCAACACTATAGAAACTACTTTTTCTGTTGAAAATAAAATTATAAATCTAGAACTGCTTAATAAATTTAACAAGATGTGGACTGTTAAATTTTTTAAGTATTTTTTACTATATGGAAATTTATGAAATAAAATGACACAAGACCATAAATAGTATAACAATTTTTAAGTTGAAATGTTCACCTTAATCTCAATAAAAAGTTTTAGATTCAATTTATCAGCTTTTTTTAATTTTACCCCATAAGAAAAAATATATTAAATAACAACATTTAAAAATTTTTTCTAGCTTTAATATAACTTAAGTTAATCTCCAATTAGGAAGATAATATTTTAAAACATAGTGAAATGTCATCAGAAACCCTTTCTTTTTAAAATTGTTATAAGTTAAGCCAGGTGAATATTTTACAACCATTCCTAGCATTTTTTAGCTACTAAAATATGTATTATAAAATTAATCAAATATATATACTTTATAAAATAATAAATAAAATTACAAAAAACACACATTAAGTTTTTTTTAATTTAATTTTCTAAAATTTTCAACCATAAATTCTGTGTTAATTACATAAAAATTTTTTACCTCACACACAGCATGAACTCATTGTAAACAAACGTGTGTAACTGGGTTGGGGATAAAAATGAAACATGCTGAATATTTAATTTAGCGGAAAAGTTCATCGTAATTTTGTTATATATGATGTCATTTTGTGATGGGTTAATGCAGAGCTGGTGAAAGCATCATGGAAAGCACCATTGCTCAGACACATTGGTGGACATGCTTGCAATAAGCTTTATAAATGAAATATTTTTCTTTTTAATTGAAATAATATCAAGAAATGTAGTTAGAAATCGAGAAAAAAAGTAGTAGATTCTCTTTGAAAAAAATGAAAAGAGCAAGAATATTAACAAATTGAGAAACGTATGACTGTTGAAAACTTTAATAGCATTTGCCATAATAATTCTGTTATGAACCGTAATTTCTTAAAACTGAATGCATTTCTTGTTGTTGTTTGTTGTTTACAGTCCTTCAAAGATCTAGCGGCAGCTAGATCAGATCCATGACACTGTGGACCCTTGCGAAATTGAGTATCAAACGCGGACATACGTAAACATCCACCAAAGCAAATACCAGACAATCTAGGATGTGATTGAGGGAAGCCGGCTTCAGATTGCATTTTAAATGCATTTATAATAATTATAAGTGAGTTCTAAGTCCAATTATAGGTTTTTAGTATAACTTTAGATTAAACTGGGAAGAAATCCTTTAAGTATTTGTTAAATTATATGAATAAATGTGTGACAAGAAGGGTCAAAACTTTCAAGTAATCTATTTTGAAAATATATATAATGGAAATATTACACAAAATATACAATAAATGGAAAATTTTGATTAATAATTTAACAATAAATTTACTTACTTTTGTAGTATGCAACTTTTTAATCAAAATTCTGTTTAATATTTCACATTAACTTGGCATATTAGTTAATAATAATGAAATGAAAAATCAAAAATAGATTTTTAATAACAATTATTTTAGCTAAATGCACAAAAATTATTTATTGCTATATACAGAATGTAAAATAATGTTGTTCATAACTATATGAAGTAACACAAAATATTCAAATATTCCAAAATTATACCTTGAAAAGAATCATTAAAAAATTATAAAAATAACTAATGTAGTTAAATCAATAATATTATGATTTATATAAGGGCTTCAACTGGAACTAAACTAAGAACGGAATAAATAAAACATTTTGGTTGAAACAGAAATTGAACCAAAAAATATTGGTTTATTTTTCGTTCGGGTTATCTTCAGTCATTTTTTACTGTAACCAACTTTTTAATTGTTTCTAAATTAACCTCAATCCTGTAATTATTATTATATGTACATTGCAACTTGATGTCTTATTTTGATGTTCAATAATATCTTTCTGTTTCAGTTTCGCATGAAACTACTTGTAGAAGGCAGATTTGATTTAGTTGAATGAACTAAAAGTATAGCTGATTTTTTAAGAAAAATATCAGTCAGTGTTATATTTTTATATCTCAGCAAGAGCTCTTCTAGGAACAGACTATTTAAATAGACAAAGCAACAGCTCAGCAGGAAATATACTGTGCACCCTAAGAAATGGAATATATAGTATGCATAATTATACCTGCCTGTCTAATTAGTCATGAGATGTAATAAGACTAGTAAATGTAGGAATTAATACATGAAGAGTAAGTATAATGGTCAACTAGAAGTAAATTGTCAAGTAAAGAATAAATTAAAAATCATGTTTAATTCTTCTTTTGTTTGGCCTCCCAAACTCAGTTGCATCCACAGAATTCTAATCAAAAATGTAACATGTATGTTAAAATCTTTTTTGAATTGGAAAGATTTTAGCTAATCTTTAGTGCAAAATAATTGAGATTATTATTTTACAGACAGTAAAAGGATTAAATGAAAATTTTCATACCACAAAGAGAAGAATAATTTTAAAGTGATTTTTACAGCATTTGGTGACTTTTACAGTATTCCAATATAAAATTATAAAAAAATATTTTGCAGATATTTCATATAATCAGTTATTTTATAGGGAAACAATGTATAGATACAAATAGAAAGTGATAGTTTAATAGTAGCTTATTTGGACTAACATTATCAAATTTTGCTTTTTATGTGACAAAAAATATAGGCTATGCAACATTTACAGAATTTTTAAAACAAATCACAATTTTTGGAAAAATGCAGTTCAGTAGTATATGAGGAAACACGATTCTTCTACTGAAAGTGATGACAATGAACTTTAGGGACTTTTTTAAAAACTTAAGAATCAACAAAAAAAAGGCATCCTATTTCTACCAGGTTTGACATTGAGTTCATTTTAAATAATTTTGACAATGTACGAAGGCTCGATATAATATTAATATATTAGATTTTTGGGAAAAGAATAAATTTACCCATCCACACTTGACTATGATTGCAATGGTGGTTTTGGCTGCTCCAGCAATAAAAGTTATCACAAAATAACATATCTAGGTTTAAAAATTTTTTTCAGGACAATGGAAGTAGTTTTATGGAAACTACTTTAATAATAATTAGAGGTAATTTTCATATATTAATCAAGAACCTAGTTGTCAAATGTGATTTTGTTAATGAATAACAATACCAATTCTCATCATACTCTGCTGACTTCTTTTATCATACATGCTGGTTCACATATTGTACCAATTAAAAAAATAATAAAATCAATTTCATTTTGATATAATTATGCTTTTGTTATGTTAGAATAATATTTTGAGTGAAATTATTAATTTAGAACTGAAACGGAAACCCTTATTTTTGAAGGTATGAAAATCGGATCTGAGCTGGTACATCTTACTTTAGTTGAATCGGAATGAGGCCCTGATTTATGTTTCTTCAAATACTACTTCTTAAATATGAGAAATTCTGTATAATAATATGAACTTATAACGATGAGTAATTCATATTTATTGGTGATACATTATTATATATTAAAAAGAAAATTACAAAATTATGAATAAATAAATATATAAAAGATAAAATTTAATAGAATATAATTGTTTCTTACTTTTTCTTCTTTTCCTTCTGTAACAAGAATAACAATTCTGCCTTTTCTAAATCTGCCAGTTCTACCCATTCTTTGAACAAGACGAATTGGAGACTTTGGGCAATCATAGCACACAATTAAATCAACTTCACCAATATCTAAACCTTCTTCGCCTACACAGGTAGATACTAAAGTATTATAACCACCTAATCTAAATTGTTCTAAAACCTGAAGAAATATGCTAAATTTAGACATCAATACTCAATTAATAATTATATAAATTAAGTTATGAATTACATTATATAAATTAAGAAAAAATTTTAAACAAATGAAATATACATAGAACATTGACAAAAAGTGATAAGAGAATAAAATGAAAGTTGTAAAATGAACAGAAAATAAGTGCATAAAACAGTTTCCTCTTTATGTAAATTAAAATTTTATACAGAAATAGGATACAATGGAATCCCATACCAGAAGAACAGATGTTTAGGCAGAGCATAATTCTTTATATTGCACTCCAGAAGATGGCATTCATTAGCATAGCACAAGTTAAAACAAGATTTACCAGAAAACAGCAGCTACTAATGTGCATGCTAATCTCTAAGTTCATGAGCTCATTGCAAATACATTCATTGATGGTTTTATATCACAAAAAATCCTATATAAAAGAGTTTTAGATGTTGATGAATTAACATAATAAACAGCGGTGCACTTGTAGCAGTGGACGAGTATTCTATCAGCTGTTTAGATTATGCTGTAGGGATGTTCTAGTTGATCCATTCTTCCAAGCTTGAATCTTTGTACATCTTTTATGCTGCACAAGAGTTGTGCTTAATGACAATTTGAACATCTTTCCCAAAGGTTGATGATTCCCTTCCATATAAACTCCATAAATTAAGGAAATATTATCTCTTTTGTCAATTTTAATTAGTTGTTTTTTCTAATATTCAGTCTTACAAGATAACCATGGACTACTCACTAGAGTCTTCTATTTACACACTTTCAGTAGCAATTCTAAGCATTTTGCTCAAACTAAGGATGCATGGTGACTCAAAAATTTTAATTATTTGCATGATATGCTATGATTATCATATATTTAAAATTTCAAATGCATCACATTATTTTTTCATGGTGCATTTTTTACAATCATGAGTTCATATATACATTAGCTTTTTAAGAGAAAAAGCAAATATATTTTAATGTTGGTAAACAAGTCCTTAATAACAAACATTTCTTTAAAGAAATTGCATAATTTTAATGAGCTAAAAAGAATCTTTTTTATAACTATAGCATTTCAATTTATTTCTAAAACATTGTTTTATTACATTTAAAGTAATAAAGTTATATTTAATATGAAATGCTTTAAATAGAATGAAAAAGAGAAAATATTTGTTAAAAAATACATTCATGTAACATAGTTAATCGAAAGTTATTATGAGAAAAAAATACAATTGCTAACTGGAAAAATTAAATATATAAGTAAATGGAATATAAAATTCATAAAATACATTAAACAAACTGCTCTTAAAAAACAACTGAAATCTCAAATGCTAAAAAAAATTATAAAATTTATTTGTTTGCACTAAACATTTAATTCAAATACATGAAACTGACATTGCAAGTCTTGTACAATACAGAATCAAATATTCACAATTTTTAACCTTTAAAGTAGTACACACTAAGTAGAACATTACTAAGTAGAAAATTACAAAGTAGGAAACAACACTAAGTAAAAAATTAAAAATTAACCTTTTGGAGTTAGTTCAAAAATCAGTATTGATTGGCTCAGATTAAGCAGCATCACATCATTGAATGCCATTCCAGGAGTATTCAATAAGTTGATTTTTTAGGAAGTGATTTTTTTATTATTGAAAAACACAATAGAAAATAGCAAATAAAAATAAATTAAAAATATCCAATCATTACTGTTTTTCTAAGATATCTTGGAAAGTCTCTTAGCTGTCATATTTAAAGAACCTTAGAATATAAATTTATCAAGATACAAGTGCCACAGCTCTGAAATATACTGATATATACAGATAAAAAGATAATGAACAGATTAGTTCAATTGATTTCAAGAACTATGCAAACTGAAAGTGTTTGGGAAATCAATAGAGATTTGATATAAACCACCCAGGAATTTACATCTATTTTGTAAGAATGACTGAATCTTTTTGAAAGTCATTTATATCACTTATAAGTTATATCCCACATTAATCATGTTATGATATAGTTTCACCATAAACCTTGATATTTCAATAACAGTAGTTTATTGACAATTATGAATGCCAGTGCCCTCTATTTTAACACCACTTACCATTTTGAATGCATCTATTAGTTTCTTTCATTCATTTTCTTCTTTCAGAAATTCTACAAAACATATAGATTCCTAACTGGAAGCATCTGATACTTGATTCAAAAATTTATATTATTTTAAAATTATATTAATTTGATTAAAATTTTAACATGAATATGAAAGTTTTACAAAAATGATTTTTTTCATAAGCTTCCTACAGTTGCTTTTTAACTAAACAAAAAAATAAATAAATAAATAAATAAAATAAACAATGAAACATAGAATGAAATACATTTATCCCATAAAGTAATAAATATGTAAAATTCATTATTTTAGCTCAAAATTGAAATGAATTATTCTAACCTTTAATTGATGTTTTTGGGAGTACCCAAGATTGGTGGATGATTTTGAAGCCTGACCAATAAAACTCATGCATTTTATCATTGGTTGATGAAAATTTAACATGTCAACAATTTCTTGAACACTGTCTCGATATTGGGAAAATATCATTACTCTAGTATTTCTATCAGCATCTAAATAATCAGAAAAATAGTATTCACATATAAATTGAATGGAATGAATAAAAAAAGTCAGAGTTGGCTTAGTCATTTCATAAACAGTGAAGATATTTACATTCTTATTTTTAATTGTTTGGCTGAATAAAAAGAACGTACAAATACTCACCAGCTTTCGAAGACTTGAAATGATCCAAAATAATATCTAATAATTTCTCTAGTTTAGGATGGCCAGGAAGAACCCTTTTTGAATGTCTGACATTCTGAAATGGAAGACAATAATAAAAAAATGCTTTTATAAAAATGTCATTATCCTTAAAAAAAGTCAGGAAATGAAATAATTTTCTTTAACATAACTACAATGCCTTATGAATAAAAAATGCCATCTGATAAAATAATAAATAGTTTTCAAAATCTTCATAACTTCCACAAAATCTCTTTGAAAAATACTCCACTAAAGACTATTCAATACCTACATGATTCAATTCACAGGTGAACCCAAAATACATTACTTGAAATTGACAGTCCAACACTATTTTAGCAAAGAATATTTTATAAACCTAGAAATTAGTTATTTAATGCTTATGAATAAAGAACAATTCAATGCTGTGTTTTATAAATCAACAATGCTAAAATTATTTATTCACTTTATAAATTTTAGAGATAATTGTACTTTATAAATTTTAGTTGGTTGGTTGGGTTTTATGGCACAAGCTCAAAAAATGGACATGCTGCATCATTTTGTAAATTTTAGAGTTAATTTTTTTAACAGTGCTAAGTGATTAAATTAATTCAATACATTTTTTTATGTATCTATGATGATGTTATTATTTATTTAAAGTTTTACTTTTGAAATCTTAAATCGTAATGTTTTTGCTTCATTTTTGCTCCAGTATGTTCTATCCATATTTTTAATAACAGAAATGCATTTCATTCGGAGAGTGCATACTTTATGATATTTATTAACTAATCTAAAATTATTGCAGATAATTAGTAATCTTTGTAAAGTAAATGCAAATTTTTAATCCACTTTTACTATGCACAAAATTATATATAACAGAAACTAAGAAGTCATCTAGAATATGAATTTCGATAAATAAGATATACAGTAAATGCTCATTTTTATGAACCTCTAATTTACAAATACTCACATTTTTATGTACTAGTGGCTAGTCCCCACCCTGACACCAGACACTGATATTTTTGACTCCCATTTCACACTGAAATTTTGAAAAATCTTTTACAAACTTTTGTTTCTAAATTTTTTTTTTTTTTTGAAAACGATTGTTTTTTATATAATGCCTGAGAACTTGATTTATTCTAGAGCCACAAAGTGACATGTGCAATGTTCCAGACATTGTAGGAACAGACATTTGATGAAAATGATCTGTCGTGAAAGGAAAGTTCCTTAGATGCTTGAAATTCCTTTCGAGTACTTCTGAAATATAGATTCACATGAGAAACACACGGAAAAAGTATCGTATGATGAAATTATTGAGAATATAAGGAATGAGAATGAAAAAGAGTTTTCAGATATCAAACAAGAAAACATGATATAGTGCAAAGATCACCTGCAAACAAACAGGACTAAAGTACTTCTTTGAGGGAAAAAACGAAATGATTTTATATTTTGAAAAATAGAGAACATATTTTTAAAAATGGATTTTTTAAGCACAGAAAAGATAATTACTTTGCCTGATTTTTCATCAAAAAAGTGAAAGTGTGTACTGTTTTTTAATTGTGAATTTTATTTTGCATGCTTCTTATAGTGTATTTTAAATAATATTTTCTAATAGTATTTTATTTATAAACTAAAAGTAGCTTAGTAAAAAAGATCAGTTCTTTATATAATTTTCTATTTTACAAAAAAGATATAGAAATATACATGCTTAAGCATGTATAATAATTTATTAAATGAAATTGTCTATAATATGATTTAAAACAGTTTGAAATAGAATAGCATTGAGGATTTTACCTACACACATACACATAACATAATTGAAATAATAATTCAGATAATTTCATAGGGCAAAATGCATGCACATTCACCTTTATAATAATATCAAAGATTTCCTATTACAAATCATGGTTATGTTATATTATGCAAAGTTTTTATTTTAAAACACAGCTTTTCTTTAGCCATTAATTGTCATAGGGAACAGGGATAGTGTTCATTTTAAAGATAAATTTACTTTTTGCCAGAAAATAATATTTTCTACAATAATAACTCTCTATACATGATACTATTCTAGATCAAATATAATGAGAAAAGCATAAAGTCACACAGCAATGTTGATTGTCCAGTTTCCAAACTTTAATATCACAATATATTGAGAGTCAAGTTTCAAGTACTCAGTATGCAACTGACATTTATTGCTTGACATTTTATTTTTCATGCACCAAAGTCATAAGATTTCAGCACATTCAATATATTTTAAATACTGACTATGAAACACACAATTTAATCTATACACATTCAGTATACTTTTTGAAGCATTTCACAATTTTTAATATCTATTTTGATCAGAAGGAATTTGATAATCTAATCAATAAACAAAATAATGTAGTTAAAATAATGAAGGATATTAGATATGAATTATGATGATACAAATGAAGCAGAGAGAATTTATAGTATAAGAAATTAGTGTTTTTTAAAAGACTTACAGTTATTTTTTCATCTGCATCACAGTCCGGAATATAATTATCTCTAACTTCATCGAAAAGCTCTTGAAATTCACTATTCTTTAATAATTCTGCTCGAGCATGTGGTATAGATTTGTCTCCATTCAGTATACCTGTAAAACAAATAAACCTTAAAATAAAAACAATAATGATTTACAGAACTAAATACAAAAAGGGACAAATAAGCATACTTTTAGTGGATGCTAAAAAAATGAATATATATATGTATATATATTTATTGCCTACAATTGTTTTTAAAAAGTTTATTTAAACAACAATATATAAATAATAAAATATTTTATAACTACCACAAATTATTATAACATATTTCTTATAAAGGATTTTTCAACATTTGAAATATTCAATTTTAATTATTAATTCATAATATTGTTAAAATAATCAGATAAAAAATAAACTTTTACATGAAAATCTTCAACTTTAACTAATATGAAATTATATTTTTCATAATATGAATTATTATAATTTAACAATTTCTAATTATTTTGTGTAAAATAATATAATCCTATTAAATGAATAAGAACTAAACGATTTTTAATCGAAGGATAACTAAGACTTTTAAAAGGACATAATGATATTTTTTATAAAAGCCATTATTTTTTTTAAATTATAAGCACATATTCTGCAGACACTGAGTTGAATGACAAAATTTTACATTTTATCATAACGATAATTATTTTTAGTATCTTGTAATGTTACTTAAAGGAAATTTAAAATTTTGAGGAAAATGGAAATGAAAATTTTTTGACTTTGGATAAAAGATGGCAATTAAAATAAAGTTTAAGTGCAAATAAATATCAAAAAAGAGATTTGTGTAAAATTTATATGCATTAATTCTAAGTCAGGAGGTGTTAAACAACTTTTCACAAAGGGCCATATTATATATTTTGGCACTCTTTAAAGAGTGAAAGTAGGGGGTTTAAATACTTGGTAGAATTACAGAAGATGAATGATGCTTCCAATTTTTCACAAGTACACATTTGTTAAAATGTACACTTCAGAATTTTCATACTTTTACAATACATAAAGACAGGTTTCTACCAATGAAAAATCTCTCAGAAGTTGTGAAGTAATTTTAATCAAATATGAGTCACTCACAGAGCATAGAGTTAATATATATTGCCAATATTTTATTAAAATTAAAGTTAACAGTTAATTCAATTAATCATTTCAATTAATGATGTAATTTAATCATTTTGATTCAAAATACAATTTAATAATTGTTTATTTCCTAAAAGAATAAATAACACATGCAAATGTTTTTATTAAGCTTACAAGATATGTGTAAATATACAAAGTGTATATAAACATATAAGTTAATATCTTAACATGATTTATTTATTGTAAAATATTTGTCTTCTGCTCATTAGAACTACATTTCAACTTTAATTCTCTTTAATATCAATGTTTAAATTACCATTTATTTGCAATTTTTACTATATAAATATTTATACGAATTAATTAATAGTAAACTCCTAATGCCTTAAAGTATGATGTCATGATGTGACTGAATGTAAACAGATTAAATTCTATTATGTATTGCGCTATCTTATTTCTTCCTAGATATATTTCCTTAATATAAGAGAGTTTTAGCTTAAATTTTAATACTTACTAACGTAACATATATTTAATAATCTAAAATTTAATTTTAAAAAATTTAATGCTGTTTTTTTATTAATAAAAAATTTAATGAATTTAAATAATTTAATCACTGCTGGAATTACTGTAACCACACTTGTAGAGAAGCAAAAAGCTTATAAAAGTAGTTTATGGTCCAGTTGATATTCAAAATAATAAAAAATAATTTTGAAAATTATATATGTTGTTGTTGCTTATGACACTTGGACAAGCCAAGCTCGCTATGCGAATTTATGTCAATAGGATGCGTCTTTTGTTTTAATCAGAGCACCACAAAGATGAAAGTATGTCTTTGCTCTTTTTTTAAATCCTCTGATAAATGATAATTATATGTAAAAATGTCAGTTTATATATATATATAGTTACATATAAAAACTGATATCAAAATTTGCTGGTACTATTTTTCAGGATTCCCTACATGAGAAGCTCCATCTCTAAAATTGGAAATTTAGAAGGAAAAACAAAAAATGTAGGAAAAAATTTAATATAACAAATTACTATAATGGAACTTGTGACACAAAATCAATGTTCAATGTGAAAAGTTCTTAAAATTTACCATTGACAAAAAAAGGAAAAAATTCTACAGGATTCTGATGTTTACATAAAAAGAAAGAGTTTAATGAAAAAACAAAGCCTATTCCTTTATTTCCTCAATATTGGAAACACAGAACTCTAATATAAAGTGTTCTACAGCTTCGAGACAAGGTAGAGAATCTCATAAGGAACAATTACACAGGAAAGCATGAGTGAAAATTGTTTTGTACATATGTAAAGAAGCTCTCAATGTCTACCTAGATAGCTTCCTCACTTTAGGCATGATACGTTACAGATACATGCACTTACAGTGTCTCTTCTATATAAAACATTTTTAAGTATTTAAGATTTTTAATAGGAAATTTAGAATTAGAAGTGAAAAATAATTTAATCAACATGTCAAATGATGGTACATTTTAGAATAACAAAAGCATTTAAATAGATAAAATAGAAATAATTTGATGATAAAATAATGTGCATATTTATAATAAAATTTTCATCATTAAAACCTTGTAAAAATTTAAATATAAGTTAAACAAAAAACAATGTGTACATGTAAAACAATTTGAAAATATAAATAATAAAACATGCAATTATTACCAGTCAGAAAATTATAGAAAGGTCTAGCACCATGTAATAAGAGCAATTCATATGCATGATACAGACTAATGCATAAAGAAAAATCTGCCATCACAAGACCATAAGACTGTCTGTCAATATTATTAGGAGGATGCTGACTAAAATCTTCTCTCATTTTTAAGATTTGAAATTTTGAGAGCGATGTAGGATTTCTAGAAGACATGGCTCTTCTCTGGGTCAAACGCTTAA
Organism: Latrodectus hesperus; assembly: GCA_037975125.1. Classification (NCBI taxonomy): domain Eukaryota; kingdom Metazoa; phylum Arthropoda; class Arachnida; order Araneae; family Theridiidae; genus Latrodectus; species Latrodectus hesperus. The sequence continues at coordinate 16,409,078 of CM075857.1, read as the reverse complement.
GGTAAATATTAATAACCTGAAATATGAAAGAAAAAGAAAATATTAAATGTCAAGAATTTTAAGTAAAATTTGGTATAAATACTCTCATGTTAATATAAATAACATAAAAATTTCTTAGTATAAAAAGATTAATACATCATAGATGATATACAATTCTATTGAAAAAGTCAAAATATGATACAATTGTTGCATGAAACCAAAACAGAGTTAAATTAAGAATTAATATTGGTCAGAATGGGAAAGTTCAGTTTGAATTTCAATTAAAAATATGGAACTATTTATGAAATACCATTTTACAATTTAGTAATTATAACAAAATAAAAAATTGGAATTAATATTTTGGTATTAAAATTACATAAAATTTTTAAAGGAATAAAAGAGAAAACCACTTTATTACAACTGAAAACAATTTTTATAAGAAGATTATTACAAAAATGTATAATGTCTTAATATTATTAGTAAATGCTCTTGAGAGTAATATACATAAAGCTATTCTTTATTTAATTGGGTTTTATATAAACTTTCCTTATTTCTTATATCCAAGAAAATAACATGCATATAATTAAAAAAATAATAATAAACATGAATGTTTAAAAAAAATTGGTTGATAATTTATACAGGCTATATTTAAAAAGAATAAAATAACAGATAATTATTTTTTAGTAAATTTCAAAATTAATTCTCTATGATGCACAGCCAGTGCATTTCAATAGTAATATTTCAATATTACAATTAAAATGAACAGAAAACAAATAACTATGATTAATCTAACTCTTAAAGCTAATTAAAATGCAATTTCTAAGTAGATTATACAATTTGAACAATTTTTCATTTTTAATTGCATTAAATTTTAAGGTTAAAATGTTTCATTAGAGCCTATATTACATTCAAATTGAGTGAGAAGAAAAGAAAAAGATTCAGTTGAATACATTTGTGCCATTATATCCACATCTAAAAGTACATGAAAGATAGTAATACTTAAAAATTATTTTTCACTCAAAACTTACTTCTAATAATTAATGTTCAATTAAATGTTAATGTTTAAAAATATACCACAAATATTATGAGAAACAATTAAAAAGAGCAGAAAAGCAAAATTAAGTAACAGTGAGAAAGTAGTTTAGACATCAACATTTGTTGCATTAAATAAAATGTTACAATATTTAAGAAGTTTCATGAATAAAGAAACTCAGACCTATTAAAATTAAAAAAGAAATAAATCATACATCTAAAAATTTGCTTTTTATCTTTGTCAGCTTATCTCCCAAAGGAATAACTATTTTTTCAATATCACGAGCATGTGTATATTGTTTCATATCATCACTATCTTCAGTCCGTATTTCCACATGAGAGATCAACAGATTGGCTATCACAAGTTTCACAGTCTTTAATGAAAAAAATCAAGTACTTATTAATCTTTTATCACTTATACATTATAATAAACAAACAACATATTTTCTACATTAATATATTCTTTATATAACAATATACATTGCAATCCTACGTTCAGTAAACAAGCAAATTAAATGATTGACCAGTAAGTAAATGGTGAACCTAAATAAAATATAAATAGCTTATTTACATCATTTACAATTACGTTTTAATACTGTGTAGTATATAGTCTAATAATTTATTGCATCATCTATCACAAAAACTGTCCACTTTTCCAGAAGGAGTTTTCAGAGATAGTGAGACATATTCATGATGCAAAGAACAAACCAAAAAATCTCTTAAGTACCTACCTTGACTGACATACATGAAAAAGGGAGAAGCACACTATCCACAGGGTTCGTACAGATTTTCAAGAATCAAATTCCAGGAGTTTTCCAGGAGTCAAATCAAAAATTTCCAGGAGATATCAACATTCACGTTAAATAATTTATTTTATTTTAAAAATTGTTCTTAACTAAATATGCATATAATTATATACATGCAATAATTTTCAATCAATTCTGTTAATAATAAAAATAAATAATTACAAACATTAATGAGACAAATGAGACGATTTTTATTTGAGTTACAATTATTAATGAGTTACAATTATTATTTCAAAAGCCTTCAATGAATTTACAGCTATAACAGAAATTTTTTTACTTAAATAATCAATCAACATTTCATATAATACTGGATTATACATTGTATAAAATAATGAGTAATTTTAAAGTTTTTAGACATTTCCAATAGATTTAGATAGAAAAGATTCTTTTAAAAACTTTTGCATCAAACTTTTCAATAATGCATGAACATCTTCAGCAATAAATGGCAACATTGGTTTATCAGTTTCATAAAGTGTCAGAAAAAGGTTTTATTTCTAGTAATAAATATAAAAAAATTGCATTTAGCAGAAAAAAAGTACATCTTTCGTACACTTTAGCACAAAATCAAAAGTTTTGATACCAGGATTAGGAAAATTTTTGTTTTGAACAAATGACATGTTTTAAGATACAGTAACATTTCAAGCAATCTATTGAAAACACTTATATATTCTAACCATCAATGTTTGCAAATCTTTAAAGGAAAATTTACGCCTCTGGGCCAAGGCTATCAAAGGCATCCCTACGAACGGTGAGTACTTAAAGGGTCTGTAAACTGCACTTGCTATTAACTCAATTTCTAGAAATGAATAACATCCATGGCATAAGCATTGTGTGGAATGTGTAGGCTGCAGCTTCCGACATTTACAAAATTTGAATGTTGCTCACTTTTTAAAAAATCAGCCATTTTAGTCAAAACAAACCAGTTCATATTTGGGCTATTCAGTGACAACTAGAGTAATCCACTTGTTCCTAATTCTAAGCACTTCTCATTCACTTTTTCAAACAAAATATCTTCAGTTGAATGGCCTAAAAAATCGGATGAGTAATAGCATGTTTTAACTTTATCATTATCCCAAAATCTTACATGGCAGTCCAATTGTTTTGTTTGCAGATGATTATTTAAGCTTTCATGAAAGAGAAGTACATAATTAGAAACATTCTTAACTTTTTCTTTCAATAAGTTGGAAAATAAAGGTGCAATTCCAAAAACTGTTAAATAAGCACACTTTATTCCAGCACAACTGAATTGCTTTGCAATAGCACTGTCTGGAAACATTGCTTGAAAGCAGCAATTTATATTGTTACAAGAAATGTAGCTGAATCCATTGTTATAAACTTTAAAGGCCCATAGAATTTCAGCCTTTAAAACTTCTTTTGAAGAAACAAATGAATTTAAATTTCAGAGCATCCTTTGAGTTCACATAATTTAACTGGATCAGTAGAAGAGACAAAAATCTTTTAAACGAGTAGATTTTTTAACAGACATAGCTTAATAATATATATATGTTTTTTCTCTTTTATATGGGATTTAATTGCCAATTCGCTCATATTTGAAATACAAAAGTCTTTCTTGCAAAACAGACAATGGGCATGTGTTATTTCTGAACCACGCAAAAGCCAATCTTTGTATGGCTTTTCCAGAGTTGACACATTTCACCAGGCTTATTAAATAATTTATTTCAGTCTTTATTTCATTAATATACAGATTTATCCTGATTCAATAAAATTATATGCAATTTTCATTAAGGTAGACATGGAAAACATGTTTTAACTCAATAATTTTATATTTAAATATTAATATTCAAAGAATTTTTATACAATATAAGGAAAACATCAGCAAATAGAAAAAGAATCAATTAAAATTGCCCATCTTAATTGCGCAACATGTTGATTTTGTTTAGTGATTACTTCACTTCACTTTACATAAATCTAAATACTACTAAACCGAATTAAGAAATTATTGTAGCTGAACTAAATCTTGAAATCTTTAATACAAATCAACAGTAAAGAATACAAAATTTAATATCAATCGTGCCACCATCTAGTGGCAATATTAAACACTCATACTAAATTGATTTTTTCGACAATTTTATTGAAAATTTTAAAAAATTAAAACAAAAAAATCAAAAAATTATAATATTTTCTAGAAAAAAAAAATAAATACATCAAGGTAAGAAAAAATTCCAGGAGTGATTCACAATTTTCAAGGAGTTAAGTCAAAATTCCAGGAGTTTCAAGGGCCCTTAAGATTTTTTTGGAATTTAAGGAGACTCAAGGAGTTTCCAGGAGTTGTGCGAACCCTGTATCCATTTCTAGTTTTTGGCTGGCATCAAACCCATGACCTTTGGATTTGAAGAACACAGTCAATTAAATTTTAAAAACATAACTTTATAATTTGTGTTTGAACAAAATATAAATGTTCTTAATATTTTAAATATCATTAAACACTTATGGTTTATAAAAGCCTCCCAACAAATATTTAAAAAATTATACTTGTAATTATATGTGTATAAAAGAGAGACAGAAGGTTACCAATATTTTTTTGATTTTATATAGTTGAATAAACATGCCAATGAGCTCATATGAAATAATATGCAAAAATAAAATTTTTAATATAAATTATAACAATAACGAGCATAATTTTTTTAAACACAATTCAAAATTATACATGCATTGAGAGCAATTACTTACCAATATGTAACATATTATAATACTAATACTCTAAAAAAATTTAAGTCTTTGGTTATTAATATTCTTTAAACATTATACAAGACTCCCAAACAAATAATTACGATACAGAATTATAAAGTATTTAACACCAGACAAAAAGATTTAAATTCATGAGAATTAGTTTAAAAACAGATTGGAATTACAGGGCTCAATATAAATAAATATTCCAGACATTTAAATATCATTAAATGTGAATTATAAATTTCAACAATCTCAAACCAAACTCCAGATCATGTGAAATGATTCATAAAGTAAAATTGATATGAGTTACATTTAATACTAATAGAGAATTAAATTATTTTGACTTTAGAAACCAATATCTTTGTGCATGTGTGCATCAATTTTTTATCTCTTTCCACAATTACGCACTAGTACATAGTTCAACACATGTGTTTCCTTAAATATAAATTAATCTAATTCTTATTTTCATTAGTTCCAGAACTATAATATAATTATAAGAAAATGACATCAAGACATCATCAAAATATAAAATATTAAACAATATTTAAATAAATAAATCTATTTTTTTCTTCTAATAAATGACAAATTATTAATTTTTGATTTTAGAAATTAATTTTAAGTATTCAAAATTTTCTAAAATTAAAAAAAATATTCTAATAAAAAAAGGAAACATTTTAATTAAATCTTAAAAAATATCAGGAATTTTGAACATAAATATTTTTTTTTTTTTTTTTTAGTTTGCTACTTCAAAATTAGATATTTTAAAATATTATTGACAGACACTTTGAAATTTACATTTGCTATTAATTTTAATTTCTTCTTCTTTTTCAGTAAAAGCCAATACTAAAATTAATCACACCATAGTTTTTTCCTTCTTTTACTTTTTGAGGAGCATAGTTCCTGCTCTACTAATTAATAAAAAAGATTAATATTTCTTTAAAGCATACAAGTCACATCACTTTAATAAAACACTGTAAGATTATTTGTAAATTTATGTAAAATTATGCATACATATTAACATAATTAATTTCTAATCGGACACTCATTGATGTACATCAAAATATACAAAAATGAAATCACATTTAAATTGAAAATTTTTGTTGAGTTTTATAATCAACCCCAAATAAAATTTATGAGTAAAAAACATTAAAATGAAAAATATATTTCCATAACTTAAATAAGCATTTTAAGAGTATCATTTTTTATATCAAAAAGAAGATTAATTTTTTAATAACATTTTTTAATAAACACTAAATTTTAGGCAGGCAACATCAATAATTCAGAATTATAATTTTGTTATTTCCCTTATTTTTCATGTTTACAAATAAAGAATATTTTTATTAGCAAAAGTAATCAAAAATATCATTCTGACATTGATTCTTTTAAAAAAAATTATGATTCAGACTTTTCTCTTTTTAATAAAAAAGATAAAAATAATATAGAGTTTTTAAGAACAGTTATAAATAGTAACGAATAGAATAAACAGTTATAAATTTTAACTTTAAAACTTAAAAATAAAATTTAAAAAAGTAAGAATAATTAAGACATGCATATTTACATATTTTAGTGTGATAAAATAATCAAACTAAAACTACTGTAACAGGAGTAAAAAAAATTTATAAAAAATCTTGTCCCCAAAATTGTTTTTAAGTATTTTTTTCATTTTATAATGTTGTTAATACATTAGCAATTTTCTATATTTTGTTTAAAAAAGTAACATTTTCTTTCTTTCCATAAAGGCAGAAAAAATTCACAATATTTTTTGTTTCTAGTTTATGTACAAAATATGTATGACTTTTGTTTCTTAAAAAATAAATCAAATACCTGTATATCACTACCAGGAGTGGCTGTAAGAGCTAATACACGAAAATGAGAAGTATGTGATTGCAATTCTTGGATTACCTGAAAATATTAAAAAATGTTAACATGAATTTTACATTTAGAAAAAAAAACATTTATAAATTTTTTTAATAGTTTCTAATGGTAAAAATATTCTTTACCTTTTTTTTAATGAAGGGCAAGCTATAAATCTTTGTAACATTTGATCAAGTGGTAAATATTTACCATTGTACTACAAATTTAATTCATGGGAATAAATGTATTAAACTTAAATATACCTCAAAAGAAAAAAATATTTTATTTAAAGAAATGTTGAAAATTTTGGGAAGTAGAAACTTGAAGTCAATACATTTTTTACTAATTGCTATATTAAATTTATTTAAAAAAATAAAATGTTTTAATATAATAAAACAAATAAAAGCAAAAAAATTCAGTTTCTCAGAATAAAACATAACACTAATAAACAGAAAACAAAGTAGAACAGATTTATTTCCCAGGCATAATGCTTACTTATAACACAGGCAATTTTTTTGCATATCTGTTTAAAATTAATGTTCAAAACAATATTTTGCTAAAAATCAATATTTTAAACAGGCATTTATAAATTCAAATGCATAAATATATATCTCAAGGCAGTAACTGCATGCTACATTTAAAATGCTCATGGACTAGGTTTATTCAAAAGGAAAATGATAATTTGATAGAATTAATGAAATAATCTCAATTCAAACAAAATAGTTATTTCAGAGAAATAAGATGATAAATAGACAAGTTTTTGTTTAGATGGCGAATTTATAATTTTATTTATACACAACTTATATTACTTATGTTCCAGTAAATAAAGAATAAATTATAAAAACAAATATTTTTTAATTTACTACATAATAAAACCAAAAAGATCTCATTTCTTTAATATATAAATCATTTTTTAAAATTTCCCTTGTGAAATTTGAATTATTTTTTTGGATAAGCTTGATTTCAGTTTCATTTCCAATAGACATTTGAATATTTTACAAAGTTTTTTTTAAAAAAAATATCTTATTTTTTAAATTCATTTGAAAATCTTAATTAAAAAAAGGCTTTTTTCTCTAAAATATTTCTTTTATCACAAAATAATGATTATACTTTAATTGTAATATTTCAGTTATGTATAACTGAGTTTCACAATACATATTTCAATATTTAATACTTTTAAATGCTTTTCAGTTGAAGCATAAAAATATAACAAATTTATTCTTATGGTACTAAAGAACACATTCAATATTGTACTGCACATTAAGGCTCACATTGATTGAGAATCGATAAAACAATATCTTAAAAATCACAAGACTTTTATTCATGCAAATTCAATAAGATACAAGAAATTCCAGCTGTAGAAATCACAATTATACAGCTTCAATTCAGTTAATACAACAGAAAATAGCTTCCAAACATAGAAGTCTTTAATACTCCAGACAGCCTGCAGCATCTAAGCACTAGACAAGCATTCAAGACTGATCATCTTCATTAATTCTTCTATGCTGGACAGTGGTATTTATAGCTGACTTGGCATGAAAATCTAAGAATTCTGCAAAGTTTCTAGAAGATTCTCAGCTATCTCGCTTTATATTGATTCTGTGATAAATTTTTCCAGAAATAGATATTTCTCGCCAAGAATCTCACCTAAAGGTCACCACACACACAAGTCATTAGAAATACCACCACTTTTAATTGAAAACACGGCTAAATTGTACAATTTTCGCCCCAAACCTGAATACATCAGATCTGTCTGAAATATTTTAAGGCAAAAACACGTGATGTTTATCAATTTGTAACAATATTATTAAAAGATCCTATATGACTACATTAAGAAATTAACTAATATTAATAACAAGAAAAACTTAGCAATCTCGGAATTTGCAAAGTTTGTGCTTTTGAAATTTTGACTTTGCAAATAATACTGGTTTACAAATAATAAAACATTTAACACTGTTCTGCTACTAGTAATTGTTAGAACAAAAGTTGAGTTGTATGATTGAATTAATCCAATTAGGACATCAAGAGCTTTATTTCCTTTCTTTTTATTTATACATAACAGCAGAGGACAGTAAAGTCAAAAGAAAGTACAAATTATGTTCATTCAGAGTGCTAATTGCACCATCTGTTATATAATGTGAGAGACCTTATAATAATAACAACATCCATAATGATGAAAAATATTACAACCTAAGGTCTTGAAAATGCAGTCATAACTTTCACAAAAAGAATTAAAAACATACATTTTGAAATGATATCTTGAATTATATTAAACTATACAGGAACACCAATTTAAATTAATTCAGGCTGTTTTATTCCTATTGTATAATTTAACATTATCTATTTTGTTATAATTTAAAGAAGCTTAACTTTCATATTTTTTAAAATAAATAGCCTGATTCTTCAGACATCAGCTAAATTCCAAAAAGCTTATATGCTTGTATATTCCATTCTGCATTTTAAATCTAATGCAAAACAAATTAATTGAACATTTATTATCCTGAAAAAAGTGTTTCATCAAGTTTGCAGTTATTATCTGATAAGCTGTTTGGAAAGATTTGGATAGTAATTTTATCTATGAACACATTTCTATTATCCAGCACTTGATAAACAAATGAAACAACATGTCTAAATTAAAACCCTACGCTGCTTACAGCATGTTTAAAAAGGACATTCCATAAATTAAAGTAACAATAGTAAAAAATTCTTAAGTATTATACAAATAAAATATTATAATCCCGCATACATTAAAGAAGAATAGGATAATCAGCTTGAAGAAATTTTATTGATTTATTAAAATGTAATAAGATACCTATATACAAATTTAAAAGAAAAGAATTTTTTAGCTGAATAAAGAAATATAACTAAAATTTTTCTAAGACAAAATAAAGATTCCTTATTGAATCCAGGGTTTGAAATCTTCTTTCGTATATTACTTATGTATATCATCTCATACTCAATTCTGTTTTCATGTGACAAAAACGTACATAGTAAACTATCAATACATCATTTAATTTATGAAACCTTTTGCACACCAAAGCATTTGTAAGAACTTTTCAATAGGTTTTGCAAGTTTCTGGTTAAATAATCAAAAGTTACTTGAATGAAATGCAATCAATGTCTAGTGTTCAATAAATAAATACTATACTACAATTATTTCATTAAAAGCCCAAAAGCAAAGCTTCAAGATTTAAAAAAAATATATTATCTGTTTTGTTCAAGAACTCTCTCAAGCTATTAGCAACACTCTGAGTTGTTATTCATTGCACAAGTTTTTTCCTTCTTTAATCTGGGCAAAGCTAATTTATTATTAACTAATCTTAACAAGAGTTCAATTATTTTTAAAACAAAAAACAAAAGTATTGTTTGCACTAAACAAATGCAAGGATAATTGCTTTGTGTTTAATAAATTGATAATAAACAAGAAGTTTTCAAGGAGAAGATTTCTAAGGGTAACATTGTAAATAGTATCATTACAATAGAACCTAGATTTATGTTCAGAAACCAGTTTAATTTCAGATAATCAATTCCTTTAACTGAATTATTTTTACATATTGATTAAAAAGAAATGTTATACTTAATTAAAAAATTTTCTTAAAATCTAATTTTTAAATTAATTTCAACCCTAAAATTTTCAAGACAGAATTCCATTTCTAGAATGGTAAAGTAGTATATATATATATATATATATATATATATATATATATATATATATATATATATATATATATATATATATATATATACACAAACATAATTTTAGAGTAGTATAATAATAATAAAATATACATTTAATAGTAAAGATTTTAACATGACTTTTAAGCATATTTTGCATGAAAAATAGTTTGTTTATAATAAACTACAATTTTTTTCTTAATTCTTAATTGAGAAAAAACATTTACCTGACAATAAGCATGATTGCCAATAGCTTTGTGTGCTTCATCCACCACAATACATTTGATACTGCTAGCTGGACAAATGTTTCTCACAATATCATTTGATAGAATTTGTGGAGTTAAAAAGAACACCCTTTTCTTAGCCCAAAGTCTTTTCCTCTCTTCTGGAATGTTAATCCCTATTAACAAAAATAATAAATAAATAAAAAAGAATATACATTTTCATATATTCTCAAACAATTTAAATTTCAACAGAATGCATTTAAAAAAAGAGTCTCATTTATAAACAGTCATTCCTAATACATTATATACTCTTATTCCACTAATTAAAGCAAAGACAAAAAAAATTATATACCAGTATAAAAATGTATAATGATAAAATGACACATAATGGCAAAATATGTTATTAGAGTACTGTTTTTTAATGCATAATTATTTCAACTTAAGCATTTTCATATGAGAGGAAAAAATGTTTAACTTTGTAAGGTCATATCTAAGTTCTGAAAATATTGGTGAAATGAATATAAAATGGCAGCTAAAATTTTTATGAATGAAATACATGTATGATAGTAGTAAAAAAAAACAATTTAACATTTTGTGTTTAAGAAAATATCACATTGGCAAGAAATAATTCTTGTTGACAATTTAGCAATAACACTGAAAAATTGTTGTATATCTAATAGAGACATTTTTTTTATATAAACTGAAATTATAAAGTGATCAACAAAGTATCAATGTATTCATCATTTAAAATACTTACATTTTAGATATTAGCTAAAATATTCAGTACATTTTATTATCCAAAAATAAAATTATTTTTAGAATATAAAATTTTCCAACATTTAACGAATGAAAGTAATCAAACATTTAAAATAACTGAATCTATTTTGAAAACAGATTTTGGAAAATAAACCCATTTGAACACTTAGCAAAAAATTTTTAAAAATTATTTTTTTATAAAAATGAATACATTTTTTAATGAAGAATTACCATTAAAACTTTTAACACAATGTTTTTTCATTTTGATGTACTGTTGAATAGTTTGTTTAGGAGAAGTACTTCACAATAAATTTCTTAAGCAGATAGCTCATGAATTTTATACCACAATAATGTATAAATATGTTCTGCATACAAAACCCTACCTATCAATAAATGTTTGATAAAAGAAAAATAATAAAATAAATGTAGTTCATATTTCAATGATTAAAGTTTGTGTCTATTAATAAAATTACAATTTGATTTCGAGTTTCACAAAAATAACCTAATATGGTATTTCAAATATGACATAAAAATTTGCAGAAATACATTACTAATAGGGGAATTTACTTTTACAAAAATTTAATTATGTCAAATTAATTAAAATTTTTTATTTTATTGGAGAATTCTGCTTTAATTTTATGACAGAAATATAATCTCTAATTTTTCTAATTTACATTCTAACTAAAATATTACTAGTAATTAAATTTATTAGTTACTAAAATATTTTCTCTAAAAATTTGTCTACTGTAAAACTTGTTTAAAAATAGACATAAATTCAAAAAATTAATATAACATACATTCCAAGAATTACACAAGAATGTATAAAATTACACACACACACAAAATCAAAATACATACTTTCCAAGAATTCAGATTTTAATTCTTGCCCAAACTTCTAAAAATTATTCTTTTACTTAAGCACAGTTGCAATTTCAAGCATAATGATTTGATGCCAAATATAGCATTATATTCTCAAACAATCTTCTTGCAAATTAAATTTGTTTAGTTTTTTTCCATTACTTAATGGTTACTTTTGCACAGATGACTAAGACTATAACCTACAATTTAAAGAGGATTCCAAGCTACTATAAATATCCACGCTTGAGGTGGAAAAAGAACCCACAAACTATTAAACCAAAGGTCAGTACTAACCATTCAGTTGCTACTTCAGTACCAATTAGGTTTGGTTAGCATGTGTATTATAACTGATTTATAAAATCTACATTTTAATTTCTTAAAGCTCCAGAAATTTTTTATGAAAATTTAATAAAAAATAATTATAAATTAATTATTCCATGAACTTTAAATTATTGATTACATAAATAATAAATGCTTGAATAAAATTCTAGATGGAAATAATATGTTTATTTTTCCCTTTTTAATTTTTTAAAATTAAAATGAATTTTATATTTTCTTTATGAAAACTTAATTGTATTTTTGAAATAATTTCATTTTTAAATTTTCTTAATTCACCAAAAGTTAACCATACCAAAGTTCCTATACATCAGTAATTCATAAACAGTCATTGTTTAGATTAAAATATTTACAAAATAATAAATATTAGTGAATTCATTTCTGAAATATCAGTGCAAAATGTTAAACCTAAAACAAATATAAAAGACATTTATTTATATTTTTAAAATTCACGATATAAAAATATTTTTGCCTTACACACAATAAGTATAATGATAATAGTTAGAAAGCTTAAACTTGAAATGTATGAAACATTAAAAAATATTTACAAACACTGATAGAAAAAGAATTTTTGTATAGTTTTTCAAATCTTTAATATACATTAAAGCTTCGAAAAGTATGTTTGAAATGCAATTTAATTTTTATTTAGTATCTGTATTTTCTGCCTCCTGTAAGAAAGAATTTATTTTTGCATAAATAATCAAATTTACAAAAAATAATAGTATATTTCAATCAAATGATAATTTATTTTTGTAATGAAAAATTTTCATTCCAATGGAAAATATTTTCACTGCATATATCCAAAAACTAAAATAACAAAATAAGTCTAAAACACAAAATGAGAGCAAATATGTTGATAAATATTTAAACATCAAAAAGTCTACTGCTTCTTTCTTACCAGTCATTTGGGTTGTATCTTCCCGAGGAATTCCTGTGATTTTAAAACAAGCGTCCACTTGCTGAGCAACTAAAGGTCTTGTAGGAGCCATAAATATGACTTTACCCTTTGGATACCATCGATATATGTTATACATTACTACTGCAGCAATGAAAGTCTTTCCTAATCCTGTGGGTAAAATAACTAAAGTATTTTTGAAAAGAGCTTCCCGGACAATAGAAAATTGATAATCTCGAACAGGATAGTTGGTGGGGTAAATCCATGTTTTTCCATTCTCAGGATCAAATCCATTAGCAGACAACTGTAGTGCATTTCGTGATGTAGATGGAGACTATAAAATAATTAAAATCAATAAGCATCTAACTACAAACATATCATGATTTCAAATTCAACATCAAATCAATAAATCAATATATGATGGTTTAAAAATTACAAGTTTCTGTAAATGATAATGAAAAATGAAAAATTTTAACTAGAAAACTTTGTAAAAAATATTTTAGCAAAGAAAAAATATAGCATTTTATATATATATATATATATATATCTGTGTGTGTGTGTGTGTGTGTGCGCGCGTGCGTGTGTGTGTGTGTGTAAGCAACCTATGATTATGTAGCAATTTATTTTTATTTTTTAAACCAACAAAAATAAACTTTAGCAAAAACAAAAAATTATCTCAAATATTAATTATTACTAACTTTTAAGCAAGAGTGAAAACCTGAATAAAATATGCATGAATAAAAAATGAAATAAAAATCTGTACGAAATCTATGCCATAGTGTTTTTAAGTTACAATTTATGCATTGGAAAAATAAAGAAATTATTTTTGGATTTTAAGAATATCTGAAATTAGTTTTAACAAAATTTTAAGTAAAACAACATATAATTTTTATTTCAGTAGTTAATAAAAATCAATGAATTATTTATCAAATATGATTTACAAACATGTCAACTTTAGAAAAACTATAGATTGTGAGACTTTTTCTAATTAAACCATATAAGCTAAAATTAACTTTGCTTCCCTTAATAAACGATAAATAAAACTACAAGATTTATGACTGTTATGGGTAATTAAAATATCAGTTATATATATTAAAATTTAATAAAAATTCCATATTTAATGATGTTTGTCACTTAATTGTCATTTTTTGCCCATGAGGGCTAATTAGATGGGGACCTACAGTTTAAGGTGGATCTCAACCACTATGAACATCCCTGTTTAAGATGGGATTCAAACCCACAAACTTCATTTTGATGAGGTAATAGATGAAAATTAATGTTACATAAGTGCAAAGTTGATTTTAAGAGAACATTAATATATATTTTAAAAAATGAACTTTCATATAAAATATTTCATTATTCCCATAAAGAGTTTCTAATTTTAAATAAACTTTTCTGTCATTATAATTATAGTAAGTACCACATGAAAAACTTTAAATGCAACTGATTAAAAAGACATATTAGGAAATGCATTGGAAAATAACAATGATTAAAAACTTATATATGAGAAATATTTTTAATCACTTAAATATTAACAATTGTGGTTTTTATTCCAATTAATCAATAAAAAATTCATATATACTTCTAAAATTCTTCATACTATACAATAACATATACTTTTAATTCACATAAATTAAATGTTTATGCATAAAACCTGTGTTTGAAGCGAAATTGAATAAATTAAATTTCAGTTTCCATTTCAGTTCAGCTTCCATTTATACATCCCATTTCAGTTTTACTGCTACAAATAATAAATTAATTTGTAGCAGTAAAACTGAAATGGGGTGATACATGGAATGGTAATATTTAGTTGTAGCCAAATTGTTTTTAAATTGCATAAGATGTAGCTTGAAACAGAGTTCATAATATTTCCAAAAATGAAATTCCAGGAGTTTTCAAGGAGACAAACCTAAAATCTCGAGGAGGTATCAACATTCATGGTAAACAACTTTATTTTAAAAATTGTTCTAAATCAAATATACATATAATTATGTATATGCAACATTTTTCAATTATATGTGTAAATAATAGAAATAAATATATGCAAAAATTAATATTTTTTTATTTAAATTAGAATTATATTTAATGATTCCTTCAAAAGCCTTCAATGAATTTACAGTTAGAGCAAAAATCTTTTTTATTTAAATAATCAAAATTACTTACATTACTGAATTATAGATAGTAAAAATTTACGGTAATTTAAAATTTTTTTAACATCTTCAATAAATTTCTACTTACCTATTTATTTATTGAGTACTCCAAGAAGTGTATAACATTTTTTTCAAATATAAATATACTTATTCAAAACAAATACAACTATTAGATAAAGTTTCTAGAAGGACTTTTTATTTTTTTCTAATTAGTATTTAATGAAAGTAATTCTAAATTTTTCTTCTGTTAATTTTCAAGTTGTTTTAAAACTAGAAAATTTCATATCCACATTCAAAGCTTTTCTATTTCTTTAACCATTCAATAGACTTTCACATTTCTTGGCTACTTATACATATAAAATATTGCTGCTAGAAAATGCTAACTTTCCACCTCTTCAGTTTATTATAATACTGAGTAAAAACTTATTTTTCTGAAGTACCATGCAACACATGTTTGAGTTTGCAATTAATATTAATTTACAAATTCTTTCAGCTTCCTCAGCATACTTGATTGTAGATTCTTCAAGTTCAATTATGTTGTCTTACAAAGGCTTCTTTTTGATTTTCAGTTCATCAGTTTCTTCAAGATGTGCATTTCACTTTCTTTCTGTTATTGACTGCTTTTTTGATGTTTTAATTGATCTAAATATAATTTATATTTTTGCCTGGCACCAGTAGGTCATTATAATTATTATATTGCTGCAACCTCCTATATTTCAGGCATGATCATCAATGATGTGCTTAGTCACAACTAATTGATTATTTACATTTTTTACAGTAAAATTTTTGTTCACAGAAAACCCACATTTAACAGATGCTTGACTAAGAGAGTAGTAAAAACAAATTAACTACTTTGCATAACTGACAAAATTTTGTCTATTTGAGAATAAACTAAAATAAAAAAATATCTACTCTATCTTTAATGGGATCAAATTTTTCATCAATACAATCTTGAAACCCTACAGTCCATTGTAATGATTTAAACTCTTCTACAAAATTCTTTCATTTTCTGAACCATGGAAAAGCCAATCATTGCATGGTTTTTCCAGAGTAAACTCTTCACTGAAAATATATTTCCCACCAGGCACATTAAATAATTAGTTTCAGACTTTATTTCACTTATAAACAAATTCATCTCAATTCACTGAAATCATGCATAATTTTCACAAAGAGAGGTATGGAAAGTATATTCTAACTCTAGAATTTTTATATTTAAATATTAATATTCAGGGAATTTTATGCAATATAAAGAAAATAGAAACATTTAATCATATATATAATATAATAAAACATATAAGAAAAAAATCAATTCAAATCGCCAATTTGATTATTCCACATTACGATATTATTGGTGTGTGTGGGCCTGTGATTAATCTCTTCACTTCACACACATAAATCTAAATACTATCAGTCCTAACTGAACTAATGAAATTATTGTGGCTGAGCTGGATCTTTATTTTAGTCAACAATTATGAATACAAAAATCTAATATTGAATATGCTGTGTCATTAAGAGCCAATACTCAATTAGGTTTTCAAACAATTTAACCAAAATTTTAACATATAAAAACAAAAAAGTCAAAAAAATTATAGTATTTTCTAACAAAAAATAAATGCATCAAAGTAAGAAAAAATTCCAGGAGTAATTCACAATTTTCAAGGAGTCAAGTCAAAATTCCGGGATTTTCAGGGCTTTAAAAATTTTTTTCAAGTGCCAGGATTTGCATGAATCTTGTTGAAATTATGCTCTATAATTAAGCAAAAAATATGCTATTTCCCTTTATAATTTAATGCTGATCATAATTTGAATATTCATTAATGAGTATTCTAATTCTGAGAATATAATATTATGATTTACTCATCAAGTTATTGCTTCAATTAAAATGGACAAATTGCTTAAAAATTATAAATTCTATTTATAAAGTTAAAAAATATGTAGTTATTTGTAAAATGATAGTTCTAATTAAGAACTATGTAACTGGTAAAATCTAGGACTTTCAATTATTATACAAATTTTACTTTTAAGAATAACTTACAAATTGCTGTCACACAATTTGGAAATTACCTTTAAAAGTAAAATTGATTCTATTTTTTTAATATTTAATTTGATTGACAACTAACATTTAGTTAAAAAATTTTACCAAGTAATATTTTCAACAAAATATAATTTCTTTAATTTAAATGCATGAATTCAGATGAATAGCCTTTCCAACACTCACACAGTTATTTTAAAATACACAAACATAACAAAACACAGTTACATTTTTAAAATATATTTATTTAAGATTTACTTTAATTAATCTTTCATTAATCATTATAACCCTAAATCACTACTCAATATCCAATAAAGACAGAATAAAGATTAAAACCCAAAGAAATTGGCTTTATTAAGGCTCTAACCATTAAGTCCTTTTTAAAAAAATATATATTAAACTATATTATAAATCATTTACTTCGCATAGTTCATTTATGCATACATCTTATTGCTAACCAGTCATATTGAAGAAAGTGGAAAGCTTTTATTCTTTCAAATTCATTTGAGATTATTCCAAGTAAATTCAGTATTTTTCACAACCTAAAAGCAAATTCAGCCCATACCCTATAACGTGCAGTTAAACCATGCAAGTAGGCAATCGTGCACACCAAATCCACCACAAACCTTCCAAATTGGTAAATTATATACAAAGCACTAAATCCATATGTATGCTCTGTTCAAAGATCACATGATTATCTAACCACAGCATCCATATGATAATACTCATATGCCAAGCATCATTTGTTATAGGCTGTTGTGACATTGATAAGAAGATTTGTTTAGGAAAAAGAATAGAAACTTATAACTTTTTTAAAAAGAAATTGTCATCTAATAGTTTAAATTTTATAAGAAATATCTCAATGCAGAAAGAAATTTAAGAAGTCTCTGCACTCCTTGCCATAATCAAAGAGTGCACAGTTACTAAACATACCTCAGTAATTTTTTAAAAAAGTTACCCAATATTTGACATCAAGAAACCTCTTGAGATTGAGAAAAAATATTTTTTAGATGCCAGCATTCCCAAACATAACATGTATCTGGTTTAATCCAAGTAAAGTAAAAAGTCTTTTTTTTTTTTTTTTTTGCAGAACATTTCCAACATTTTTATCTGACTGCCCATTAATTTAATTGACAATCAAGTTCAGATAGTTGATAAAGTAATGAACAATGCTGCCTTCTGAGAACAATGAATATGTTGTAATGCTATTCTCAATTAAAGATTAATCATCCTCAACTTTAAAAAAAATTAACAAGAGAAAGGAGCTTATAATGGATAATAAAAATACTAGCAATTAAAAATCAATATAAAACAGATTTATATTATTTTACGAAATCGGTAAATATTTCATGTAATATTCTTGGGTAAATAAAATAGGAATTTAATATCATGATTATAATACTATATAGAAAAAGCATATTCATAAGCAAAATCAATAATAAAGATCCTTAAATGATGACATGCATGAAATATTATGTAAATAAGAAAGATATTAAATGACATTCCTGAGAATCTATATAAAAATGAAAGTTTCAACTGGCATAAAGTAGAAAAAATATATTTTATCACCATTATTTCAAAATTTTTACCAGTACATAAAACAATCATTAAGAGTCTTTTGGCTGCCATTTGCTGTATCATTCAACATATTCACATATACACAGGTGAAAATTTTGAATAATCAATGTTGTTAATCAATATTAATAAAATGTTAATTTAATAAAAATTTTACATAATATGAATGCATTCTTATAGAAAATTTTATATCCACATATTAATTTTATAGGTGACACTTTTTAAAATTTTCTATCAAAAGTTTTTAATATTAGATAAATTCTTCAGAATTTTTAAAAAATTTTCTTAAATAAAAGATTTTAAATTTACAAAATGAAAGAACTTTTAAAAGAGTTAAGATTCTAAATATTTCAAGATTTATTGCACAACACAATTAACAAGTATCAAAGAATAAAATGACTATTGAAAAACATGTTTTAAAATAAATAGTCTTCAAATGCAAATTTAAAATAATTCTAAAAAATTACCTGAAACACATCATTATTAGAAATTAATGTAATATTTGATTCAGATTTCTTCAAAAAATCTGCTTCGAACTACTGTAAACAGCTCCATTTGAAGTGGACTGTTTTTGTGAACATTTTTCCCATGCTTCAAATAAAGTCTTTTGCTTCTTACTCATTTCAATTGTATCCTTTCAATAACACAATTAAATGAAAACATAACTAAGTTGATCATGTACTCCATATCAGATTGATGTTGAAAGCTGAAAAGAAAAATATTGTAATTACTATGTGCTACAAAGCAAATACATTAAGATTTAAATTATAGTAAATTATTCATGATTAAATTCAACATTTTTATGTAATATTATATATCAGATTAATTAAATATATATTTGAGTGTGTGACTAAATAAATCTAGCAAAAATGCAATCTTAAATGTAATATTCTGACACATAAAACAGTGATTCAGAATACCAGGTTAAATCAAGTGGTAAACATTTTAAGTTCCAACTCCATAGGCACTTGTCACTTTGAACAACTAACAAATTAATTGTTCAGATAAGTTGTTAGATTTTTATTTATTTAATTTTTAAAAAATAACAAAAAACAATTTTAAAAAAAACAAAGGTTATTTGAGATCTTTTCTTATCACGCCATTAACAAGTGAAAAGACTAACACCTTTAAGCAATCAATGTGTTTATATCTACAGAGAATGGCGGTTTGCAATTAGGTCAAGGTAAATTAAATGAAATTAATTCCTTAATCAATTTGGCTTCTGAAACTTAGAGTCGTTAATAATTCAGTACAAGAAGATCAACTGTTTTTGTTTTTAAATAAAATCTGTATTCTGCTAAGAAGTATACAACAACTCCATTCTATGAACAGAAAACTAATAAAAATTTTGAGGAGAAATTGCATGATAACTAGTTTTTCAAGATTAACAATATAAGAGAATTTCTTCACTTTAATCCAACATAATAAGAAACCCTTCATTATAAGTTATCTAAAAGTATCAGTTTCCTTAATGATAGAATAAATATAAAGTATCATAAAATAATTGCCATATCAATTCAAATTATAAAGCATAATTATTACATTCAAAATTATTTATGCATATTTATTTTATGTTAGTGAATTGCTGCAAACATGCAAATTTTTAAATATTTTTATTGATAATATTTTCAAGCATGCTTATTAATAATGAAAACATAAATGCTTGTTTGTTAAAAAGAATATGTAATTTAAAAATCAAAGATTTTTTGTTTTGTTTTGAAGCCATTTTTGCCTGTGTTATGATGATCTTTTAATAATTATCGATTAATTGGTTTGTTGCTCAATAGTCACTCTTTCTACACATTAACAAGATTGATACCTATAGTTAAAATTGGATTCTGAACCACAAACATTTAAGCCAGAAGTGGAATTAAAACCCATGAACTGTTAAATTGAGGTAAGAGCTTTAATTACTCGACTAACAGCTAATCAAACCATTAAAATAGTGACAATGATTGCATGTTGTTTAATATAATTAAATAGGGTTACCATACATAAGCATTGATGTAAGGGTAGCCATATTTTGGACAGAAAAATATACATGCATTTTTAAAAAACATTTGTTTCACTCCAATTTTTTAAGTAAGCAAATTCACAAGAAAAATTTAGGTAATTTACTATTGTGTTAACAATTTTTTCACAAGAAAACAAATCTAATTAAACCAAATTAGATAATTAAAAATTATTTTGTTAGAGTGACATAATATATTGGAATAATAAAAAAAAATTTTGAGTCTTCATTTATAATTATGCAGTAAAAACTAATTCTGAGATTTTTTTCATTAAATATATGGTAAGTAGGCAAAATAATAAAATTTGTTATTTCATTTACCAAGAGATAAATAAAAAAAGTGATCAGAAAAATAATTAAGTACAACATTTATTAGTTAACAAAAAGTACAAAAACATGTAAAAGTATATGTGGTACATTAGAGGGGAAAAAAACTAAGAAAAATATGGTTAAGAAGTATTACGAAAAGTTAAAAAAATACACATCAGCAATGTTTTTCTTTTCCTTCCAAATCAATGGAATAAATTCTAAAATTACATCACTTTATTTTTATCAAATGTAATTGCTTCATTAAAGAAATGCAATTCTTTATTAAATTAATAATTGATATTGTTAAAACAAGAACTATTTCTTAATTATTAAATTAATCACATAATTAGGTAAAAACCAAATTAAATGATTAATGGATAATTGAAATAAATCAAGTATTGATCATTTTTTCGGATTTTAAATTGTTTGGTTTGATTAACACTCAATGGTCACTTTTTGCACAGGAATATTAATTTGACTAGGATCTACAGTTTCAATAGGATTCCAAAACATAACGAACATTCATATCCAAGGTGAGAATCGAACCCATAAGCTATTGAATCAAATGTCCAAACAATAATCAATTAACTGCCAGCTTAACTTAGGCAAGTTTCGATTGACACATTTTCAAGATTTAAGAGATATATAAGAATCAAATACTCCCATACATGAATAGCATTTCTATATCTAAAATGCTAATTCAGAAACAAGAAACAATTAACACTAAATTTGTTTTTATAAAATATTTAAAAAAATATTGCAAATGTCATTGTGTAATATAAAAAGGAACTATTATGTGATACTCAGGTCAAAATACAAATCACTGCATCACTAAGTTATTACAAACATAGAACTAAATATATATAGGTTCAGCAATATTCCAGAATTTATTTATCATAAAAAAAGAAGTGAAGAAAGCATGACAGAAATTACAGCGTTATTAAATAGAAAAGCTTTATTTTCCTAAGTGTAAAAGTTTAAATAATAAAGACAAAAAATATTATAATTTTATTATATTACACCAATAGTCTTTATTTTATATACTGAAAGGTTTTGCCTCACTGACATACTATGTATTACTAATGCAATTTTCATTATTTTGCCAATATGATATTGAAGTATTTAAATCAAATTATTATTAAGTTGTTGTATTTAACCGCTGTTAATTATAAAGACATCCCATTTCGTTAAAGGGGGTATATCACAGGTGTTTAAAAGCAACATCGGAGAATCAAAAAGGTTGGTAACATGTTCGTACAACTTCAATATCTGATTATTTTGGTCAATGTATAATGCCTTGGTATTATGGTTTCTATATTTTTGTTAGTAATGACAAAGGATTTTTTAAATGGAAATATTTTTATTATATCTGCTATCAAACTTTAAACTTAATTTATATAATGCAATTATTTTTATTATGCTTGATATCGATAAAATTAAATTGTTATTTTAATTTACATCTAATTATTGATATACTATTAGTTCTAAATCTATCAGATTCTATTAATAAAACCAATAGTTAGCATTTCTTTTGCTGCAATAAGCATAGTTCTACTTATAGTTGTAACTCTTTGGTAGATAACCAAATAGTTGGAATCGGTAGCAAAACATCTGCCCACATACACTTAAACCTTGTTATAGGTAACTAACTCGTTTTATCATAAAAATGCTTTTTTTTATTGCTTAATAGATTTACTTTTATTACTCAGTTCACTCTGGGGCTAAATTGCACAACACTGAAGTTCTTTAAGGTGGTAGGGAACTGTGTAATGGTGTTGGTCCTTATAATAGGAGGTTTAAGTATTTTGTTTTATTCATAGAACTTCATTTATTAAAAATTAATAGTGTATTTGTAATTAGACTTAAAATAGAAACATTGGAAGTTTAGTTTATTGAAATCCAACATAATAAAAATAAAAACATAATATAAATTAAGTTGAAAAATTTCATAACAGATAGAATAAGAAAAAAAATTCAGTTAAATGATTCATTATCACTACAAACAAAAATAAGCAAACTATAATATCAAGGTATTATGCTTTAACCAAAACTATTGGACACCAGAGTTACATGAACACATTTCCAAAACATTTGATTCTCCTACCAGTTGCTTTTAAACATCTGGGATACACCTCTTTTGATGAACAGGCATTCATATATAATTACAGTTAAATACAACAAAATAATAATTAAATTTTAATAAAGCAATGCCAGATCGGCAAAGTGATTAGCAATAAAAAATATGCTGGTAAGGCATAGTAGAAAATGAATTAAAAAATAATAATAACACAAATATTTTAAAATGAATTATAAATATGGTGATAAGATAATTTATATATATATAACAATACTAAACTAAAAGTTTTAAAAAATACTGGATACATAAATTTAATTTGTACGGGGGTAACAGATGGATAGAATGAGGCAAACAGGCTAAATGATTAGGAATGCATTTACACGAGCTGATTTTAATTTTATGACGTAAGATGATATTAGGACATGTGCAAAATTAGTTTAGTGTGCAACCCTTGAAGCATTTAATGAGTAATTGTATTTGGTTACAATATTTAAGAATTTGTTAAGATAATGTCTTCATTATTGAACTTTGAATTTTTTAGTTATAGTTTTGGAATTTTTGAAGGATATATTATTTGAAATTATTTAATATATTATTTTGATACTTTGAAAGGTATATTGTTTAGAATTTCTTTTTTAAGTTATATTATTTTGAATTTTTGTTTGATCAGCCATTAGAAGATCTGTGTGACGTAGGAATCATGTGCCTGGTAAGTTTGATTAGTATCTCCCAGAGTATGTATGGCAAAGAAATCATAAAATAACATTGATGATTTCTTTGAAGCAATAAAAACTGTTTATTCTCCGAATATAACAACTGCAAAGCTAATGATTAGGTGAGTTATTCTGCTTTTCATTAAAACCGCTGTTATATGAAATATTTTCTGTACATTAATATATAAATTCAGAGTAGTAACCTTGATTAATTAGAAATTCCAGTTTTAATAAAAATATATGTTTACATAAGTAAATGTTACCATTAAGTAAGCATCACTGCATGTTTTACTTTAGTGTTACATTGTGCCATACTGAAATTTTTTAAGGTGACTTCACTGCCCAATTAATTAAAATTTGAATTTTAATCAAAAATTCAATTTGTTTATATTAGAAATATAGCTTTATTGCCGGGTTACTACAGTACAACGTAGCACTACACTAAAATTTTTTAAGGTGGGTGCTACTGGCCGGTTATTTAAAATTCGAGTTTAAATAAAAAATGAAGTTTGTTTAAGTTAGAAATTTAGCTTTATTGCACTTTTACCTAAATGATATATAAAGATAAAATAATCATATTAAAATTATTTATTAGTTTTATTTTAGAAAATTCTTTTTAACTAAAATTGAAGGGAATATGCTATAACATGGGAAATAAAGTGATCAAAATTATGTAAAGTAATTATAAAAAAAAATCGAAATTATTTAATTATATAACCCTTGATAAATTTTTAAAAATAAATAATTTTAAAATCAGTAAATACATGTTTGTATATATTTCAGAGCCTATTTAATGACAACATAATAAAAGATGCATACGTTTTATACCATCGAACAGTAAAATACATCTGCAATAAAATACAGGGTACTTTTCCATTTTGCCAGCGCAAATATCGCCAAGCGAAAATTAAGTCGCCAATTGGTGACAACACACAGTATACACATAAAAAATTTTTAAATAATGTTGTTTTACTTAAAAATTTTTTAATTTATTTATCCAATTGTTGTTCTCGTGTTCACGCTATGCGTGGAATGATGCCAGAGCCTCAATTTATTTACTTATTATATTAGATTACAATTTATCGGGTGATGCATATTTCAAAATCATATTTATTTTTAAATATTTTTCATGTGAATTTGTTACGATTATTATTTTTTAAGATATATTTTTAAAATCCGATTTTTTCTAGAGAGATTTTATGAAATTATAAAATTTTTATGCATATTAACACAGCATAAAATTATAAAATGGGGAAAAAAGAGTCGAAATAAAGTAGTTGACAGTAAAAGGCCGTCATATGATTTGGAAACGTAGCAGGAAAAGGTTACCCGCGGAGCTATTCCCTCTAGTGCCGATTGTATCATTTTTGGCAACTTTATCGCTGGCGAAACGGCAAAGTACCCAAAATTTAAATATCTTTGACCATCATTATATGTCAACCATTTAATTCAACCATCAATTTTTCATAATTGAAAAATTTATTTCACTGATCATTAATTTTTGAAAAGTCTAATTAATTCTTTGAAAGTTTAGTTATTTAAAATGGCATAAATTCATTTTTTATATACTTAAGTTTTCTAAAGGAAATATAGATTCTATATTTCCTAAACGGAAAAGTACCAAATACAGTATTTATGAATAAAAATACTTTCCAAAACAGAATTTTCCACCATTAAATTGAAATTAAAAATGCAAATGGCAATAATTAGAAGTATAAATTTCGTTTAATTAATTCTCTTAACCCCAATAACAACCTACATTCGACAATTAATTACTTTTATTGATTTTTTTCGACGGAATAAAATGTCACCAAATTTAACACATTTGACTTTTTTTTGCTCTTATTGAGTTGAGGTCGTAATGCTCCCTTTAGCTAATAATACTATATAATATAATGGTCATTTCCATTCAAAACTACTCTTGCTAACTAAAAAAATATTCATATAATTATCAACTAAATCTTACAATGTATTCAGTATTACTTACATAAATAAAAACACAATATCATAAATCTTCCGCTTATTCCATCCATCCAATATGCACTGATAAAAATCATTAATTTGTTGAGAATTTCTGAGACCTTCAGCAAATAATAATCAGTGTCTCTGTATTTCAGAATAAATAAAAATTACTTAGAACATTTTCATAGAAAGTTGATAATGTGTAAAATATTTAATATAAAACTTGTGAACAATAATTCACCCACATGATTTAACAATTTTATTCGTCTATTTACAAAACATCTGGGTTTATTTACAATTTTGAATTTGAATTGACACGGTTACAATGATACAGTTTATTAAATTCAGAAATTTGGATGCCCACTTATAAATCTTTTGAAAAATAAATATTAACTATAAAACTATAATTATTAAATATAAAATCATACAAATATTATTTAAGATGTCAACATCCTTATTTTTACCATAAGCACTTTAGAAATGATTGAACATAATACGCTTTCAGTTTCTCATCCGGTGTAATGGAAAAACTTTTGAGCAATTGTGCCAGTTGGCATGTTAACCGCGTACATCCATTAACTGATTTGAAACTGCGAAGAGGTTGACTCAGTTGAATGAGTTCAAATAAAAAAAATTATAATCCGAAAATGAAGCATAAGTTAATAAAATGGACGAAATTTTAAGATTTTAAGTTGAATTTCGTTGGTTTTTATTGTGAACTGTCGGTCAAATTAGATTATCTTATTCCCAACTTATAGTAATATAATACGATCATTTTTTTTAATTTCATCTTTACCTTTCAATTTGATTGTCTATTCTACAGATTATAATATTGAAGTAATAATTATAGCAACCACTGATTGTTAGACATAAAATGCATCATATCTAGCCTTACTCAGATCCACACAGTTTCCCATGTTTATTTTCAGGAACCAAAATTTCTAACTTCATATAAAAGAAGATTTTGTACGAAATTTTTTTAATAATGAATAAAATAGATATTATTGAAGGCTGTTTGTAATGTATATTATTAAAAATATTCTGTTAACTATCATTTGAAGAAATATTTTTTATGATGACTTTAAGGCTTGTAATTACTTTAAATTTGGTGAATTTTTAGTATTTCTTTTTTATACTTTTTCTGATTATAATTATTTTTCCAATAGATCGTGTTTAAAACTGGACACAAACTTTTTTTTAAGTTTTAAAGGCATGTTTACGCTATTTTGTTGTTTTGGAACTTGATATTCATTTTCAAATAAGGGATTCTTTGAACCATAAAAGTAAACAATCTTATAGTCCAAAGAAAGACTAGAGGCCAAATAGTGGGCTGCCTAATGGATGAAAGAGTTAATTGTAAGAAATTTTATCATCCACAACTGTGTAAACTGCATTCTGGGGGGAGGGAATATTCATAGATATTGGCCATATTCACATGCTAGAAGACAGGAAACTGCAGCACCTACTCTGATAGATATACATGCAGATGTGTAGCATCCATCTCCCATTATTCAACAGTAGCTGTGATTGAGTCTGAGATCCTGTGCTCCAATGAGTGCTGTCCTTCCACTGTGCCACAGTGAGGCCAAACAAGTGTTTAATGAATTTCTATTTGTAAAAAGTTTAGCAAGTAACCTGACTGAGAATTTTCATGATTAAAATAAACATTGTTAGTATTTCTAAATGAAAAGTTATCAAATCAGAATTCATAAATCCTTAAGACTATGAAACCAAATTGTTGGTTTATCTTATTCTTAGTTTCATCATATGTTGCTATCAGGTAGCTTTACTTTCAAGTATTTGCAAATTATTGATTGCAATTCATTTAAATTTATTCCTTTAGGCAACATTTGCATTGAACCTCAGTTATATTCAAAATAGCACTAGCATATTTTTCATAGTTGGTCAAATTAAAATTTTCATAATAATGAATTTATTTTATTGAATAATATTGCAGATAGAAACATAAATAACCTAAAAAATGTTATAAACTATATCCCTATAATCTATAAGCATCCACCTAAAAGGAAATTATGTCAAATAAGTTATTTTTAGTCATTGGGCTCTGAGTGTATTTAGAAGTTGTATATATTTTCTCTATTTGTATTAAATAAAAATTCCTTAATAGACTTAATTCTCACATTTATTTTTATTTTTATATGCTATAAAGTAACTAAATGTATCTCCTCTTTTATAGTTAATAAGAAGTCAATTTTCAAAACTTTTTTTTATTAAATTTGTATTTAGATTTTTATTTAATAAGTACCCATTACACAAAATGATGTTTTAAAAACTGATTAAATGTGTAGCAATTTGAATATATTAAATTTTGAACATCATTTGAATTGACATTCTCTTCTAAAATGTTTTGCAGAAAATTTGTTTACATGTAACACAGACTGTTTCAATTGTTCAAGTATGGCATAATTTTTGACATCAGTATTTTTATAACTGAAGCCATAAAATTATATTAGTAACTGAGCAGGGAGAATGATTTCTCTTTGCTTCCTAAAAAGTAAGATCTTAGGTTTGTTTTAGCTGTTGGTGAACAAGAATAGAAGTGTACCCATAAACATTTTTTCAGGTTTAATTTGTGTGAACTGTAATAAATGATCATAGCTCAATGTGTGTAAAAAGTTTACCTAAAAATTAATTTTTTTGCTGTCAAGAAAAATAAATCCTTTATAATTGTCATATTATTTATTATCAAAGTACATAGAGAGGATGTACGTGCCGTGTAAATCACTATTGCTTATTTGAATGGCATTGCAAAAATATTTTTTATTTAATGATCCTTCTTATATTATTACTCTTTGAAAAATATCCACGTGTAAACTTTGTATTCTATTTAAATATTTCTCTATTATTTTTTACTTTCTCTGTATTCTATATCTCTAGGTAAATATTTCTCTATTTATTATTTTTTACTTTCTCTGTATTCTATTAATCTCTAGGTAAATATTCAGAATTGTTAAAACTATAATATTATTATAGTTTTAACATATTAGTATTTTAATTCTTGTTTTATTTGAGAAATGCAGAATAACTTTTAATTTTCTTTTTATTTATCAAATCATTTTCATCTAAATCCATTATTAATACATTTCATTTTATATTGCCATATAACTTTTATTAAATAAAAGGCATAAAAAGAATATTTAAATTTCTTATTTACTTAATATATACATCGTACCTATTTTAATTTCATTTAAAATTAATGCTTCTTTACTTAGAATGAAAAAAAAATTTTTCTATATAAATGCAAGAAAATATAAAAACCTTAAAACATATATCATGTTTCTAAAACAAAATGGAATATGTGATAATGAATATCTTTGATATTCCTTGTTTTATGGACTTGTAGATTCAATTCTTAACTTGAATGTTTTGTCTTTTGGAACTCATTATAATCTCTTAGCCTTTGTATGTAAAAATGATCTTAAATGACAAACCAAACAAGATATCTTGATTTTACAGCTTTTCTAGCTATTTTAATTTATTTCATATTTTATTAGATTCTATTTTGTGTATTTTGTATAAATTTGTTGTATAAAGGAATCTTGATTTTTACAATTTATTGTTAAGTTATAATAACACAATTGATGAATTGATTCTTGATATCAAACGTTTTTCTAAATTTTTTTATAATATTATCTTTACTTTCTAGAAATATAATGTTAATTTCAATCAAATACATATTTAATATTTTTTAATTTATATCCATATGATACCATATTCAGCTTAAAAAAATAAGCAATATAAATGAATTGCATTTTAGGTAATATTGACTTTTGTATATGAAAATAAGTTAAACATACATACTTTCTCTGCTCTACTTTAACCTCAATCATTATTTGAAGATAAACACTGAAGATAAGAATTTATAATGAATCATAAACTATTAATTTTTTAGAGAAAAGCACTATCAATGTGCGTGATCATTTAACCCTCTACGTACAACATGGCTTTTAAACTTTCTGGTCCTGAAATACAGGGTGATTATTTTATGTTAACACTTCATCAGTTGTTTTAAAATAATTCAGGAATTTCACAGCGTTTATATTTTCAAAAAACATATAATATGGTACCTGCTATTTCAGCAAGCTGGGTTTATATGTTAAAATTTCATGCAATATTTTTATTTCCAGATGAATATAATTTCTAAACATTTTATCTTGAAAAATGTTACAAAAATTCTCACTTATAAGATCACTGACTCTCAGCAAATCCATACCTTTCATAAATGCTTATAAAATATGCAAATTCACTAATACATGGAAAAAAATCAAGCAAGTGGAAAAAAATTCCTGAGTCATCTAGTGCCATCTAACCGCCAATATAAACATTAAATCATGTTTTTTAACCTTCATGGGGAAATAGTAGAATCAGTATTGAAATAAGGGGGAAAATTCTTCGCCCATGATTTTCATGTAACCTGCAATCGAGGACAAAAGTGATTCCCCGTACAAATTGCAAGAGCCGTAAGCCAATGTTTAAATTAATGATGAATTTTTAAAATTGTTTACAATTTATGTAGAAATATTTAGCTATTGTTCACCTTACTTTTTCTAAAATATTTTAATTGTGTTTATTTTGAAAGCATTTATAGCAAATGTTAAGTTTGAAATAAATATATATATATACTAAAAAATATATATTAAAGTAAAATAAAATTACTTAATACAGATTTTAAGGGTAAAAAAATGCTGAAATTTTGCAAAACGATACTTAGAAAAGTTATTTTAATTTGAAGATTTTTTTTAAATTTACATGATGTAAATATAAAAAATAGTTTGGTTTATGTATAATGAAATTGTAAGAATTGGAAAATAACCAACTTAAACGCTATTTAATTCAGAAGAATTTTAAAAATGTCAAAAATGCTGCATAAAATATAATATTACATGTAATCTGTTATTAAAAGGTTTGTATTCAATAAAAAATAATAGTTTTTTTTATAGTCATTCACTTTGAGTAATAATTCAAATAATTTTCAGAAGATGTGGATAGCTAAAATTTTATTCATCTTGGATTTTTTTAAGAATTTATGAAAGTTTTAATTAAGTAATTAATTTATTTCATATTTCTTTTTATGAATTACATTTTCTAATAATGTTTCAAAATATATTAAAATTTTGAAAAAAGATAATGGTTAAATCCTATATGTCAGTGTGGGTGACAAAATGTGCCCAACCAGCTTATCGCATCGGAATGTTTTCTTGCTATTGTGTCATGTAATTTGGGCTTTAAGACTTAATATGATTGTGTATGTGCACAAAATTTATTTTTTAAGCTAGTAACCTTGGAAGCATTTGATTTGTAATTTGTTTTTATTTGATTACAATCTAAGCATTTGAGGTAATTGATTTAATGTTTATATTTTGAATTTTTTTAAAGTTAAAGCTTTGAGTATTAATTTGTATTGAATTTTTTGTGTAAGTTTCTTAAATAAAATTTATTTTGATATATAGTTTATAAAATATATTTATTTTCATTATTTTGAATTATTATTTTCATTGCGGTGTATATATGACTACATAAAATCATTCCGAGGACATAACACAGAATTTTGGGTAGCAATGAAATCTGTCTATTATCCTATAGGTATTGATGATTCTGCAGGCAATGATTAAGTGAGTTATTTTACTTTATGTATTTAATTAATATTGCTGTTATATTTAATATTTTATGTAAAATATTAAGTATTTTTATAACTATTTCATATATTTAGATTTAATCAGAATGGTAATGTTGATAATCAAAAACTCTGGGTTTTCTACAAATGTATGTTTACATTATAGATTGCCTAGTTTAAATCAAGGCTAGAGTGCACTATACTAAAGTATTGTTACCCTTATCCAAACTAAATTTCTGCATCCAGTACTCTTATCACTATATTATTTAAATTCATTTCTCTACTATGCCTTACCGGCGTTCTTCTAACAAAGTTTTCTATTGCTAATGCACTTAGAACTTTGCCGATCTGGCATTGCTTTATTCAAATTTAATTTGGTTTTATTTAACTGTCATCAATTATCTATGCATACCAGTTTATCAAACGGGGTGCATCCGAGGTATTTTAAAAGCAATAGATTAAAAGAATCAGCTAGGGGGTTTGTTCGACGTACTTGTATACCTCCTGTGTCTGATAGTTTTTCATTTTGTTTAAAGTGTAATGCCTTGGTATTTAATTAATTTATTTTTTTATTTATAATGAATATGAATAAGTTAGCTGAAATGTTTTATCTATTATGAAATTTTAAATTTATGTTGTGTATTTTAATATGTTTAACATTAATAAAACTGAACTTAAATGAAAAATAGCAAGTCTAATTATTGATACAGTCTTATTTTAATATATCAGGCTCTATATATGTATAAAAACAAAATACTTAAACTATTAGCTTGCATTTCTTTTGCTTTATTTAGCATTTAATAATTGTAGCTCTATTTATAGTAGTAACTCCTTTGCAATTAGCCTAATTGTGAGTATTTAGTATTTATATCAGGATAGCTACTCACGAATATTTAAACTGCATTGAAAGTCTAACAAGTATTTTAAAATGGGTGTCACTGCCAAGTTAATTAAAATTTGATTAAAAGATTACAGAACTGTGTGGGCTTGGTGCAAAATCCAATTTTCACGCCAAGAATTGCACAGTTATCTCACCAACCTAGATTTCATCACTACGCGCGATATCTTGTTACCGAATACTGATCGTGCTTGAACTTTAACTTTGCAATCGTATGCTATTTTAAATTTCAAATATTGCAATTTTGACTATTTCATTATAATTCTTACTACAGAAGCATTAAAATGCTTCTAACTGGAAACTAATTTCTCAAAGATTAGATAATAAGAATACAAATATGTGCAAATATCACACAGTTTACAATGGTTGACAACCCGACAATGAAGCTAAATTGGAATGTAAATAAAATTCATTTTTATGAAAACTCGAATTTTAATTACCAAACAGTGAAGCCCACCTTAAAAAACTTCAGTGTAAAACAATATACCATAGAAACAACTTGGAAAAAGCTAAATTTATGACGTAAAGTACATTTTTATGAAAACTCAGATTTAAATTAACCGGCTGTCACACCCACCTTAAAAAAATCACAGTAGTGTAGTCTAGCCCTAGTTTAATAAGGGCAATAAAATTAAAATGTAAACATTCTTATAAAAAATCTGGACTCCCAAATTAATTAACATTACCATACTAAATAAATCTAAATATCAATGTATGAAATATTCATAAACAGTATTTAATATGTAACACAAATTGTTACATACAACTGCAATATTAATTAAATGTATAAAATAATTCACCTAATCATTGCTTGCAGAATCTTCAGCACCAGTAGTCCATTATGTTCACAGAATGCTAATTATATGAGCATGTATTATCTGCAAGGGAAATAATAATTCAAAATATTGAAAATAGATTTATTTTATAAACTTTCAAAATAGATTCTGTTTAAGAAACATGAAACAAAAACTTCACTGCAAATTAATGTTCAAAAACTTTCAAAAAATTTCCAAACATAAATATTAAATCTGCTACTTCAAATGCTTAGATTGTATGTAATGAAATAAAAATAAATTACTAATCAAATGCTTCAAGGGTTGCCAGCACACGCAACAATTTCGTGCATATATACAATCATGTTAAATCATAAAATGGAAGTTGCATCATACAAACACATTCTAACATGATAATCTCATTTGGCACATTTTATTGCTCACACTAAATAGTAGTCTTTATCTAAAATTTTCATAAAAATGCATTTTATTTACTTTATAGGTTTACCTTTATTGTCAGAATGTATTTTATTGCCAGATAGCTTTTAATAATTAGTATTTTAATACTTTTATAGTAAATATTAACATTCAAAAGTTTGATATTTAAAATTCAAATTAATGTACAATTGCCAAATTGAAGTTTGAGCATGATTGCTATTCAGTAACTGGATATTGTACTCAGTAATGTATTCTAAATTGGCGATTTAACTGTGCAGTGCTTGGTGCAAAAATTGGAAATCACGCTGAACCTCCACAAAATCCTGGGATTTTATCAAGATAATAAATTGATATGTGTAATCTGTATAGAGTATCAAACTTAAAATATTTCATTAATTTAATTTGAAGTTTTGGATGCATGCAAATGCCTATAAAATCTTCGATGATACCCAAGGAAATTTTTAAAAAAATATTGATTTGTTATATTTTCATAGCTTAAACTATCTTATCAAAATGAATTCTAAATAGACATTCCTTTCTATAGGTAATGGAGTTTAATGAGCCATGGTACAATACATGTTCTAAAATAGGCTGGGCTGCTAGAATTGGAAACTTGGAATATTTGAAACGTTTTATTGCAGAAAAGAATCCTGTAGATGTTGCTGATAACAGAGGGTGGCGCCCTTTACATGAAGCAGCAGCTGTTGCTCCTTCCTCAGACTGCCTTGCAGAACTTTTGAAACATGGTGACTTTATTTTTTAAACTATTAACATTAACATAGTTCTAAAATTTTATTATAACCAGATACTGCCATAATTACTAGTATATTTAAAATTTCATATTCTGTAAACTATATTGTATGCAAGCAGAATTTTTTCTGATTAGAATAGCTTTTCAACTAAATCCTATTACTTGATATTTAAGGCAAAACAGCCAAGCCTATAGATACTGTATCAGAATGGATTCTTCCATATGATAAGTTTTGATGGGAATATTAATTATTCATGATTCTATGATAAATTCTGGTGTACATAGAATTTGGTGTTTTTTTATCCCATGAATCTTATAAAAAATATTTTAATTAATATATGTGTTTTGAAATTGCTGATGAAGTTAAGTGATTTACTTAAACCTGAAACTTGAGTTTTGTTTAATGTTAATTTTTTTATGAAAGTAATTATTATTTACTTTAAAATTCTGTCAGAAAACTCATATTTTATAAGGAAAATTATAGTATTTCTTTATTGCAAGTGGCAAGCATAAAGTGATGAAAATTTTATTTGTGTATATTTTTAATTTGGAGCATTAGAAATATAAAAAAGTTGTGGAATTGTGTATTAAAGTTTATTGATTTCAATTATGTCAATTAAACAAGTACTTTTGTTTTTCATATTGGTTCAAGATTTTTTAATTTGTTTTACTTATTAAATAGATTGTAAAAAATTTGAATTATGGGTTGTCTATTAAATTGTAAAAACACTCTTTATTATTGTCATGTTACAATCGTATTTTCGTGTTTATATAATCCGCTGATTATGTGTTAAAAAAGTTCCGAAATTCGTTATGCGTAGTATACGCCACCGCGGATAATCTGATAAAAAAATATTTTTCCTCAGAAAAGCTTATAGTTAAGTTTCAAAAGAAATGTTGTTTATGTTTCCTAAAATAAATAACAGATGACGCTATGACTCGGTTGACTTATTTTAAATATAATCAGCATTGTCCAATTATGTTCAAGAACGAATTTAGTTCCACTGAACAATATTAAAGTTGCAATTCACTAACGTCATTTCGCATTCTGTCTTGATCATTTCACTCTGAAAACATTCATACTCGTCTAATATCATAGTGAAGTCAAAATTTTAAACTGAAAGCTATAGGGAATGCAAATGAAAAAAAATGTCGACAAACATATAATGTAAGGTGTAAAACTAAGCATGTGTGGTACAAAAGAAAAAATAAATCCCATGTGCAATTCAAAAATAATCCATTTCTTTCATTTAATTATAAACAAATAAAATATATTTTATTTTTAAAATATGTCTACTTTGTTTTAAAAGTTATTAATATCTAAAAATCGATAAGTTTTACTAGAATCTTCTCGGATATTGATCGATGTCTTGCTTTCATCTCAGTTAATCGCACTTTATTTTGAGGTGGATTCAAACAGGTCTTTGCCCTTATAAATATTTTTTCTGTAAAAATTATTATATTTTTAATCATAATATGTATTTTTTTTTATTTTGCACCAAATTATTAACAGTATAAGTTTTTGACTATACATCGAAAAAAATCCGTGGACTATATGATGCTGCAGATTATGTGACACTTTTTTTCTTTTGCTTGAAAAAAAAAGCTGGCAGATAATACAATGTGGATTACATACATGAAAATACTATCTATTATTATAATGTTTGTACAATTGCTCATTTTGCTGATATTGCTTATGTAATTGATTTTGCAATTATATTTTCTTTGGTTGTTTACACTTATCTGGCTGCATAGCATTGAACACTTTTTTTAAAGTAGAAGCCAACTCAATTAAAATGAAGCTTTTATAAGAAGCAATGTTAGTCACATTATTTAGTCTTATTCCTTTGTTATTAATTCCTAAACTATGTAAGATTATTTTTTTAAGGTATGGACATCTGTTAGATTGAGCATTTGATAATTTTCTTGGCTTTTCCCTCTTGTCATCATCAAAACATATTAATTACTGTTTTGTGTTAATATTATTATATTCTGTATGAATTTAGACCTTTAATTGAATTTGTAGAGGACACCAACATCAATTGGTTGACACATGAAAGTGAGACTGCTTTACTGCTTACTTGTAAAAGGAGACTAGGTACAGATGCTAATGAGTTTGTCAAACTACTCTTAGAAAATGGTGCTGATCCAAATATACCAGATAATGAGTCTGACAGCCCATTATTGGAAGGTATGAATGCTGATAAATTTAGTTCATAGAATGAAACTAAATTTTTTCTTTATTTTTAAAATATAAAAAAAATGTGTTGCACCCTTTTTTTATCAAAAGTGTTTTTCATAATTCATAACATTACTCTATTTTTAATCAATAATACTCTTATGAAATACAATAATTATAATGAAAAATTTCCAATGATTTAAAAATCATTTTGATGAAGTCAATATAATTTATTTAATTTGAAATAAATAATTAATACAACATTATTAAATGTTTATCAACAGATTTATTTCCTTATTTCTTTGTATAATGTAGCTTTATTTGCTGGTAAAATCCAGTCACCAATATAATCACAGTCCCTAATAATTTTGACTTGTTCCTTTGTAAACAGTTTCATTTGCTTGCACATTTTCATTTTTAAAGTTTATATGTTATTTTTCAGAAATCCTATTTGCAATTTTTCTCAGTTTGTGCAATTATCAGTCTAACCTTTCTAGTGTACTGTGGAGAATATGTGTGCCGACCACAAATGAATGTAATTTAATTTTCCTGTGGTTGGCAAAGAGATTTATTTGTAAGGGGGCGCCGGGTATATTCATGTGGAGAGTGCATGGCGAAGTGAAGTGAGGAGATGACCAGGAACCGGTTTTGGACGCCAGGAGAGGAAGGAGGGAAGGAGAGACTTGGAGAGAGACCGGGGCCCGAACGCGTGCAGCTGGAAAAAAAGGAGGAGAGCCTGAATCGGTGTGAGATCAGCGCCGGACACTGGGAATTTGGCCGAAAAAAAGGAGGTGGTCGAGTATATAGCCGTGCAAGGCGAGTTCCTGAGGGAAGAATATACTCAAGAGATTGGCTGCAGGAGGGAACCCCATCTTACAATACTCCAACAGCTGCTGTACCACGATTGCAGAAAAATCCCTCGAGAGGAAACGGAAAGCGCCGAGTAACGAGGAGTTTCTGGTCACCCGATAAGTGTTAAGCCTGGCCCACGTGGGATACCTGGCGTCCCCAAATGACTTTGTAAGTTTCTTTTGTGTTAATCTCTAGTATGTTTTTCCAAGGAATGCCAGGTATCTTTATTTATGAGATATTTTATTATTACATCTATTATTAAATATAATCTATTATGAAATTAGAAGAAATTAATCTATTTTTGTTTGTGTCTAATTTATCTGTAAAAGTGTATACTTATTTGTCCAAGTTAATCTGAATATATCATTGATTGTATTATTCTAAATATATTTAATCATATCATTAATTGTATTATTCTAATTGTATTATTCTTATAGTAATAAACTTAATTAACTAAGTATGAACCTGGAATTTTGTTAAGTGTCTATTGATAATATGGTTTAACAAATAATTCACTGCATAAAGGATTTCTGAATAATAGACACTTAGTACATATGTACCTATTCCTTCAGAGGAAAAGTGGCATTTGAAAAAAAAAATTTACAATATTTACTTATTTTTGTTTAAAAGGCTGTTTTTTCTGTAAATATGCAGTACTTGAAAATCCACTTGAGCTGTATAATATTAAATATTGAAATTAGAACTTTTTCATCCACATTCCAATGAGTTTTTAATTGGCATTATATTAGGAAAACTAAAAACATTGTCAGTGCAGTAAACAAAACAATACTTATTAAAAATAATTATTTTTTTAAATATTACACATTGGAAATGCAGAAAAAGTATGCTGTACTACTTTTAACTTCTAACCCAATGGTTACATAGAAATAATTATATTAAAAGGAAGGAATGACCCAAGATCTTCAATTCTTGAAGCTAGTTGGGTTCTGAAATGATCTATTAGAGCATAAGCATTTTTACATTGAGTTTAAATCAGCATTAATTATGATAAAAATTATAAACATTGTTATCAAAATTTAAAACTGTGATCTTTTATGTAAGCCAGGGACTGATTGATATCTTTGTAAAAATTTTCTTTTAGTTTGAGCAGTGGTTTTAACTTAACATCAGACAAAAATTATTTCAATAGTTTTTATAATCTTTTAATGAAAACATGTTTTTTTTATAGTTCTTATACTTCAAAAGCATTTTTATTTTAATTTGCCACATTTTCATTTTTTAAAAATATTCTTTATATTTTATGAATATATATTTATGTATAATTTATTACAGTTATTTCTATTGATAAATCTAATTCATTTTTATAGAGTTCTACTTTATAATTTCTTATATTTTTATTATGTGTTCGATTTTAATGTAATGAAAAATAAAAATAAAACAATCAAAATAAAAAATTTAATTTGCTTATCATAAAAATTGATCATAAAAATCATAAAAATATCCGACAATTTTACTGGCATTACTATTATTATTTCATCAGTAGTTTTCTTTCATTATAATAGTGTAAATAAATCTAATTGTAAACAAGATTAAGATTTTTAAACAATTGTGCTTTTCCTCTATTAAGTAAAAGATCTGTTATTATGTTTTTGAATTTTCTATTATCTTATTGGTGACCTTATATGTTTAATAAAACATATATTTATTACGATTATAATTATTAATGTTGTAAATTAGAGCTTAATAATGTTGGATACTTAAATTTAAAGATTAATATAAAAGCAATATATATCAAGGCATTAATTAAAATGAAAAATATTTCTGCTCGTTTTAAGGTTCATCAAAATAAGATTTGTTTTATAGAAAATTACTTAAGGATTTGCAAGGAAGTGAATTATCTGTTATCATTTTTTTTTTTTGTTATTAAATTTTTATCTTTACAACTTTTATAAATAATAAACCTTTATTTCAAATGTATCAGTCATGGATTATTAGAACTATCCCATCATAGAATTTTCAACTATTCTTCTGCTTCTGGTCTTCATACTTACAGAAGCTGCTTATTCCTTCCTTATGAATCAGTTGATTCTTTGCTGTATAAAATACTGATGTAAGCTTTAGTCCTACTAACAATATTTGAATAAAAAAATTTAATTTGAAGGTATAAAGTAAGTATTTTTTTCAAATTTTTATGATTACATTAACATTTTGTACATTTCTTAGTTTAAACTGGAACAATTTCCTAGTTTAAAAAGTTTATATATTTTTCCCCTTTTCCTGTAAATAATTGTCAACGAATAAAATA
Organism: Latrodectus hesperus; assembly: GCA_037975125.1. NCBI lineage: Eukaryota > Metazoa > Arthropoda > Arachnida > Araneae > Theridiidae > Latrodectus > Latrodectus hesperus. Next base: position 16,369,351 of record CM075857.1, on the reverse strand, counting down.
TTAACTGTACAGGCTATTGAGTCAAGATTGAAAAATATATAATAATATTATTGAAAAATTTCAAAATAGAAATCTTTTGTTATATTTGTAAATGACTTTAATTATTTTTGTTGTAATGAAGGAAAATCTGAATTTTGGTACATTATTTTAAAACTTTTATGAGATGTGTTTTGGAAAATATTCGAAATTAGAAATCTTTATTTCATGGTTATGCAAGGAGTATTAATATATAATAGTATATAGTGTAATACAAAAGTATTTCATTATTTTTTATTTTTTAAAATTTATGAGTTACTTCTGCTAATTACTTTACTTGTATTGGTAATCATAATTATTTAAATTATATTTGTCATAACTTTTTACAGCCCTTCGCAATGACAATGAATATATAGTAGAAATACTCATAGCAGCTGGAGCTGATGTCAATGTAGCAGATTGCAGTGGTTGGTCACCTTTACATGAAGCTGCCACAAAAAGAAACCCAGTTTTTGTCAACTGGCTTTTGAGAAATGGGGCCATCATTGATGTGCGAGATGAATGTGGTATGACTCCACTCTTCTCTGCAGCACAGCATGGCAACGAACAGTGTTTGGACGCTCTCCTGTCCGCTGCCAAATGGAAAGGTATGATTTTTTTATTTATAGGGTTTCTTAAATATAGCATAATGGCAAAATTATTGTAATCAGTGTTTCTTCTTTTAAAAGAAGAAAACTTAAAAGCATTCCTTTAACAGAGTGATAAAGTTAAGAATGAAATTGATTGATTTATCCTTTAATTGAGATTTGGTTATTAAAATATGAGTAAGAAGTTATTCTTACTTATTTCTTTAAAAATAACAAGCAATGTTTGCAAATTCTGTTTGTTATTTTTATAGCACAAAGTATTTTTTAATAATACTTCTGTAAAAATCAAAGCCATGATAAACAGCCAAATTAGGAAAAATAGAAGGAAAAGAAAACTGAAGCAGCTTATTAAAAACAGGAATCATAAATGCTTTCTGTTTTAACTACTAGTTAACAAACTCTTGATGTTGTAGTATTGTTTCTTCATAGTATACATTGTAGGCAAAACATTGTGAAATTTTTAATTTACTTAGTAATAAGAAAGTTGCTGTTTCATTTTCTCAGGGAAAGGATGTTATTTTGTGATACAGATAAATAATACAAAATGAAGTTAAATATAAGTGAAATTTTATAAAACTGTATTGTGTATAAAATTGTGAACAAAAGAAACATTTGAGTTATGACTTGCATCACCTAAAGTTTGTAGAACTCTTGCAACAAAAATCCTTTGTAAAAGGTAAACATTTTGATGTCCAGTTACAAACAATTACAGAGGTATAAAAGCCACAAACTATATGCAAATAATTTTAACTTGGCAATAAATAGTCTTGGCATTGTTTTGATAGTATGGCCTGTGAAAAATCAAATAATGACTTTTTTATTTGTTACATCAAATTTTGTATTTACTTAAACAGCCGACACAATGAAAGAAATTAAATTTAATCTTAATTAACTTTATTTTTGTATCAGAACAAACTTGAAGAAATATTATAATTAAGTTGAATTGAACTAAATTATAACTAAGAAACTACTTTTAATTATATTAAAATGAATAGTGAAGTTTAATCAAAGATTAATTTTAATTCCAGGTTGTTCAAAATTGTAAAATTCCAATTTCTTTTTTATTAAAGCAAATTTACAAAAGTTTATTTTTGAGATACAAAATGACTTCAAAATATATAAGTTACTTTTTGAAAAGAAAATGGGGATTTTAATTACAAAATATTAAGCTTGTTTTTTGATAGGCTTAATTTTGCTTGTTTTGATATCCCAAATAAGGGAAATAATCAATAAAAAATTCTGAAAAGGCATATTATTAAACTTTTTTATTCTAGTTTAGCTCCAAGAATTTTTAATTCAATAAGTCTGTTGGAAATAAAGGATAAAGATTACAAATGAAGAAAATACTTATATTCTGTCATAAGTTATATATGGTCATCTCCCTTCGTATAATCTATAGTTTAAAATTTTTTGTAAATTAGGAATTAATAATGCAGCACAATTTTTATATCAGTATATTTCCCCCTCATTATTAATTATATGATAATTTTTAAGTCCAGATTTGGCAATCTTAGTCTCTGTTAAACCTTGAAATAATATTAAAATTACTTTTTTTCCTTTTATAAACTTCTGCATGTTTAACTTTTTCTTAGAAATGCATTTGGATAATGAAATTTCTAAATAGCTACTTGCTTAAGTGTTTCTCTATTGTGAGAAACTATGATCTCTTGAGTGAATGGTAAAGGGACGGGAGTGATAAGAACATAATGTTAGGCCAATTAAATCCTATCTTTTAATGTTGAAAGATAACTTGTAGATATTTTCTTATTGTGATCATATATGAACTAATTTCGTTACAGTTATATTCTTTTGTATAAAAAAGAAAAGAAAGAGGTGGAAAAGAAAAAACTCTTATACAATATTAAAAAATGGCTCTTTTTTCTCCTTTGAAAAAAAATTAGCTTCATGTTTTATTTTGACATTGTAATATTGTGTATCCTCTAAAAAAAGCGATTTATTTTATATTGAAATAGAGAAAAGAATTGTTTCAAAAGTTTGTAACATTTAAACTACTAGAAGCAGCTCTTTTACAAAAGAATATTCTATTCCTTAACAACTTTGAACAGTTTTTAACTTCAAATGGCAATTTTATCGATGAGAAAATAAAAGGACAATTCACATGTCCCTTCATAAAAGTGTTCTGAGGACTTCTCATTTAGATTAAAATTGCATAATTGCTAAATATCCAAGAATATAGATGAGAAAAGTCTTTGGGAAGTGTTACTGGATTAAATTTTATTGCTAGCAATTTTCTAAAGAGTGATTCAATGAACAAAATAATTTAATTTTAAAGAAGTGAAAGTTGCTGGTTTTAATGACAGTTCTTTAAACTGCTTTATCATGTATTGTCAAATAAAAATTATTTTCTTCAAAAATTAAATATGCATATATTGGTAAATAAATAAAATAACTATGTTATTAGGAAAAACTGTAAATGGGAATGAAATATTTATTACTTTGAAGATTGATTTGAAACTTGGGGTGAGGAAAACTATTACACTTTCTTTTCATCAAAAACAAAATACCAGATTAAAGATGATTGTTAAAATATAGCAAAAAGTGTTTTCACAATTAAAGTGGAAGGAAATAAAATTTTGAAATGACACAAAAAAATTATTGTCTGTGCAAACTATGTGTGTGCTTGCTATGTTATTTTAAAGTTATATATTGGAATGATGAAAAAGAGTGGTCATATTTGTCTTGAATTGTAAATATGCTCATTTTTTTCTTATTCTTATTGTTGGCTTAATAAATGATATTAACAATAACAAGAATTTAAGTGTAATACTTGTGTTAAGAACTTTTGGGTAAATTTTAGCATTTTATTCAAACTTAAGAAATGCTTACTTTTGTTATTTTAAGCACATGATATTGAATTTGCTTTTACATTTGAACTAATTACTTTTTAAAATTCAAACTAATCATTAAACTTATAATTATAAATATTCATTAATAATATATACTAATTTTTTTTAATTCAAATGTTGCAAAATAATGAAAATTTAATTAATTTGGTTCATAATTTACTTATTACATATGAAATAATTCACATATTACACCTTATTAATTGAAATATGTGAAATTCATTCATACACATGAAAATTTCGTTTTTGGCTTGTTTTATGTTGTAAGTTTTGAGCAGAATTTTTTCTTATTTGCAATAATTTATTTTGTAATGTATTGTTCAAGGTAATCTTGAACATGTAGTGAACATGGGGGCTGAAGATTGGGCAACACCATTGATGATAGCAGCTCAACAAGGATTTGTAAATTGTGTAAAAATTTTGTTAGCACATGGAGCTGATCCTAATTTGACCACATCTGACAATGCAACTGCATTGCATATGGCAGTTCAAGCAAATAACACGACGTAAGTATTGGTAATCTCTCAATTTATATTACTTATAATACCTTAGTTATTTCAAGTAAAGATTTTTTTATGTTAGTAATATATTTAAAAAATATTTCTTTTATTTTTTCCTGCATATCTCATCAAGACTGAAATTATTATTCAAATTCTTCATATAAAAATATTTTTGTGTTTGTTGCAAATACTTACGTGAATCTCAACAAGTGCTTAAAACAGATTGCTTTTAAGAAAATAAGTTTTTCCATTTCATATATTTCCTTTTCTGTTTTTGACTAACACACTTGCTTTACATTGTTGTGCAAAGGAGCATGATGCATGGTAAAAACATATATTTGTTAAATTTCATATAAAATCGTAATGAAATTCATGAATAATTCTAACTGTAACTACGAGTATATCTTTAAAATCTAATAGTGTCATTAGTTACAAAAGTTTATTTGATAACAATGTTGGCTCAAAGTGAGTAACCAAAAATTGTTTTAAGAATTATATTAGCAATGAGAAATTGTGATGGTTTTACGTGAAATACTTAACATTTTTCTCAATATTATATACAACCATCTTATTTCTTATCAAATATACTTTATACTTTAAATAATTTAGTAAAGTACAATTTAAACCTGTGAGGAAAATATTAAATATTTAAAGTATAAGGTTTATTTTAAAATTATATAAGCTTAAAATATATAGTATAAATTTTCTTACCTTTTGGGGCATTAAAAACTAATTTTCAATCGCTTGCATCTTAATACTTACATAGAAATAAAATACCATATGATAAATCATAAATATGGTTTCCAATATCCAGTCTTTATAAAAACATTAAGTAACATTAATATAAACTCCAATTAATTAAACTTAGTAGTAATTAAGGAACATATATTCTCTTATTAAAAAATAATATGTTTGTAGGAAGCATAACTCTCTCTATAAAAATGAAATAATTGTCAGATTATTATAATAAGTTTAATTTTTTTAAGGTAATCCAAAGAAATAATGTCAATTTGCTTAAAAAAGATTTTTAAAAAATTCTTTTGATTTGTCACCTTTTACACTGCAGTAAGATCGTTGACATTTAAAACTCTAAGATTTCAAAATATTTGTAAATTGTGTTCATGTTAAATACCAAATCTTTTGAAGAGGTAAAAGTTTTTTCCACATCATAACTTTTATTTGGTTTAAACATATAAATGAAAAATTAATTTTTGTTTAATGATAAAATTCTTGAAATTTTTTGCTTCTAATATGGAAATGGAATTGTCAAAATATAAACTTGATTGTTTGAATGTATTTAAAATGTTACTAAAAAATAAAAACTTGCAAGTTAAAATTGTTTTTAATTTCTATTTATCTTTTCCCATATTTGAATATGTGTTCATTATGTAATTATTTAGAATGGTCTGCAATTATTCTTTACCTTTGTTCTCATGACTAATCATAAATTTCTTGTCATACAAATAATACAATTTTAATATGTTTATTGATATACTTTATTTTTCTACATATAATCTGCAGCAGTATATTCCCCAAGGCCTTTTTTTGAGTAAAAAAAAATATTTGTATGATTCACAGCTCTCATATATTCCACGATTTTTTCAGCAAATAATCTAAAATATATTATGCTGATATTATAATGTTACATAAAATTAAAAATATTGTAAGTAGTGTAAGAGAAAACATTCATTTTACTATGTGTGAAAAAAATTTGACTAGTTCTAATTTTGACCCACCTTATCTCTAAATGCGATAAACCTGAGATCCACCTTGTTGATCACCTTGAGCAGTAATATGGAGAATATTCTTTAAAAACTTATGGTTCGTAATAACTTTCAAAATGAGGTATACACAGTTTTAAAATAAAATTTGCTTAATTTATGTTTAAATTAAAGAAATTACTTATTTTTGAATATGGGAATATTTTTCTGTCATCTTGCACATTTTTTATGTTTCATTTAGCAAATTTTTTGCCATTTTTCTAGATGCCTTATCTAAACTTTCTAGTTTAAAATGTGTTATCTAATTTAGATTCTTCCACATGAAAATGTATGAACTAGAATATTTTCTGTACGAAACAGCTCTGGTCAAGATAAAATGCAAAATGATACTAGCCAATAGCAACTGTAATATCTTTCCAGAAAGCCAAAATCATTCTTGAACACAATTGGTCAAAACTGATTATAGCTGAAATACATCTGATGAATCATAAAAGCCTTCAATGCCATCTATTATTTGTTTTATGAAACATGAATGGCACTTATTTTGAAACATTATGCTTTTTTTGATGGAGAATGTTAGTAAACAGATTATCCACAGTGGTATATAATATTTGTTGGCGCTGCGAGCACAGCGCCCTCTTTGAGTTATAAAAAAGAAACCGGCAGAAAAGAAATGGAAAGATAGTAAGGAAGCGAATATTAAAAAGTATCAATTATGCCCAGTGACGTATGGAACCACTAGTGCTCCATATTTGGCTCAGAGATGTCTTCAACAATTAGGTACTGATGAACAACTGAAATTTCCATTGGCTTCTCAAGTAGTACAGAAGGATATGTTCATGGAGGACATATTGAGTGGAGGGTCAAATTTAGAAAGTGCAAAGTGTCTAAAGCAAGAATAACTCAAATATTTAAAACTGGTGGTATGGAACTACATAAATGGCAAAGTAATTGTCAAAAGTTAAGAGAATTTTCTGAAGATTCAAATGACTCTAACTTTGATCAAACAAAAACATTAGGGTTGCTATGGAAGGTCAAGAGTGATGAGCTTTCCTACAATATGCCCAAAAAAGATGCTTCTATGGTTACAAAGAGAGAAATTTTGTCCATAATTGCCCGCATTTTCGACCCACATGGTTTGATAGGACCTGTGCTTACAAAGGCTAAGGTTTTTATGCAACGTCTCTGGAGGTTATCAATAGACTGGGATAAAACTGCCATCAGATGTCGTACAAGAATGGTTACAGTTTTTTAATGGGTTGTGTGACATTAACTGTATTAAAATAAATCGATGTATGCTACCAGAAAATGTTGTAAAAATTGAACTCTTTGGATTCTCGGATGCATCAGAGGACTATTACGGTGCAGCAGTCTATCTAAGATGCGAATCAGCGAGTGGTGAATTAACTTCACATCTAGTGTGCAGCAAAGGAAGAGTTGGACCAATCAAAACACTTTCGATTCCACGACTTGAACTGTGTGCAGGTGTATTGCTATCTAAGTTGATGAAAAAGATTAGCACTTCCCTAGAACTTAAGATAGATCAAAATTGGTATTTTTCGTACAGCAAAATTGTTTTGTCCTGGATTCAGAAGTCTCTAGCAAAATTGAAAACCTTTGTTGCTACCAGAGTGGCTAAAATACAAGTTCTGTCAGATGTCTCACAATGGAGGCATATATCATCGGAGCGAAATCCTGCAGACATTGTTTCTCGTGGTTGCAATCCCGCACAACTGAGAAATAATTCTGTGTGTTGGCATGGACCACTACTTATCATCGAGGAAGTAGAGACGCTTAACAACTGTGAAGAGCTAATTAACAAGGACTTAGAACATTTTAATACAGAACTGGTTAAGAGTGAACGAAGGTTCAAGAGACCTGTTTTCCTAGTGACTTTTGATTCTTTAACTGAAGAGTTACTTAGTGTTACTAACAATTATACTAAACTTGTACGTGTTTTAGCTTTTCTTTATAGGTTCCTTCATAATTGCAAATCACAGCAAAAGGTAACTGGCCCTCTGAAATGTAAGGAAATTAAAGATGCTGAATTTGTCTTAGTAAAATTAGTTCAACAAGAGTGTTTTAAAAGGGAAATTACAGGCCTTCAGAAGGATAGTAATGTGCCTGTAGATAGTAAGTTAAAAATTCTTTTCCCAGTTTTAGATGAAAGGGGTGTTGTAAGAGTTGGTGAAAGACTAGCCAGCAGTAAGTTTAATTTTGATAAAATGTTACCTATAATTTTACCTACCAATCATAAATTGACTGTGATGATTGCTGAAATGTTTCATAAGAACTATTTACATATTGGACCACAAGGGTTATTGTTTCTTATTAGACGAAGGTTTTGGCCTTTAAGTGGACGTAACCTTTGTAGAAAACTAGTGCACGATTGTGTTGTTTGCTTTAAAGCAAAACCAGTACCTTGTCAACAGCTCATGGGACATTTACCTGAAGAGAGAGTAACCCTAAACTTTCCATTCAGTTGTGTAGGGGTAGATTTTTTTGGTCCTCTTTTATATAAAATATTTCAATCAAAGAAAAGGAATGTATAATAAAATTTATGTGTGTATTTTCATTTGTTTTGTGACTAAAGCTTGTTATTTAGAGATGGTAACTGACCTCTCTAGTGATGTCTTTGTTGCTACACTTAAGAGACTTTTTAGCAGAAGAGTGAAAAGTGCCCACATATTTTCTGATAACACTACTAATTTTGTTGGCAGTAACTGCGAATTAAAGAAATTGAGTAAATTAGTTAGCAGTCCAGATGAGAACTTGAGTAATTATTTTTCCAAAGAAAAGGTTGAGTGGATTTTCATTCCCCCCGAGATCCTCGAATCATGGTGGACTTTGGGAGGCGGATGTCAAATCCGCAAAATACCATCTTAAACATGTAGTAGGCAATTTAAAACTAACCTTTGAGGAATTCATAACTGTATTTGATCAAATTGAGGCAATTCTTAATTCCTGCCCATTGCATCCCCTATCATCTGACTTAAATGATTATGATGTCTTGACACCTGGCCATTTTTTGATAGGCAGACCTATCACAGCAATTGCAGAACCCAAAATCCTAAATTTACATGACAATAAATTAAAACAATGGCAAAAATTAACTAAGATAGTGCAGACATTTTGGAAGCATTGGTCTAACAATTATTTCAGTGCAATACAAGAAAGATCAAAGTGGAGGTTCATCAAAGAGAATGTGCAAGTTGGCACTATGATGATTTTAAAGGTAGATAATGTACCGGTTTTTAACTGGCCATTGGGAAGAATAATGCAAACATTCCCAGGAAAGGATAAGAAGGTGAGAATATTTTTAGTTAGAACAAAGAATGGTGTTTTTAAAAGGAGCATTAATAAAATTTGCATTTTGCCATTGCCTAATTAAGGAGTGAGAACTCTATCAAATATATCTGTGTATCATTATGTAATTAGTGTAGTTTGTTATTAATAGTGTGTATCATTGTAATCATATATTATATAGTGTGTTAATATTTTTCTTGAGATTTCAAATTGTTGAATATACCAAGTCAACGCCGGGTGGAATGTTGGCGCCTGCGAGCGCAGAGCCCGCTTTGAGTTATAAAAAAGAAACTGGCAGTAGCCATATGAGAGTCGGAGAAATAAAGTGTGTGTTTTTATACAGTCATTGAGTGAGTATTAATTGAGTTAAAACTGAGCTATTTAACAATATTCTCTACGAAATTGGAAACATTTTTTACACATTCTCTGCAGATTATATACTGAAAAAATGCTACATTTTAAAATATAAATAATGTATAAAAAGAAATTGTTGCAGTTGTTTAGAACTTTTGCTTGAAAAAATGAACATTGAGCCAATGATTAAGTCTTTTCTACCAGCAACCTATGAATATTCAGGAATGATATGTCCTTTGCATCTAGCAGTTGTATGGCAAAGGTAAGGGATTTGCTTTTAAATTTCTTTTATTAAATAATATCAATTTCTTAAAAATGTTTTTTGTTTCTTTTGCTGTATATGTTAATAAATCAGCACACATCATTCATTAATTTGAATAGTTATTATTGGTTCCCAATACAATAATTTATAGTAATGCTTTTTACAAATGTAAATTTCTTATTTTTTAAATTATATTTGTCAAATTTCTTCTGCATTCATAAGAAATGCTTTTTTTTATGCAGCTCAACTAGTTTGAGTGTATTAGTGCAATAAAGTCATGAGTAATGTAGTTCTTCAGAACTTGCAAGCATGTTTCTTTTTTTAAATTGATAATGTTTAAAAATCTCTTATGATTTAGATTTAAAACCAATTGTCATTGTTTTGTTCTATTATTGTGTGAATCTCTATTAAACTTATCACTATCAACTCAAATCACTTAAACTTATGAAGATGCAATATGAGTTTAGAATTAGTTTAAAATAACAATTCCTTTTTAGATTGTAAAATACTGATTAAGTTGAAAATAATTTTAAAAAATGTCTATGTTATGTGTGCTGTTTTGAAAATGGAAAATCTTATTTGTTTATATAAAAAAAAATCAAATATGGTAACAATATAAAAAAAACTGAAACAAATTTTGAGATTTTTTTCTATTGAAAATAAATATAATTGCCATATTTTTGAATATTTTTTAATAGAAGTTTGTTTCCATTGTTCAAAGTCAAAAAATTGTTTGAATTTTTTCTTCAGTATAAATTAAAAATGACCTCTGCAAATTAATATTTGTTAGTTTGAAACTTTTCCACAATTAGGAAAATTACTGATCCTAGATTAATTTATATTTGTTAAGATACTTTTAATTTTTATTCATTTTTAAGTTTCTCTCTTGTAAATGAAGGTGGTACTCATGCTGTTAATGCACACACAAGCCAGTATGTTTTTATTATTTTTATATTCTTGATATGAACATAATTTTAGCAGGATTTTGATAACCTTTAAATTTCCTCTATTGTAATGTACATATTCAAGTTTCTTCCATATTTCTTTCATCTTAAATATGCAAATTTATGGTTAGAAATTTCACACACAGAATTTATACCACCTATAATAAAATTCAGAAAATTATACATGTAATAAGTGAATTAATTTAAAAGAAAACTGAAAAAAAGTTTAAAAGTTAAAGAAGGGAAAATGAAATATCAAAAAGAAAAATCTGATAGGAAGCAAAAGCATGTTGATATTTTCTTTTATTCAGTGGGTTCTGTTTGTTTAAATTCTATGAAATTTTATATACAATTTGAAATTAATTTTCATCTTTTGTATTGTAAATCTTAAAAAAAAATTGAATGAACATGATGTGATTTAAAAAGACTTATAGCCAAAACAATGAGAAATTTAGTTAAAAGCATTTTACATATATATTTCATACATATGGGTTGATGGAATATAAATTTTTATACTCTACATTTTTTTCCTGATTTAATAAAAAAAAATTATTTATTTATTTTTATTTTTAAATCTTATAATAATTTATTTCATCTTTTCTGATACACATTCTCTACATGTTCATAATTTTGTAATTTGTAATATGAAACACTGTTTTATTGTAAAAAAAATATCTAAGAATAATTCTTGCAAACATCTTCACAAAGTCAAACTTTTTTTTTTGTTTGTTTAAATTAATAAAAGCTGTAATTTGTAGATTTTCTTGTGCTTTAAATTTTTTCACTTTTGAAAAAAATCCAAAAAGTTTATTAAACTTGATTTTATTATCAATACTTATGACAATAAAATATAAATTCATTAAATTATTATTTTTTATGTGATTTTAATTTATAATTATAATTATATTCAGTCACTTAATTATATTCAGTCACTTAAAGAGATCCTCCCTAGAGAGACCCATGCAATCCAAAAGATGCTCAGGAGAAGCCTGATGATTTTGGCACTTGGTGCAGGTGATGAAAGTTTTCCTGCTCTCGTTGAAAGTGAGGCACTTAATATGACCACTAGCAAGTCTTGAGAGAACAGTCCGGGTACGTCTGTCACACGGGAGGTCAAGGGACAAACCCGGTTTTGATCCCTTGTACCAATTATGGGTGGGGGTGTTTTCCACTCCTCCGAGATTTTTGATTTTTCCTGGGAGTATAACTCCAGAAAAGTAAGTGTGGAAGAGGGAGTATTTGAAATCCTGCAACCCTCCTTAGCAAGATTATCGGCCATTTCATTCCCGTGGAGATTCACATGTGAAGGTATCCATTGCAAGTGAACATCATGATTAAGTGAAATGAGTTTTAATTTAAGCAGGATAGAGTTGCTGATCTTGTCGCCTACAAGAAGCCAATTACTAAGATGGTGGAGAGAACTACGGCTGTCAGACAAGATCCATAGGTCACCATAATCCTCTTCAGAAAGAATAGCTTCTAGTCCCAGGTCTATTGCAATCAATTCACTTCTGAAAACAGAGCAGTGATTGGGATTACGATGAGAAAGAGTCAAATTGGTGTGAGGGGTTTCAATATATATGCCACTACCTGCTAGAATATCAATTTTACTACCATCAGTGAAGATTTTGATGGCATTGTTAGGAATGTGGCTTAGGTTTTCCAAGGTCAGTTGTCTAAGATGTACTGGGATGTAGTCTTTCTTATTAACATGAGTACTTAAGTTAAAGTGAAAGTAAACCCTGGGGAGTCCTTCTGCAGGATTCAAGCAGCACTGTATTGAGTTGGGTTCAACATTACTATTAGGTAGTTGAAGAGAGACAGCCAGACTGAAAGGGCTGTCCTTCTTTAATCTTTGATGATTACTCCAGCTGTTAAGATACATGGAGGTCTTGTTGCAGAGGCCATAACTAGAGAGTTTATTATAGTATTTAACAAGACCAGCTTGTCTTCTAGTATGGAGCGGCTGCAAGTCGGCCTCAAAAAGAACAATATCAGAAGGACAGCTATGTCTTAAACCAGTGATAATCCGGGCAGCACTTAATTGAACTTGTTCTAACTTCTTAAGGTTAGTTTTGGATGCGCAACAATAAATTGGGAAACCATATTCAAGTATAGGCCGAATGAAAGTCATATATGTTGTTCTAAGGGTTGTTGCATCGGCTCCCCAGTCGCTACCCACAATATATTAAAGAATGGGAAAAAGAAGGAAATATGGAATAAAAAAGCAAGACCAATATTAATCTAGCAAATATTAGCAGAGTAGGAGAAATATACTGTGGGATAGATATACTGGAATTTTACTTGAAACTGTATTTTGACTGTAAAAAATGGAGAACAAGACAAAGATTTATGTGCAAGCTACTCAGGCATGATTAATGATAAAAAATTTTTATCATAAGTGTTATTGATATACTTGGCTTGAGATTATGATTCTCTAAAATCAGAGTAAGCTGGATTATTTTATTCAATAAATATAAATTTATTATATCATTAACATTTATTTAATACATATATTAATTTGTATTCAATAATTTTTTGAGAATTTATTTATATATGAGAAATGTGTTTCAGAATAGGAAATAAGAAAATTGTGAACATTTGCAGTGAAATAATATTACCATGGCAATTAGATGATCTTATTAAAAATTATCAAGGTGTATACTTTTTATATACTTTAAGTGGTAATAACAATTTCTATACATAAAATTCATTTGAATGTTAAAAAAAAAAATGATTAAGCGTAACTGAGCATGTTTCTTAAGTCTACTTGTTATTTGTATTGTTATAACATACAATTGTTTGTAGAGAAGGCTTATAATGCTTTTTGATTTAGACCAGATAAGATTTTATAAATAATTTTAATAATTTTTTCTGATTTTTTAATGTTTTTGATTTAAATTAAAAGTATTGGTTAATGTTTATGATAAAATAAAATTTAAAATGAGGAGACCATGATCAACATTCATAATTCCAGTTTGTGAAAAGTTGCAAAATACTGGTATTTATTTTTATCTAACAGAATTTTCAATTAGAAATCAATTTCTTAAAATGATTTTTAAGCTTCACTGTTTAAGTTTTTTTGCTATTGAAACGTTTTTTTATAAGCAATTTTCTCTGTTTTACATTTAGCCATGCATCATTGAGATCACTCTTAAATGCAGGATTTTGCCCAGATAGTCTCTATCATTGTAGTGATCCCGGTCCAACTAGTCGTATACCTTTCTTGCCAGACTGTGAAACAGCCCTATCTTATGCCATATTCAAGAAAGATAAGATATCTGTTGCCATTCTGCTTTCTGCTGGTGCAAGTTCTAATCCCCCAGTTCAAAAAGCTTTCCACCCAATTCTTAGAGGTATTTTTAAAAATTTTGTGCATGATCTCTTGTAATTTATTTTATTATCTTTTATTCTGCATTGTTCAATTTTAAATCTTAACAAACAAGCAAATTGTGATTTATGTTTGTATAAAATAATGTAAAATCTTATTTAAGATGAAATTTTCTGATTTTTATTAGCAATGTTCTTGATTTTCCCCAATTCTCTTAAACCTTTTTAAGAATGGGTGAAATTATTAATTTTCTGCAAATGTCTGTCATGATCATACATGTAAACCATGAATCACTTTAGAATGATCTTTGAGGATCGCTAGAACATCTCTGCATTTTTAGCTTGAACAATTTTTAATGACTACTAGATGGTCTGTGTTTATTATATCTGAACTGAATGTAATTTTAAGATTATAAAGGAATGGTTTATTCCCCAAATCAAAATTTACTCAATAAAACTAAAAAAATTGAAAAATTATATATATTAACATTATTATGGTTTTATTGGTGTTACTATCAGAGAAATTTATTTTGAATACATGCAGCTATATATCTACAACTTTAATATTAAAATTCAAAAAGTAGAATTAATGGACTGGGTAAGTTAATAATTCTAAGAGAGGTGTTTGTCTTGGTATGCATTTGAAATAAATGAATCCTAGGACAAGAAATATATTAATAAAAAGCCTTGTGCATTCAGAAAATTTCAGATTTTATTATTAAAAATATATGAGGTCACCTGTGTGTAAGTGTTATAAGATCACTTACAGTATGGATTTCATTTTAAGTAGTACTTTAAATGAAATCATCACTATAAATGATCTCATATTTGCAACAATATAAGTGACCTCGCATACTTTTAATAATAAAATAATTTTAAGTAATTTTCATTTTTTTCTCTGCATGCTTAGCAGGGTTACAAGTTTGTGAATTTTGAAAATGATTTGTTTCAAAAATATGAAATCATTTTTTACTATAATAAGGACTTAAAATGAAAGTAATAAAAAATTTAACAAATTAATTATGTGAAAATTATTTGTATTTTAAAATTAGATTGTCTTATAATAGTAATAACTATAATAAATTTTGATAAGAACAAAAGTGTCACATATTCAACCCTTTGTCTTCTAATTATTTGAACTCCTATCTGATAGAATGAGATAATTGATAAAAATGCTTTTCCACTCTTATTTTACTGTTGCTATGGTTTTTGTTTGTACTTTTTCTGGTAAATTAAAAAAAATATATTCAAAAAATTGAAAAATAATCTTTTTTTAACTTTAAAAATCTATGAAAATAAACTATTTATTATTGGTTAATATACAAAACATTGCTGTGCAGATGATCCCTAAAACTGTACTTTTAAGTTAATGGGTTTGGAATACTTGCATATCACCATTGCCTTGTTTCAATAACAATACAATTACCAAAAGAAATCAAGATGCAAGAGAAAATTTACTCTTACCTTATTCGTCCCGGGATTCGTTCAGGAACATTCCATCCATACACTTTTGATCAAAAAAAGATTCTGTGTCTATATTTATCTATTTATTAAAAAACTTTGTAGGAGGACAGATATATTTACAAGATTTAGTTTCAGTGCGCACATATCTACCATCCTTACTGATCAAAACATAGTATCATTCTGTTTACATTTTTTCTCGTGCGAGTATGGGATCTCAACCTGATATCATCAATGCTCAATTGGGTTGCATTATTTTTTTGATGATCGTCAAGCTTTCCAACATTTTGTAATTTTGAACCACAATCAGATGATGAGGTCACACTTGAGCTAGCACCCTCCTTTCCACATCTACACTACACCAGCAGAAGGACTTTGGGCATCATAGATTCACATGGACATATTCCCAACCCAATGAGGGAGGATATGGTCACCTACTCAATCATGGCAAATCACTTTGCTAATCTTATGGGAAATAGTGTAATGTTACTGGGCCACTGGGGGCCATTGAGAACACAATAAGAGAACAAGTTCATTTTATCATGCTTATAAAGATTTTGAAAAAATACAACTTTATAAAAAAAAATCTTATGCAATTCTGAAAGCAGTACAATGAATACCTTTAAAAGGAGAAATAGAAAGATATCCACATTGTTAATAGTAGTTAGATTACATTAATTTGTGTTTGACATTAAAGCTAATTTTATACTCGTAAAAAAGAGCAATAAATCCCCAAATAGAAGAAACTTTTTACTTGAATTTGTTGAATATTTTTATTGCATTTAATTACAAGAGTACTGACAATTGAAACTCCATTGAAAGGATAGAAGTAGTTTTCCTGTGCATTATAGTGCTTCTAGAGCTGCAGATTAAATGTAGTTTCTGAACATAAATCATCAACTGCATTGAAAGGAACATTGAGCCAAAATTTCTATATCATTTGGTGTTAAATCTGCTGCATTCCTTTCAATATTCATTGAATTTTACATGAGTAGGGCTTGGAACTCTCCTTGCCCTTTGTCTTGTGAGTGAAAGTAAGCAAATCATAAATATCCTTTAATGATGCTTATGTAATACTTTAACAATCCTTTTACATCATTTCAAAGTTCACATTGTTCTTTTCTGATGCCAGGATTAATAACAAAGTCATTTTCGCTATTGACTCCATGGCACCTTCGTAGCTAATGGCATGCATGCTGTACACCAATTACCAGCTAACAAATCATGATCCTGGTCAGTATGTGAACATCAGATGTGTCCTGCATCAATTGCTAAATATCATAGGATGCATGTGCATTCTTTACTTACATCTACTTTGTTTCGGTCAACACATATTAAGTCTTCTTGCCATCACCTCTGCCCTTTTGCAGTATCTACTTCTTATGAATACCCTTGTGACACTATAGATTCTTGTTTACATTGATGCATTGTAGAGACCAAAATGTTCTTCTCACACTGATTAGCTAAGCTGGCATCTGAATTATTAGTGCTCTGTTCAAAGCTTTGTAGGTTTGAATCTCACCTCAGTCCTGTATGTTTGTAGTGATCTGGAATCCACTTTAAACTGTCTAATTTAGCTCTTGTGTGCAGAAAATGACTTATTGCTCAATAGGCCAATGCAGCTCCTTCCATTATAGCTTGTTTTACTTTATGGTAAGCAATCCAGTTCACATCATTCATGCAACTTAGTGCACTTGTTTTCACTACTGTTTGCATCAACTACTACTGTTTAAACTACTGTTTGCATTGTTTCTTTAACAATGTATTCAAAATTTGCATTTTCAGTATCATGTAATAATTTAATTAAGGCACTTTTAAAATTGCCCTCCTTACATAAAAAAATCAGAGACTTTATTGTAAAAATTTTATCACTGATTTATATAAGTTATTTTCATATTTACATATATTTATTTAATATCCACCAACTTAAATAATTCAATTATGTTTAATAATGTATTTGTTTTTTGCAGCTATGGACTCACACAATATGGAAGCTTTCCATATGTTAATTGAGAAGGGTACCGATATAAATTTCCAGAGGCAAATTTTTTTATCCAATGAAGTCTTTCTTGCTGCACTTATAACAGGATTGAATTATTTAAAGCCTTTACTTTCATATGGTTGTGATCCTAATTTATGTTTTCAATCTCAGTATGAGCTCTTTCAGAGGTGTTCTGGAAGACTACTTAGGAAAGAAAACTTGTCACTACGAGACTTTCTTAAAATTATTATGCCATTCATTGTAATTTCCAGGCCTATTCAAATTTCTTTTCGTGCTTTGAGCAGTAGATTTCAAGAAGATATCAGTGATATTCTTGAAGAGATAGGTAAAAATAATTTCTTCTATATTTATTAAGTTTAAACCTTCAATTTTCAAAAAACTTAAACTTATGCAAATGGATTGCATATTAATTAGAAATCATTCATTGTTAAAAATAAATCTTGTTTTTAATTATATGAAAGATGTACCGAATAGATTATTAAAATTTTAAAGGTATTTCAAAGAGAAGTATGTCTCTTGTATGGTGATATAATTTACTTAACTTTTCACTCATTTCAAACGTAACTTTCTAAGTTATTTCATTTTACTTTTCAATGTAATTAATAAGTTTTATTTTATTAATTTATTAAGATTATGAGTTGCAATTCACACATACTGTGGTTTACAAACGAATAATATTTTGCATTAATGTGTTTTAAAAATTCAATACATTCATGCTAAATTCAATATGATTAATTTCCATAAGAATTGTTTTTATATATATGATCTGTAAATATATAATTTTTGAGCGTTAAATATTGCGATTTTGAGAATATTAAAATTAATCCTATTTTGTTAGGATAAATAGGATAACGTTTTTTTCCCTTAAAACATTTGCTTTTTATTGAGATGAATTAATAATTACTAATAAATGTGATTATTATTATATTATCTATTGTTAGGTTACATTAATAATTTCAGTTATTATAAAGAGTTATAATTATTATCAAGAGAAATATATTTGTTTTTTTTTAATCATTCAGAGTTTCTGTTGAAATATGTTGTAGTTTTTCTCTCTTTGTATCAAATTTTAAAAATTAATCATAGTAGTTGACAAATTAATAGAATTAATTTATGCTTGATTTTTATTTATGTTAGAAATATTTTAAATTAGCTTAACATTTCAAATTAGTGAAATATTTTATTAGGATAATTTATAGAAAGATCTTAATTTTAAAAGGAAAGAATTTATAATTTTTACTAGACTATGGAAATTTAACGTAAAAACTTAAAAGTTTTCTGGAATAAAATTGTTCTGAAATTAATAAATTATGCTTTTAAATTTTTTAATTTTTTTTTTATTGTTCAGCAGTAATTTTATCTTTATAAGTTATGTTAACCACTTTTAGGAAATGTAATCTCTGTACAAAAAACTGTAAACGTTTGGGTAATACCATCTCACACTTGTATTTCAGATTGTCCATCATCACTTCAACAAATTTGCATAATCAAAATACGCCAGCATCTCTATTCCGTTCATGGTGTAAAATTACCTAATGTTATTGAACTATTGCGATTGCCTCCAGTGCTTATACAGCAAATCTCCTGTTCATCTCATTAGAACTACCTTTTATATCATTACAATTGAAACTGTTCTACTTGTAGCGAATTGATTTTGTATGTATAAATATACTGTTATTGTCATAGAAAAAATTTTGCATATTGAAGATTTCATAAAGACTCATGTATTATATTTTTTTCTAAATTATATAATTTTCTTAATAATTTTGCCATGTAGTTTTTAAAAATAAGTATGAAATTGCTATTTTCATTTACTAATTAAAAATTGCCATTTTTCATTTAAAAGTGTTTGTTTGTGCTTATTTTAATTAAGAAAACAAATATGTGAATGATAAAGCTTATGGTATATACATAGTCTTCAATATCTAATGGAATATTGATGCAAGAAATAAAACACTTTAAGGTTCTTTAACACAATTTTTTTCACATCTAATCTGTTTTATTATGAAATATCCAAAATTGTTTTCTTACCAAACCAGGCATAACAGTGTTTTTTTCTCTAAAATTTATTTTGTAAAGTAAAATAAATTAATAAATGCTAATATAGATTGAAAAGGCAATTAAGATCTAAATTTATAAGCCATAAAACTAAATCAAAAATTTATAAGACCAGTTTTACTTTATGCTAGGGAAACTTGGAGCCTAAGTAAAGATACACAAAGACCATTGGATTTCTTCAAGAGAAAAATCCTCAGGGCTATCTTTGAACCCTTTCCAGGAAAGAAGGCATTGGAAAGCCAGATACAACTGTGAACAGTACAACCACAGATTACACAAATCATCCATAGTAACCGATTAAGATGGCTTGGTCATGTTTGGAAAAGCCTGGATAATCCCACAAAAATCTTAACATTTTAAAAAATTTGAGGGATCCTGGACTAAAGGAAGACTACCTGCTAGAGGGCTGGGTAATACTGAAAGACCTAACTACTTTAAAAATCAAGAATTGGTGAGGAATCACTAATGATTTATGGTAATAGAGGGGACATGTGGTTGAGGCTTGTGAAAAAGAAATACATGGAATAGACTTCAAGGTGCATTATACAGCGAATGAATCCGTTAATTTTGATTTGGATAGAATTTTTAGTTGTTGCCAAGTGTTTGACTGTTATAGGCACACTATTCGCTCCTGAAGACTTTTCTCCAATGATTTAATTTTTTAATAAAATATATATTTTGGATAGCTTTACATTGCATTTTAGAATAAATTCAAATAATTTTAACATAATTAAGAAAATTATTGAATTTTAACATTAACTCGCATGGGTGTGTGTTCAAGGGAAAAGCTTGCATCCATGAGAAATATTTTTTGTGCTAAATGCCTTTGCTCACATCAATAAGGCTACCTCAAAATTTAATATACTTTAATAAGTTTATGAGCGACAAGGATTTATATGCCTCAAAAACTGCTATTATGCGTTCATAAGACGAACCAGGCATGATGGTGATTTTCACCGAAAAATGTTTTATAATAAAATTATTACTTTGAGTAGATTTAGAGTTGCATTTTATAGTGAAGAATCCGTTAATTTCTTATATGTGTAGAATATTTAGCAATAACTAAATGTAATATGCAAAATAATTTCAAATTTATTTAGTTTTAACACTAAAAAATGTTTTCATTTCATAGTCTCGCAAATTTGCTCGTATCGTTCTTAAGTGCGAGTAAAGGGGAAACGAAGCACTTTCGAAATGTATGTCCATGGGATATACACTCATGTCCATAAAGTAAGGATAATTCAGAATCACACAGAAATTGAACTCGAAAATAAAAATTTCACAAGTAGATTTACCACACACATCTTGAAGAATGTTATGCAAATTGGAAGAAACCACCAGATGGCGCCGATAGTACGTCACAATGACGAGAGTGTAAGAGAGGGGTATATAAGGAATGGTTGCAAAGAAATAAAATTGTTCACAAGCGCTTTAAAAGCCTTTTAGTGCAATAACCGCATAGTTATGGCACAAAGGAAGCATTTGGATGATGTTTTACGTGGTAGAAATATCGGCCGTCTGGAATGTGGACGTACCCAGCTAGAAGTATCCGAGGAACTTAAAATCGCCCAGGCTTTGACAACGGTTCCAAGATGATGGTAACGTGAGTAAACGTTACTGCACTGGTCGCCCCCGAGTTACAACACCGAATGAGGGCCAGCATTTGGCAGTTACTGCCGAAAGAAACATTCGGAGCACAGCATCAGACCTGTCTCGTCAGCTACTGGTACAACAGTGTCAAGGCAGACCGTGTACAGACATTTTGGGCGCATTGGTCTATCTGCTCGTAAGCCTGTTAGATATGTTCCACTTACCGCTACTCACTGTCACCTACGATTCTTGGAGTAGAGAGCATGTATTGTGGACATCACAACAGTGGTCTTGTGTAATGTTTTTCGACGAGTTCAGGTTTAGTTTTCAGTCTGATTCTCGCAGGACTTTCATATGGAGAGGGCCAGGTACCCGTTACCACCAAGAGAACACCATTGATAGACACTGTTACGGTGGTGCACAATTGCTTGTTTGGGGAGGAATAATTCTGGGTTCTAGAATTAAACTGCATATTCAGAATGTAACCATGACAGGCTACATATCGCGATGTCATTCTGGAACAACATTTACGCATTTTTCGGTGCAGAATTTCTGTTTATGGATTACAACGCCCGTCCTCATCGTGCAATCATTGTAGATGAATCCCTGCAATCGGAAGATATCACCCGTATGGACTGTCTAGCATACTCACCGGACTTGAATCCAATAGAGCATGTGTGGAACATGCTTGGCCGTCGAATTGCAGCCCATCAACCCCCTCCCACATGTCTACCGTAACTTCGGAGAGCATTGCTTCATGAGTGGTGTAATATTCCCCACGATCAGATCGATAATTTGATATTCAACAGGCCTAGGCGTTGTACGGTACAAGCACTCTAACCATTGCAAAAGCAGCTAGAGAGATGCCAGTATAAATTAGATACAACATGAAGAATAGTAAAACTGGTGAGACAAAATTTGAAAATCAATGACAAGAACAAAAAAAGTTAAAATACAAACAATAGGAAAGCATAAGGACCTCATCTTCATCAGGAGGGAGATGGTCAGCTATGCTATGCATGTTAAACACTCTTTTCTGCCACACACGAAGGATTTTCAAATTTCGTTTTACTAGTTTTATTTTTCTTCATGTTGTACCTAACATATGTATATTGCGCTAAATGTTTTTGCTTACATCTTGGTCTACATACAAAGTTTCCTGTTGGTACTTTAAGACGTTTTCTTGCGAGAAGTGCTTGTACTTAACGTGTGCGTATCCATTTTGCGCGCAACCACGTACCAGTTATGATGGCGCTTTTATCCAAAAATTTACTTTTTATATTAAGTAAATGCATCCGTAAATTTTAATATGGATTCACACAACTTTAAGTTATTGCCAAAGATGTGAATTTTAATACAACTATTCACAGATGAAGATTCTTTTCTCCAAATATTTATTTCCATAATTATAATAAAATATGTATTTAGACTAGCTTTATCAGGCATTTTAAGTTAAAGCCGAATGTAGCACGTAGTTTTAACATAACTGACAAATTTGTTGAATTTTAACACCAAATGTTTTCGTTTCATAGTGTCCCAGGTCCCGTAGGTAAAGGGAAAAAGAAACGCGATCGCTTTGAAAATTTCTGTCAGCAGGAAAATTTTCTTTGGTGCCAAATATTCTAGCTGTAAAGCCAGGTGCATAAAGTTTTCTGCATGTCCTTTAGTACGTTTTTTTAGAAGTGCTGATATTTCGCACAATACGTACCTATTGTGCGTCCAAAAAACTTTTTATAGCAAATGCTTCAGGATGCTTTTTATACTGCATGCATCCATTAAATTCAATACAGTTAGAATGCTTGCACTATGTGGCTGTTGGAAATTTTCGTCCAAAAAACCGGCAACGTGAGCCAGGCTTAATGCATTTCTACAAAAATGTATATTCTTTATAATATAATATGTAACTGCTATAACTTTATGGATGCATTTTATATTAAATAAACAAATTAATTACAATTATGTTGGATATTTATTAATAAACGCTTGATTTAGACAGTCGCGCAAATTCTCTTGCGAAGTTTCTTATAGATGCAAACGAAAAGCCAATTTCAGAATTTCTGTCGAAAGCAAATATTTTCGCCTTTATTTAATGTTTTGAGCATATTTATAAGGCACGTACACTTGCCTGAAAAAGTGTGCGAACAAACTCACAGTAAACATTCTACAGAGAATAAATGGACATCATAGTGTCAATATTAATTATATTTTTATATAAAGCATTTCATTAACAGTTTCTTAAATATCAGTGACAATTTCAGAAAGATAACACTCATTTTGTTTAAAAGTAATAACAATAATAATTAAAAATTACGCAAAATGTTATCAGGAAAAGTTTGCTTACAGGTACAAGTTACAAAGATAATTGCAAATTAATCTGAATTTTTTAGCCTCCTTACTAATTATTCATTATAAATCAGGGGTCGATGCAACAAATAGAATAAAAAAAAAACACTGTTTTGTTGATATGATACATTAGTACTAGCACACAAAAAGACGCAGAATGGGTTTTAAAGGAAAAGAGATTGTTCGAACGAATCCAGACGAAAAGAAAAGCATATCTTAAGACAAGGGAATGAAGGTAAAGCGATTGGAAAGAAAGTTGGAAGAATTCATTCTTCTATCTAAACACAGTAATCAATAATAATAAGTCATTGAAATCTGCTGTCTTAAAACGTCAGAGTAACCGACCATCTAAGCTGATTTTCCAAGAAAAGATATGCATCCTGAAATCCAAAGATTACTGCATCTCAAATAGCACTTGATATTAAAGAAAAGCTTAAAAAATGTCTTCTTGAAGACTATATGAAAAAATGTGACTCTCACGGCCATGTAGCTCGTAGATGGCCATGTATTTAAATTGCCAATAAGCAAACACGTTTAAATCCTGCCGGTGAGCATGTTAATAAACCTTCTCAGTACTATTCTTTGGTGAAAGCAAATGATGCATCTTTGGTACCAAAGGGTAAACTGGTATAGAGAAAGGTACGGCTTCTGAGAAGCAAAATTTTGTGTCTACAGTTAAACACGGTGGAGGTAGCGCAGTGAATGGTAGCAAGTAGATTTGATCGATTAACTTTTAGATACTCCACATTAAGTCATATGGGATATCTAAATATATTTAAAAAATTTGAAGCAGAGTATTCAAGATTCGAAACTTGACCATGACTTTTGTTTTCAACAAGACAATGATCCAAAACACACTGCCCACAAAGTAAAGCCCTGGTTGTTGTACACTATCAAATATCAATTGCATACTCCTCCACAATCACTTGACTTAAACCCCATCAAACATCTATGGAACGCAACATTCGGCAACATAATATAGAAAGACGTGCTAAAAAGAGTAATTATATAATGGAATATTTCATCTGCAGAAACAACCAAGCCAATTCACTCTATACTTAAATGATATGAAGAGGTCTTAGATATAAAGGTTTTCCAACCAGACATTAAAGTTTAACTGACAGTCCATGGAACATCGAAGCCGTTTTAAGACTTTTCTCATCTGTACGCAAACTTTTTCTGACTGCTTTTTATATAATGTTTAATTGTTATTGTTATCACTTTTTGAAACAATGTGTGTTATCTTTCTGAAATTGTTACTGATATTTATATAAGGGGTTATTAAAGAAAAGCATTATATAAAAATTGAATTAATGTTGACACTATAATGTACTTTTCTTGTCTGTAGAATGTTTTCTGTGCGTTTGTACGCAGATTTTTTCTGACAAGTGTATATAATTTTATGCTTGTGTTTTGGTTAGTTTTCCTAGGGTAGGAGATTTTGAGGCGTTCTTACACAAGCACCAATACATTAGCTTTTTGCAACTACACAGATGTAATAGCACTTTTTCTAAAATTTATTCTTATAATACAAATTTGTGTGTTTCTGATATTAAAATAAAAGCATTACATGCAATATTTCTTGGTGTGTTGGGCATGATTATTTTTCTCGAATATGAAAATATTAACAAATACGCAATACAATAATAATGAAAGTTAAACAGTAAATAAACTTTCATTGATCAATATTTGGAGTGACGTCATTAATGATGTGATTATTTCGTGTAGAGCCCCTTAATTACCGACGCATGAGATTTCCCATTTCTACATCTTGGCGACCGTAATGTATCTCTGTGGAGTTTTTTGCTAATTGCATTTAGAAATAAAGGAATTTAAAGCAAATTTTTCAGAATTTTTGCTACCAAACGTTGGACATAGGCCATAAGATTATTTTGTGAGTCATTAAATAAAGAAAACGGCAACGTTTAAACCATTAATAGTCGAAACTATTTTATGATGCTTACGGTTTGCTAGGGCGCTCCGTGGCTGAGTGGTCAAAGGCATCACTGCTAATCGCTTGAGAGCGTAGGAGTGTGGCTTCGATTCCCACCGTGGCCCTGGGTGTTTTCTTCATTATTCTTCTGTGGTTGTACATCTGTCATTGTGCTATTTGTCTTAACATCGACGAAGACTTACAAGCGGATCTCAAGAATCAAGCATACAAGTCTGAATATATGTAATGTAATAAATAAATAAATAAAAATACGGTTTGCTATTTTCGCTTTAAAATCGCCCTTTTTGGACAGTCTGAGTTTCCTTATTTTGATAAAGAAACTTACAGGTTAAAAAGTAATCACTATTCTTAAGATAAATAATATTTTTTAATAACTGGAAAAACTTATTTAAAATGTAATTAAGTTTAAAATTATAATATTTTATTATATGGTATCTTGTTCGAAGTGTTTATCATTTTATTTATATCTGAATTACAGAGTTTGTGCACTAATTTTGTTGTTTTTAAATTTTGCATTTTTCCGCCACCAACAACATTTAAAATAAAATGAAATTAATGGCTCTCTAAAATGCAGAACTTTAAAATTTATTTTACATTATATTAAGTACATATTACTCTCAAATTATGTGTTGTAAGTATATATTACTTACAGATTAGTAACAATATATACTTATACAATATATGTAAGAAAAGCTTTTTTTGGTATTTATTATATAAGTGAAAACTATTGTTATATATTATGTAGGATAATATAATTTAATAAAAAATAGTTTCCCTACTGTCTTTTTTCTTATAATACATGAAGGTATATATTATTTATGTAAGTTATAACATAGGTTTACACATAAGTATGTATTATTGCTTGTCAGTAATATTATTCTAATACACTTACAATAATATAAATTCCTTACAATGTACAAAAAATATTTTTTTTAAATTTCTGATATTGTTTTTTTTTTTGTATTAGTAAATCAAAATTTAATTAAATTCTTAAAAAAATACTAAGAATAGTTTTTGCACATTATAATCCTTTTCAAAACTTATTACGGGAGAAAATATTACTTTAGAAACGTACCAAGCAAAGAAAACAAATGTATCAAATGTAAAATAATTTATGTAATCATGTTGCGTCATACGAAGTTTTATGGCAACCATATATGACAGGACGGGAAGTCCTCTTTACAGGAGCCTTAGTTTCGTGTTTGCTGGTATACCCGACACCCCGGATCCACAAAACAGACACCAGTAAAACACAAGCACACGTTTGCTGCCATCAACAGTTGAAGAAATATCCATATAATATTGATCGCGCCGCCATCTAGTGCTGAGTGGTTAGCACTCTTGCCTTCGGTTCAACAGTTCGTGGGTTCGAATCCCACCTTGGGCACAGATGTTTGTAGTGGTTCGGAATCCACTTTAAACCGTAGGTCCCGGTCTAATGAGCCCTCGTGTGCAAAAAATGACCGTTGAGCGGCAAACAAACCAAAGCCGCCATCTAGTTGTAATATTAAAAGCTAATATTCAATTAGATTTTCGGTCAATTTCATTAAAAATTTAAAAATGTTAAAAAAAAAAGCTCAAAAAAATTACATTTTCTTGAGAGATTCTGAGAGAAAAAAATGCAATGAAAATAAAAAAATGTGTAAAAATTGCAGAAGTAATTCAAGATTTTCAAGGTGTCAAGTCAAAATTCCAATGAGTTTCAAGAGTTGTTCGAGCCCTGAATGTAGTAGTCTTAGGCGAATTAGACAACGCCTTTCTATAAAAATTTATTATAGTAAAATGAAAGAATGGAAATCTTTCAGAGTGCATTTTATGCTCTAAATACTCACATTAATTTTAACATAAGTAGGATATTCTATAGAATTAAAGCAGAAATTAATTTAAATTTGACTGTATCGCGAGTGATAACTTGAGTGTTTATAAAAGGGAGAAGAAACTCTTTCCAGAATCTCTGTCCTCAAAAAGTACTTTTTTAGATTTTCTCTAAAAAATAATAATCAGTAAAATAAATGTCATCAGTAAAGGCTACATGTCAAGTTTTAAGCATGTATTTTAATAACTTTGCTTGGGGGAGGTGTTTACATGCCATACCACTATTCTAGAATTGGTCGTAAATTAAGCGAACTGGACATGATATGCATTTCAAAGGTTAGTTTCTATAAACAGCTAATCTATTCTCCTTTAAAAAATTATTAATTTAATTCAATCCAGAAATAACAGCTTACTTGAAATTGCTGTTTCAGGTATCGACAACTCTTTTAAAATGATAAAAATACAGGGATTTATTACTTAAATTTAGCATATTATTATAAATTCAGCAAATAATTAACTATTAGTTTAAAATTTCTTATGTGTTTCTGCTGTGTGCATGGACATCAGTTGAAAGGTGTTGACGATTTCTTATAGTGGATATGAATATAATTCAAAAATTTTCTAGAGGCTAACATGCCATGAATATCATTTTAATTGTTAAGTAATCTGTTACAAAATGTTAATAAATATTTAAAGCTAGAAAAATGTAAACATTAAAATGAGTCACCTCCAAAATTCATTAAAATTATAACCCTTTGATTTTTATTTCCTTCAGTGCTTGCAGATCATTCATTAAATCAATAAACAGTAAAATCTTGTTTAAAAGAGCAAATGACTCACGTAAATTAAGCGCACAACATATTTCCTTTAATAATGTAAGTGTGTGATGCCTCACAGAAAAAGAACATTTGCACTTGGCCATGAAGCAGTTAAAATGTTGATTAAAAGACAAATTCTTCTTAAAATGATGAAATAATTCTTGAATAAGTTGTAAAATAAGTTTAGCTAGAAAGTAAAAATCAAAATTTTAAAGACATTTTATTGAACATGAAACAGAGACCTAAAGTATTTTGTGAACATATGTGGTAACAAATAAAAATTTATAAACATTAAAAAATTAAAGAAGGATGGATGATTTTATTATCAAGAAACATTTACACAATATTTATATTTATTATACATAGAAATGCAGATACAAAATAATTTTGATTAACTAATCATTGTTCTACCATAAAAGTTTGTTGGTTAAACAGCTCCATTGTCAAGCTAGCCAAAAAGGCTGGGAAACTGTCATATCGATGAAGATACAATTCCATTTGATCAGTCAGTTGTTTGGAATATTCTGTTTCCACTAACAAGATGCCTTGAGAATTAATCTGAAACAATAGTGTAAAATGTTATTATAAATTATTTTTAAAAATAAAAGTATTTTTTAAACTTTTGGGATTATCTCAGATAACTATTATAACACAGCTTATCAGTTTTTTTTTCTATGATTTTAGAATTAATTTGAGGCAACTCAGGGCATTGAATCTAAATTTAAAATAAGTTTTTATCTAAAAAATAGTAGAACTGCTAGAGAAATATTTTAATTGTGAATATTTTGTTACTTTATTTCATAAAGTTTTAAACATTCACTTAAATTGTTCCAATGATTATACCAGAATTTAATTTTACACTGATAAATCATTGCAAATTTTGTAATAAAAACAATGTTTTTAACAGAATATAAGAACAAATCAATTTTAACTTTTTGTCAAGTTTTAAAAAATGAAAATCTCAAAAAATGTGCAACCATATTTATCTTTTGTGTAATTAAAATTGAAGATTAGGATTGAATTATATCCAGGACCATTTTCAACTATTTTTTACACAAGCTGGTAATAATAACTATAGCCATAAACTAAGACTATCAGTGGCTAGCAAATATAAACCAACAGCAGTAATTGTAGATTTAATAACAATTTTCTCATGTTAAATCTTCATTGCTATTGTGATGTCTATCCAAAGTGATTTGTAGTAATCTTAATATTTTGCTAATTTCCCTCTTTCTTCTTTTTTCATTAAATTTTGAGATCAAGAAGTCAGAAAAAGTGAAAGCAATATACAGAAGATAGCTTTTATAAAAATTACCAGGGATAAAATACATTTTATAATACTACTCAGAGTCACTACTTGAAAAACATTATGTCACCATTTTCTCAAATTTTACTCACTTTTCACTTAAACATTTAAGATTTCATAAATTTTGACTGTAAAAGAATACAAATTACTTCACTTATACCAAGTTTTTCCAGAAAATATGGCGATGTTCTTTACTTTTGCTTATTAAAATTAATTAAAGGATGCATTTAAGACGCATCAACTACTAAGACAGGTTCCTTTGATAGTTTAATATATTTGCATATATATATATATATATATATATATACATTAATGTGTATGTAAAAACCACCGCATAATCATAACAATAAAATAAAATAAAAACACTCAAATTCTTCTGAAGAAAAATTTCAGTGCTTTTATTTTACTTTCAATTTCAAAATTTAAAAAAGCCAACATTATGTTTAAAAATTATTATGATTGCAATATATGATGCAGTATACACAAAAGAAGGAATGACAAATTTACTTTAATATTTTGGTAGGAAGTAGATTTTTATTGCGGTTTGAAGTTTTTCTCAAAGATTTTTTTATGCATTTTTTTATTCAATCATGTTTGACACAGCCCAACTGAATATGCAGTGACACAGGACAATCTGTACAAACATCATAAATAAAGCTTGTAACTTTACAGATATTAAAACCAAAATTGTAAAAAAACAGAGAGTTTTGAACAAAATTAATTAAAAATTTATCATGTATAAAAAGTAAAAAAAAAAGGATTCTTATTACATTTTGAAATGTCCACGTTAACTTCTGTTGCAATAAGAATCGTTAAATTTCAGTTTTATAATGTAACATATAGCTTTATTTGAAAGATTTGTCAAAAAAATACCAAATTTTCTATTAATTTATAAAAAATATTTTTGATAATGATATTTATAGTATGATGTGAACAATGTTATGCAACTAAATGATATTAAATCCCATTTTTCGTGTACCTTAAAAAGTAAATAATCATCTTTAGAATTAGCATATACATGAGATAATTTGAACGTTTCAGAAGTGGGGACATCAATGCGATAACCAGTGAGCTGGTATACAGCTTCCCTGAATTCTGTAGCTTTAATACGAGCGTTTTCCAGAATGAAGCGGCGCTGTCTCTCAGCGGACACTAATTGTTCTTTGAGTGCTGCAAAAACATGAAAATATAATGCAATGGATATTATTAGCAGCATTGATTAGAAAAAATCTTTATGCACACTAACTTGTAAAACAATAAGCTACAATAAATCTATTACTTGAAATTGCTTTTGATATTAATGAAGTAATATTTGTTAACATTTTGGAAAAATATATCTATTTGCATCAAACATAGAAAGTATAAAAACATAAAACAAGTGCAAATAATTTAACTTAATGTAATTATGATAATTTTAGACTGAGTTAAATACTGTAATTAAAAAAATTATAAAAGAAACTCTAAAAGAATAGACTATTATTGTACTATATAAAATTATTTATTTTTGAATATACAAAAATAAAAATCTTTCTAGTAAATATCAAATGGTATCTCAATACTCATTTAACTTAAAAGAAAATGGAATATTAAGAAATGCTTTTTGAAAAATGATTTTAAGCTGAGACACTGCAAAGTAGGTATTAGAACTTAATAGTTTCATAAGTCTATCACAGTTTTATAAAAATTCTGTTTTTAAACATATATCAATGTTAATGAATAGCATAATTCTTAGTTAAAATGTTTATTTGTTAATAAATCACCAATTTCAAAGCAAAAATGGTTCTAATGTAGAAACATTGAATACAATCAAATTAAAAGCCTCAAGTAATTTCAAAAGTTTTCAATTAAATATTCATTAATTGTAATTGAACTTAAAATAATTGGATAAAAATTTTTTTCTTCTGTCTAACAAATTAATATGGCTAGCAGATAGAGAAAATTAAGCACTACAGAATTTTTTTTTTTTTGTTCATAGGAAACAAAATATCATACCTGACAACCATGAAGAAAAAAAATCAGTAGATTTTACTGATTTTAAAGAAATAAACCAAGAGACACTACTAGCGACATATTTAAGTGAAATAGAATGTTTAAAACGGTAGTATCGCAAAAAGACAATTTTACTCTTTAGATAATACATTCCGAGAATGATTCATGCTAAACATATTTTGTGTTAATCTCCTTTATGAGACTGATGAATATTTTAATAAAATATTCATCAATCTCATAAAGGAACTATGAAAAATGAAAGAATATACTGCATGTAAAAATACAAACATTAATGTTTATGTCCCAATATTTATTTTACAGGGCAACTTTTACTATTCTAGTGCAATTTATTAACATTAAATTTATAAAATTATGTAAAAATATAAAATTTAGAGACCAACTAATTAATTCAGTGACAAATACTTTGAATGACGGAAATATTATTTTAATTAAATTACTATAACTAGTAATATTCCTCCTAATTGAACTGCTTATGTTAACAGGCACCTGGTGTCTGCTCTGAATGTTAATTATATGACTGCCAATTGACTGGAGTTCTGGGCACCCTAGTCATCTTGTCACAACGGACAGATGGGGTTTGAAAATCAGGGGAACACATTTAATATATATATTATGCATATCTATATTAATGTGCTATCTGTTGACTGTTTAAACAACTAAAGCAACTCAATAAACATTTTGGCAAAATTTCGGCTGTTTTTAAGTTTTCACTGAAATTGCCAAAAATTAGTAGATTCTCATACATTATCGGGAAATCGGGAGAAACGATAAAAAATCAGGAGTTTCCCAATAAAACCAGTAGAGTTAGCAGCTATGAAATATCCTTTGGCAGCTATGATTAACCTTAGGGAATTCAATGTAAAGAGTATATAACTTACATAATAATACAAACATTTTGAGAGCTTTATTTTCCTTTATTAAAAGTTTCCTGTATCAAACAAATAGAAAATACTTTTTTAAATTTAGATTCTATTTTTAAAATATATTTATATAAAAAATTCTATACTAAGGTTTTACGAGGTTTCCTTATCTAAATATTTGATTGCTTGCAATCAACATGGGAAAAAATAAAAACATTTTTAAATGTAAATATAAAAATATTTTATTATAATACATACTTTTCCTGTTTCATACTTGAAAATAAATATTCATAAGTAAAAACGCAGCTAAAATTATCAATAGTATGAATAATATTAACTTAATTGATAGGTGCAATTCAGCCTTTCATCCCTTCAATGGGTTAATAAATTGAGCACCAAGCATGCTTGGGTTTCACATTAGGCTGACCATGTAATCGGGAAACATGCTTCGCACCCAAGGGCCCCTTGGTCAGGAAAACAGAGTCGGGCATTGTAGGCCTTAACCAACATGGGCTGTCATGCCACAGAGTTTAGTTTAAATGATAAGTGAGACACTTTTGGATTATTTCCTTGATTGAATTTTGATATCAATGTATTAAATATTCATAGCTGGCATTTTCAAAAATTGATAGTTGGTCAAATTAAATATATGAAAAAGCTTTTTTTTGTAAATATGTAGAATAAATTACAAGATGTAATAGTAGGTGATAACAATTTAAAATTTTTTATAATTTTGGTGAGAGACATTCTGGAAATAAATGTTTGATAATCTTGTTACAGGCTTGTTACATAAAAAATATCCGATAAAAAAATAAAAGTATATAATTAAACTAATTATCATTTCACTGAAAGCTAGTAAAAAATTTAAATTTCAACATTAGACAGTATTATTGGTTTTCAGAATGCACCAAAATTCTCTTTCATATTTTTGGTGGGACTGTTTCATTGTAATATATTTTTAATATTCTCATGCTAAGACTTTCTCTCATTTCTAGTAGCAAGAAAAACTGTTGTTACAAGGGAATCAATAGAATATCCCAAATTATCTTACTAAATTTTACCTACATCTATTAAAATGAAGAAATATTCTTATAATAATTCAATTTTCTTTTCTACTAATGACATTCCTTCCATACTAATACTTATACAAGCATACATAATTTTAAAGATAATTTCATTAAAATAAATAAAAATTTGGTGAGTTAATTCAAGGTGTGATTTCATAAAGTTTCCTGAAGAAACTCCTGAAGATTTTGTAATTGCATATTCAATAATTTTTAACATGAAAATGTTTTATTATGTCTCGCTAGTACATTTATATATAGAATAAATAGTAAAAGTTTTTTTTTGAATAAAATCCAGAAACAATTGCAAATGGCAAGGATTACAGTTTTGAAACTAACACAAAAACCTAATAAAGTAGCAATGGTAATCTGATATAACAAAATACAGGGATGTACTATCAAATAAAATGAATATGAAAAGTAAAAGCAATACAAAATTTCAAGTAAAATGTTTTAGACTATAGTTTATATGCACAAAATTAGTTTTGAAGTTCAGTAGTAAATTTATTGCCTAAATAATTCAAGCTATTTTAGAAAGTCAGAATTTAATGCATATTAATTAAAATAAAAAGGTATAGATAAAAAAATTCATAACAGAAAGCATAAAATATGAATTTAAGCATGTTAATCTTTATATATCAGTGATGTACTAGTAAGCAGTAAATATAGAGATCAGAGTTATAAGTTGTATGCAAGAGCAAATAAATGCAAGAGCAAAAGAGAGTATGTATGCAAGAGCAAATAAATTTCTAATTAATTGTTTAAAGTGTATTTTGAATTACTATAAACATCCCTGTAATTGGGGTGTTTATAGTACACAACACATTTTAATAACTATCAATAAGGTTTCTTGAATTTATGACTGAATATCAAAGCTTTTTATTTTTATACTAAATTCCTTTCATCTTTTTATGAACTTATAAATTTCAGATGTTCTAAGCAGAGATTTTGTGGGTATACATCCCCAATTTAAGGCTGCAGAGTAGAGAGAGAATTGAACCCATAAACTATTGCATCAAAAGCCAGTTTGATAACATTCAAATGTCAGCTTGGGTATAAGTTTACAAAGTATATAGTCAAACATCTGAAAATTCGTATCAACTTTTTCATACAGCCAACACTTTTTACATTCTAAAAGAATCCACCTGATAGATTAGCTTATGAAAGTAAATACACAAAATAAATTTCTTGTTGTTCAACTGATGCAGGGATCAAACCCAGGACTTCCATTTTTAAGAGTGCAACTTTACCACTAGTCCACAGTGTGCCAGAATTAAATGCTAATAAGATCAACATTGTAGCTCATCAATTACAAATATTTTATTAAAGGTAGACAAGAATTTTAATTATTTATGTTAAGCAAGCATAGCTTAATTAATTGAAACCCTAAAATATTTTAAATGGAAATTTTCTCTTATTCATTATTGTAAAATAGTTCATTTAGTTATATGAACTGTAATTATAACTAACTATGTCAATAAAATTTCTAGCCTGATAAAAATGCTCTTTATTTATAAATCTAGGTTTTAAAAACTTCAGGATGAACTCAGTTTATTTGAAATTGATTGCTTATATTATGAAGTTGTATTTGCATATTTTCTTAAGCAAAATTTCTTAAGAGCTTTTATTATTAATATTTTTTTTACTAAGATCGTCATTAATACAGAACACAATATTACATTTGAGTGTGGAATCTGATCCCTCTGTTTCTAATTTTTGCTTCACTTTCATGGTTACATCAGCAGCTTCTACACCCTCTTCTTCCAAAACTTTAATTCTTTTCTTTAACTCATCATTCTCTTCTTTTATGCGTTGAAAAGTCTCCAAATGTTTTTTATTAGCATTTTCTATGGGATTAAATTTTAAATGTAAAATTTTACAAGGAAGAATCCCTTCATTTTCCCCCTGCAATAAAATATTTAAATTTATATAATTATTATATCTAATAAAACATTCACAAACAGATGCAATAGAATACATATCAAAATTTCAATTAGTTAAAAGCAAACAAACAGGAATTTGTAATCCAGGAATCCCAAACAGGAATTTGCATGATAGAACATTTTTGTAATATTCACACAATAAAAATGAGCTCATACAAACAATTAAGTCATATTATAATCTGCATTTGTTAGTTTTAGTTATTTTGTAAAAAAATTTTTAAAATTTAGAAATTGTTTAATTTTTTAAATTTTCATATTGTAAGAGAAAGTTATGTTGCTTCAGCTCAATTTTTTAACAATTCAAAAAATAAATAAATAATTAAAAGGAAGCCAAAATTTTAAATGAGAAGAAATAAATATACTTGTCTTCTTACAAATTTATTAATTATTTAATTAATTGAAATTAATTTTATTCTTAGTTTAAACATTTATACTTGATTGTACTCAGAAAATTGCAATTTTATCAAGATCAAATATAGCTAGATGATGATATAAAAAAAAAAAAATAAAAAAAATAAAAAACATTGTCCTAGATTAACACATGGAAGTTTTCCAAAGTACTCTATCGATATTAACAATTTCTTAGATTGAAGAAAACTCAAAAATGCAAATTTCAGTGGCCTCAAGACAATTTTTTTTTAATATACACAAGAAAAGGGATTTTAGGTTTGTACTGATATATAAAAAAATAATAAATAGAAAAAACCCTTCTATTACTCATTTTATTATCTAAGAAAGTAATATTAGAAATAAAATATATATCTAAAGGAAAGTAAATCTTTGAAGTCAAAAAGGCACATGAAGGTATGCAAAGAAATAAAAGGTATGTATAAAATGGATTTAATTGCATTGCCAAATAGTGAAATGCTGAATCTCACTATTTTCAGAAGAATGGTTTTTAAGAAATAAGCAATTAAAGAAAAGTTCATTTTATTTCCAAACAAACAGCAATTCATTACTTGAAAATATTGAGGTATTGTTGACAGTGAGTATCAAATAAATATATAATATTCCAAAATTTTTTTTAAAACAAAATAAAATTCAATACCTGTTAAAATTAATACGCAAAATTTTTATCTTAACATTAACACAACAATTTTAATAAATAAAATGTTTTAGCTTTTTCTGATTCTTAAATTTTTCTATTTTTATTGAACTTTTACATAAAAACTAAATTATGAATTGAAGTCAATGTACACAAAAGCATTCATATTTTTTTAAACACAAAAAAAAAAAGAATTCAGCAATTTATACATTAAAAAGGAAAGTTATTTCTTAATTGTGACAAGAAATTATTTTTGCTGAATTTAGATAAATTTTGTATGGAAAATGATATGGTCCTTTATCAAAATAATTCCAATAAGATACAACATAGTATGTATATTGTATCTTTTTGCCCTTAACTAACATAAAATGCATTTTTAACTAATATTGATACCATAAATTTTTAATTTTCACATTACTAGCTACCCAAAACTTGGCAAAAAGAAGTCTGTGCCTCTGAAATTTCTTTGAAAAACTACTAAGAGTGATTGAAAAAAATTTTTTTTAACTTTTTTATAAATGTTTTTACTATTATGATTATTAGAGTGAATTGCAGTTCTTTATTAAATATTTCATTTAAGATCATGAGCGATTAGAAATTCTGTTAAGGGATAGTTTGATAAATATAAATGATTTTAAAGATAGGAAAAATTAACAGAAGAATATTGAAGGACCAGTCAAGGTAAGGATTAAAGTATTAACGAAAGTGGAGCTGAAATTAGTTTCCTATCATCAGAAATGATTATCATTGAATGCTTTCATATTTAAAAGAAATAATTTATTCATATAAAAACAGAGGCAAAAGAATTAAGTTTGAAATTACATTATAGTTATCTCTTCTTATTCTTCAATAAAAGGTTTCAGTTTAATCTGCAAACATTAAAAATTAAAAATTGCTTAAAAAAATAAAAAAAACAGAAATTTAATTACTAATTTTAAAATAGCTTTTATGTATACTCTTAAACTAGAAAAAGCTGTACTGTTTCAAATTTATTAAAAGGACATATATATTTCTCTATATTTTAGTTTTTGAATAAATAATAAAATTATTTTTCAAATAATAATATTGAATTATTTTTTTATTGCATTATTTTCATTTTTCTTTTTTGTATCCAGAGAGATATTCGTGGAAATTTATAATAATAATTATTAATTATATTTGTAATGTGAAAGTAGCAAATTTTTATATTTATTTGGAGCGATATATATCATAAGCTTTACACCTCAACCTCTCAATTACTTTATTACATTAAATTAAAGGAAATGATATTTTCAATTACAGTAAATGTCATTGCCTTATAATTTCTTTACAAAAGGAAAATAATTTTATGTTATGGGAATTAACTCAAAATGTTTTCACTAATTTCATAAATATACTACCCTTGTATTCAAGTATAAGAATAAGTAAGAATGAGATTTTTTATAACAGAGAGGGAAAGATGAATAGCATAAAGTTGCTGCAAAATATTTTGTGAAATTTCTTATTTAATGCCTTTTAATGAGGTCTTCATAGACAGAGAAAAGTTATGGGGTGTTCCAATGCATAAAACTAAAAAATATTTTTTTAAACATTTTTTACTTGTTCAATATCTGGAAGATTGATAAACTTACAGATACTGGACACTTATGGTGCTGTGATAAATTTTGATAACATAAATTGCACAATATAGCCATTAAATAATAAAAACATAGTACTTTAAAATGAATAATAGAAATGATTTGTTTTAATAATTCTTCTGAAAATGAATTTAGCCTATCCTAAAAAGTTAACAGATTTATCTTTTTAAAAGATGTGGTGTTCTAAAGAGCAACATTTTAACATAAATATATTACTTTTCTTTAGTATAATAGTAGTTTGTTTATTTTGCATAAGTAACATATCTTTTTTTTCAGAAACTAGAAAGATAAAAAAAATTAATAAAAATAAATAAAACATAAGGAAGAAAAGCAATGATTTAACAACAGAATTTCTTTTCCTCCATATTTGCAAAATAATAAAAAGTATGAGAATTCTTTACAATAGATGGAAATTTTTAATTCAAAATTTTGAATTTCATAAATAGCATCAGCAAATGCTTAAAAAAAGAACTTTTCCTTTACTATTATGTAAAATCATAATTACTAATTTTTAAGAATCAAATATATTCACATCTAATTTTAAAATATTTGATTCCTGTAAATATAAATAACATAAGAAACTTATACCATAGCTTGCTGTTTTGAGATGTTAGATTGAAATTCAGCCTTTTCTGTCTGTAATTCTTTAATCTGAGAAACATAAGACATGTTTTCTTCTCTGAAAAAAATCGAATATTAAAATTTGTAAACATGTAACAACTATATGAAATATAAATAAGCCAAATTAATGAGAAAATATCATTTTAACAAAAGAACACAGACACACACAAAACTATGCGAGTTAATTTGGACAAATGCAAAATTTTTCAAAAATATTGTTTAATTGCTATAAATTAACTTATATGCACGACAGAGTAAACTAATATAAAATATGTCCTCCTTCAGCTAGAATGAAATCCTGTACATGGTTTGACATTATTCCGTAAAATTAGAACATAAATTTTGATCTTGTCATCATGAAACCTAACTTTTATAGCATTCTCAATGACTGTTTTCTTTGTTGAGCAGTCCATATTGCTCACATATCTCTTCACAATGCTCCAAAAACTTTTGATGGCATTTACATTAGGAGAGTTACCAACAAATTCAAAACCTTAAATTTCTGTTCTTAAAAGAATTTCTTTGCTAGCTTAGAAGTATGGCATGGGGTCAGATCTTGTTGAAAGATAACATCACCAGCAAACGTTTGAATTACAGGCACAATTTTTCTTTCGATTATTGTTTTCTCTTCATTGCCGGTGTTAGTAATTGTTGTTGATTGATATCCTTGCAAATCTGTCAGATTTAAATAAGCCTTTATCACACTATCGATGAATACAAATTCACATTAGTAGCTAATAAATCTATCTAAAGAACTATACTTGTTTTGCAAAGACATTTTGGAATTTTACTATTTTGTACAAGAAATTTGTCTGTTTGAGGAGTGGTCTTGCATCTGAGTCAACATTTAGTCTTTTATTTTAGAAACACTGACCCAAAATTCTTTTGTTGATTAATAATCTGAGAAACACTAGATTTTTCATTTTCAATTGCTGTAGCATCTACTCATAGTCATAAAAGTATGCTGATAAAGGGTAACAATTCTAGTCCTTTTTCTGGGATTGATATACATTTCTTAAATACTCATCAGAAATAGGCAATACCCACTATCAAACAATTGTACAAACAATGTTGTGATCATGTGGTCAAACCGGTTTAAATTAATTAAGGGTCATCACACATTGTAATAGCTCACAGTTGAAACTGGTTTAAGGCAAAAAAATCATAAAAAATAATAAATAAAAGAATATGGAAGTATACATGATCAATATTGAAAGCAATACACGGTTTTTGATTCAAATCCAAATATTATTAAAACAAGAAGTGTAGCAAAACACCATTTTGTTATCAATCTTCAATTTTTTTATTTCCCGATCCAAAAAAATATTAAACAATCTAACACTTTATAAGCACAGATAATAAATGAATTTCTATACATGAATTCAATTTATTCAAACTCTAAAATTGTTTACAAATAATTAGAATATAAAGAAATTAATCAGGATTCTAAGTAGATTAAAATTTCAAAATGACTTTTACATATATATATATATATATATATATATATATATATATATATATATATATATATATATATATATTTTAAAAATATATATATAACTGAATGAAAAAGAAAATTTACAGGATTAAAAAAAGTAAGAAGATATAGAATAAATATGTATGGAAACAAGAATGTATATAGTAGTATTGACAGTTCTTTCAAAATTAAATTACTAATATTAAAAACATTTAAATTCACCTATGAACAAGAAAACTACAAAAATTATAGCTTTTACAAAAGAATCGATTAGCTACAATTCTTACATATTTCATGTATTTTTTGTATAATGCAAAATTTAAAGTCACGTTTGACTGCAGCTAACAAAGCCTTTTTTGGCCTAAGATGCCTATCTGTCCAGTTTTTAATGATTATCCATCCCGTTTTGACCTATGCCTTGGAAACTTGAACTTTGACTGTAAGATAGGAGAGGCTGTTGAGCGTATTTGAACGCAGGATTTTAAGAAGAATCTTTGGAGGTACGAAGGAAAATGGTGCAGAAGATCCAATACAGAAATCTACTGAATGTACAAGGAGACAGATGTTGTACATTACATTAAAGTAAGCCATCTTAATTGAGTTGAACATGTTATTAGAATGAAGGACAATAAAACACTAAGGGAAATTTTTTTGCAAAACCCCATCAGCATAAGAACAAGAGGACCAAAGCTGAGATGGGTGGATGCAGTCGAAGAAGACGGTAGGGTCCTTAGAACAAACTGGAGGAGTTTGGCTGCCAGTAGAGGTGGTGGAAAGAATTTGTTCAGAAGGCCTTGGCCCATCCTGGGCTGGCATGCCATGAATGATCAAAATTTAAAGTCACATAGGAAGATACTAAAATTTAAATTATATCTTTATTACATTTTTCCATTTTTGAACAAGAGAATGATATATTTTAATTAGTAAACTGAGATCTGTTCTTCTATAAAGAATATAAAATTTTCTATGTAGAAATTACGCTAAGAACTTGGGTCCTTAAAAATATTTTAAAGGAAAAATACTTTCTAGAAATTTTTCCTAAGAAAACTTTCAGCAAAATTAATCTTAAGCTTTTGTAAAATAAAATAATCTATTATGTAAAATTTTCCCTAATTTCTTTTATACTAATATAATATCGCATTTCGTTTACATAAAAATACTTTAAGTTGTGTTATGTATGACATGAATTTCCTATTTTGTATAAATTTTTTCTAAGAGGAATATTTAGTTGCCAAATCTAAAATTGTTGTTTTACTATTATATGAAACTGAGTTAATGATTTAAACAGTATTTCTATTCAAATCAGAAAGCTTAATTTCTTTTATGGAATAGCCCCTTTTTTAAATCAATTTAATATAATTAAAAGTTTGAGCATTACAAATTTTTAATAAATTTTAATGGTAACAGAAAAATTTGTATAATTTTTTTAAATAAAGAATATTTTGTACTTTTTCCTGAACTAATGACTAAGGACATACTAAACTAATTACTGATCATTTCTTAACTACAAGAATATTATGATACTTTTACTTATAAGCAATCACCAATCAACTGTCAATCAGGTTTTCACCTCTATTGTATGAGCTGTATTCTGATTTTATACTTACTACCAAAAACAATGATTCACAAAAACATGAGGAAGTAGATAAAAATTTTATTTTGTATGAACTCTTTTCAAGAAAGGAAAATTGTTTCTCCTTTGATACTAATGATTTTAACGAAACATCATTCTAAAGATCCAAAAAAATTTTCCTACCTCAAGTTCTTGTGGCCTGACTTGAACAAGCTTTGAAATGTATGTAGTTTGCTTACATTCCTTTATTTGGCGAGTAAAATTGATAAAAAAGGTAACTATTGACTCAATGACTTTAAACTGTTGAAAGCACTTTTCACACTAATCTTGCAGTAATCGAAAATTATTAGTAATTGTTGGTTATTAAATAAAAATTGATAAACATTTCCAATATTATTGTGTGATAACAACAGATGACATACAACATGTAATACTATGTAGAAGCTATAATAAAAGTACTCAAAATTGTTTTAGTACAAACTATAGTCTTGAATTTAGTTCCCATTGATTATTATTTTTTTTAGAAATATGAATAACACTTTATAAAAGAAAAATTTAAACTTGGAACAATGAGATGAAAATATATTCTATGCCTTCAGCTCTCTTTATCAATAAATTAAATTAACTGACATAAAAAAATCCATTTTTTTCAAATTAAAAAAAAAAAGAAATGAATTTAGAATTATTATTTTTATTTTGAAATTATCATTAGAAATGATATAGCCTCTCTCTCTATGATACGCAGAATACAGTAATGATATTTACACATAAGAGGTACTTTATTTAAGAAAAGGAAAATAATCTTACCTTAATTTATTTAATTCTACAGCGTATTCATTAAACTTATGTTCTTCACTTAGCTGTTTCAGTTTTTCATTCAAAATATCTACTTCTTTTTCTGACTAAAATAATATAATAAGAGTTTAAATTTGCATTTGTTGACAAGTGTCATGCTATAAAACACAAAGGTATGTTACATAAAGGAAAACTGTAGTGAAAGTGACACTAGAGAATTGAAACAAACAACTTTATTTAACACAACAAAACCAAGGGGGAGGGAATGTGATATTAATATTCCAGTAATTTTTGTGTATTTCAATCTTATATGAGGTCATTGTTAATGTGGGAAATGTAATTCACTCACAGAATGAAATTCCTCAAAAGTTAACAATATGAAATTCTATATGGAGGATTTCCTTAAAAAAATCTAAGGAAAAACATCAAAAATAATACAAAGAATACCTAGTACAATGGCCAATCTAAAGTGTAACCATGTAAATGATATGTCTTCTTCTGTGGAGTAGATTTGAACATAGTTATTGGTGACCAAGATACCAATTGCACTAATGTGAAATGACTCCAACAAATTAAAAAAGCAAAAACTATTACATAAATATTCAATTACTATTTAAAAAATGAAAAGATTTCATAGTCTCTCTCTCTCTCTACTCACTCACTCACTCACTCACTCACTCACTCACACACTCACACACACACACACACACACACACACACACACACGTATATATATATATAAACATTTTGAATTCGAATATTATATCCAAATTTGATTAAGTGATAAATATAGGTGTAATTAAATACTTTGTAGACAATTTTATCAAAAAATTAAGGAATTAGGAGTTTTAAAATGTTTGATATTTTTCCTTATACTGATGGTAACAATGCAGTTGAAATAAAAAAATTTCTGTGTTCATGGCATACATTACCATTTTCATTACCATGTGTTTATCGGTTTATTTTCAATTACTTACTGAAATTCATATAAAAAATTTTCTCATTTAGTAGATTGTGGAATTAAAAACATTTAGAACACTCTAGAAAAACTACACTTAATTTTCTTCAATATAATGCATAGGGCAAATGGAACACTTGTACACAAATTTTGAAAAAATGTACTTCTAAATCTATGATTTTTTATCTAAATCTATGATTTTTTATATAGAATAAAGTGATCAAATAATTTTAATCAAAACAATTAGTTCGGAAACTACTTCTCTGATAAATAACTTAAAATATCAGGTAACTTAATACCATTGAAAACAAAACCATGTTACTTTAGCACAATATTTATAAATTCTAAGTTTTCTTATTTATTTTTTTTTAACATTTGCTGTTTCTTATATGAAAATATGTGCAGCAACAGAAAATAGTTTCCTATAAGATACATGCTTTTGTAACATGGAGAAGCTGGTAATGTTCATGTGACTAAATGTTTTCCTTCAAAATATTTTATTAAATCTTTGCAAAGAACTTTTCAGAAAAAAAGATGGGAATTAACAGAAAATCTATTGAAATCTAAAAGGGCAGCTTGATATAAAATAGAATAAAAACTATAAAAATCCCTATTTTAGAAAGTAGATATAACCTAGAATTTCTTTTTAATGTTTTCTATAATCATTCTACTGAGAATGATTCAACTTGATTTTTAAAAAATAATACAAAATTACAAAAAGCAAACAGAACTAATATTAGCCATATTTTTCAAGCTTAGAAATTTATTT
This sequence comes from Latrodectus hesperus, assembly GCA_037975125.1. NCBI lineage: Eukaryota > Metazoa > Arthropoda > Arachnida > Araneae > Theridiidae > Latrodectus > Latrodectus hesperus. The sequence goes on along the minus strand of CM075857.1, from coordinate 16,325,369 downwards.
AACATTTTTAAGAAAGTTTATATTAAATTGTTGTCTGAAAGTATATAGCTCTATATAATACAGATCAATGTTTTAACACATCACTCAATAATCAATAATTGGATGATTAATAAAAGAAAAGTAATTAGAGAAAGTTTGATTTAAGTCATCAACAAAGTTTTCTAAAGAGTAATCCATTCATTCCAATATTTTCTAACATCTTGGTTCCTATTTTTGTAAAATAAGTTATCTTTTGCCTTATAATCGATTTCTATTTCTGCAATCACTTCTTCATTAGAGTTGAGTCTCCCCCCCCCGCCTAATAGTATTTCTTTTTATATTACCAAACCATTAGTAGTCACTGGTCACATTTAGGAAACATAAAGGAAGTAGTTGCAACTCAAAGTGTAATTTGTACAGTTTTACCATTACTGTGATCAATTTGTAAATTGAGCACTGTATTAGTGTAAGAGTTGAAATTTTGAAATTTTATTTTCAAGACTGCAAATAATGCCACATAAGGTTTGATACAAAAATAATGCATCTGGAAAGAAAAACTTAAAAGCAAAATCGAGTTGAAATAAGAATTTCAAAAAGGCTTCCAGAAATATTGGAAACAATCTGATAAGTTTACAGAAATATTTTATTGATATAAGAGGACAAACATTCATTGGCTGACATATTGAAAACGTAAAAAAAATTCCCATAATTTAATATGATAAAGTTAGTTTCATTTGTTTATTCCTCAATGGTCATTTTTACCATGATCTACAATTTAATGTCCGAAAAACAAATAAAAAAATTAAATCATTTTTGCCAAATTAAACTAACATGAAAGTGAATGTTTTGGTTTGTCTTTTGCATTTTGCTTTTTCTTCTGTTCTATTTTCAACATGTTCAATTTTGGAAGCAATACTGTTAAAGATTTAAAAACAAATTATTAGAATAAGTAATTTTTATAATTTTGAAAACTTTTAAAAATGGAAAAAATTATAGTTAAAAATACTACTGGTAAATAAATGAATTTTTCTCATCACCGCAACACTCAGACACTTGTGAACTTCGACTCATTTGCTGTGGCTCAAAAAATGTGATTGGAAGGCAGGCAGCAAATTCATCAATAAGTCTGATTTACGACGCCATCTCAATATGATGAGATGTAGATGAAAAGGTTATCTGACGACATGGATATTTTAAAGCAATGAGAATTGTAATAAAGTGTGGCGTAATTACGATCTTAACAGGAGCGAAAGAAACAACCACTTTATGGGGGAAAAATACTAGAAAACAAACACACTTTTAAAGTTTACCATAAAAAAAATACGTCACAAGAATATTTTCCTTTTTAACAGGTAATTCAAAAATTCTAATCAACATTTATTTTTTAAATGAAAGTTGATAATATTCTCAAATGATAGCTTTTTTCAAGTTTATGAGAAAAGATATTGGATGTTCGAAATTTCATACAGCATATTCGAAATTTTTGAAAGAATGTCCTTTTTCTGTAAAGGATCTTGAATGTCTTCCAGTTTAGGATTTATTTAGATTCCATCCAACAAATAAGTGAAAGAAACGGATGAGACTGTAACACAAATATAGTAATTTTCTAGACAGGTTAATGGCAATACATTTTTTTCCAACCGTGGGCAATTGGGTGACGAACCCTTTGCCACAACAAGGTCAGAAACTGCTATTCATTTATCGTTACCCAGCGGGCCCCTGTGAGCCAGTCACGGCGGCAAGTAGCGTTGCCTGCACCATACTACCACAAACCCGTTTATAGGGTGGGCCCATTCATTCATCATCACAGAAGAAAGGACTGAGAAACACAGAGAAAGAAAGTAACTTACATGCCCGAACCGGGATTTGGACCCAGGACCCACAGATCAGGCGTCAGGAGTGCTAACCACTCAGTCATCAGTGGGCAATACATATGCATCAACAAAAATAAATTATTTAAAGGAAATGTAAGATGACAATGGAATACAATGGATGTTAAAATGTGAGACATTTATGAAAGGATATCAAATGCAACAACCTTATCTATACATAGCGTGATAGAGAAAAAATATGGAATGAAATTAATCTTGTGATAATTCTAAAGTAAATCAAAAAAATTACAGCTTATTTAACAATGTAAGCTGAATGAAAACTGCTTGTTTACTAATGTATCAGAGTAACAGTGAGAGTGAAGATAAAGCAAAACAATGTGTTGAAGACGTAAGACGTTGATTATGACCAACTCTTATCTGATATATGACATTTTTAAGTTTATAAGACATATCATTTCTATTAAATAAAACAACACAGAAGTATGTAACAGTATCTAATTTTTTATGCCTATCATTACTTTTAAATTTGACATTTTTGAGTATTTGGCATAGAATTGAAACTCATAAATTTCAATCTTATTAGTATTAAAAATACTTATACATTGTAAGGTATGGTATACTTATTTTTGGAATAGATTAATATTTGTTATTTTTAATAATTGTGAATCCTATTGATTTGACACTAATTTTCCTCTATTTCAAACTTTCATTGTTTAAATAATAATTACATAAAAGAAATAAAAGAAAATCTCTATAATTACACAATCTTTTATCTATGCATATTGGGTTAACAATAAATCTCAGTTGGTCTATACATAAGATATCAATTTTACAAATAAAAAGTAACTTTGAAGCACATTGCAATATCCAGTTTTTATCAAAACTAAAATCACTTAAAAATAACAGCAGTTAACTTATGCTTTGAAAAAGAGCCTGACAATTTGTTAAAAAATCTAACTGTAAGAAAAGCAGTTATAAATATAGAAACAGATTTTCTGTAACCTGATATTTAGTTGTCTCACATACTCTCAACCTTTATTATTTCATAATAGAGTAAATTGTTATCTGGATGCACAACTTGTGTGCAAAAATACTGCAATCCTCAAATAATTGAATTACTTTTAGTTATCTTATTCTAATTACAATGAAGCAATAAGAAATTGAAGATTCTTCTTTTGATAGTCTTAGTTATAATATTTTATTTTAGAATAGAATTATTTTAATTATTCTTTTAAAATATAAATATTTTGAATTTATAAAACCCACAAACATGCACGGTTAATTATGTAACAATTTCAATAATATAAAACAATAATTCGATAAACATTGCATATTATAATATACACTAGCCTCATATTAGAAAATTAAAATTTACTAAAGAAATACATATTTTGACAGAATACTTAAAGACAAATATTAGAAATTTTCAAGCTAAAAGATTTGCGATTTTTAAGAAGTTAATATTTAAGTGAGAACATATTTTCTAGGAAAACTTTCTTAGTAAATATTCAACTCAATAAAAATCATTAAAAAAATAGTAACTTAAGATTTTTCAAAACGTTTAAAGCTTTTTAATATATATAAGATTTTAAGCTCATTGACAAATTCAGGTTCTCATATCACCAAATAAGAATCCAAAGATACAAAACAAAATAGAAATATATATACTTTTTCTAATGCTTGTTTGTATTTGTTATTCATTTCTTCCAAATAGCAAATCTGCTCTGCATTGACTGCAACTCCAGTCACTGTAGCTTCACCTAAATACGAATCAAGTAACTTTCGACAATTGTCTTTTTCCTGGAGGGTAAAATGTTCATTTAGAAAAATATTTTATCAAAAATGGGAAAATGGGAATAATTAAAGGTATGTACCTTAGATAAAAACATAACTTTCCGTTGCAGGCGTTTTATAACAGATTCCTGATGAGACCAATTGTCTTGACTCAGTTTTAATTTATGATTCAAAGATTTAATAGTTTCTTCTTTTTCTTTCAATTGATTTTCAAGGTTACTTGAACTATGAAAATAATAAGTTAAATAATAGAAAAAAATGAATAAATATATATATGATTCATCAAATTGAATTTAATTTTGAGCTATAAATAAAATATAACAAAAAAATTTGTATGTAAATAAAATGTAATTGCATATATCATCTCTCTTTCTGTAATTCTCTCTAATTTGTAATTAATTGTTTAGTGAACAGTAAAACACTAATTTAGTCACAAAAATAAAAATTAAATATCTGATTACAAAACTTGTAAAATATAATCGAAGTTAATATTTTCTTTTACAGAATTTCATTGCTCAGATTCACTACAAATATTTAAACCAGTCTGGTATTTTCTTAAGAACAAATATCAAAGCAAAGAGAAAACAGCTTTTTTCCCTGAATGTAAAACAATTCTTCAAAAATTATAGGCAAGTTCTTATGAAGAGAAGATAGAAAACTGCTTAATAATTGAAGTACTTGAACAAATGATTTTGATTAACACTTTATCATTAAACAAATTCATACTTTAAAATGAAAGTAATTAAAGTGAAACATACATTTAAATAATTTTGGTTCTTTTAGAAAATAGATCCAATTTAATTGGAAATTTAAATTTTGTATTCTAAGTATAAATTAATTTTATTATTTGTTTGAAAACTTTAAATTAAATATATTGCCTATAGGAAGATGAATGAACATAATTATAGCATGGTTATAAGTAAATTTTATTTTAAAACTAATAATTTGAACAATAAGACAAAGATTTTGCAATAATTTTTAAAAGAAAAAAATACTTCATATCATTCTATCATCACTAGTCAAATACTTTGAAAAGAAAAAAGAAATCTTTCAAAAAAATAGCATTTTGATTTTCTTTCACACAATGGATTTGAAAATAGCAAGACAAAACCTCTTGCTATAAATTATAGCTTTAAGAATCAAGATTAACAGAATAATTAAGATTATAATTATATAGGTTGAAATAAAAATCATTCTTTATCAAATTATTGGACAAATTCTTAAAAAAAACATTAAAGAAAGTTCCCAAAACATTTTCCGGACCTTTCGCTTTTGAAAGTAATATCCTATTACTAGACTATGGAGAGATAGCCCATATAAATTACTTTTGGCAATATTTATTGTAAATTATTTTTTTAGTTTTTAAGAAAATGTACCTCCAAAATTTTCCATTTAAATAAACAAATTTATATATCTAAACCTAGTTCTTGGCCCTATTTCCCACTCATTTAAAAATTACATTAAAATAATTTGTGTTACCTATTGATTACTGTTTATAAAATTAAAAATTTCCATGAAAAACAATTCTAAACAAGACTAATAATAATCAAAAAATTACTTATAAAAGCCAAAACAAATTATCTTTAAGCAGCTCTTTTTACGATAACAATTGTAATCAGTGCAGTAAGTGTGACAAGGAAAGTTAGTTTTTAAAGTACTGAAATATTAATTTTATATAACATTCATTAGACAAGTGCATGGAAAATTATTAGAGATTATACAAAATAGTGATTCAACCATCTAGAAGACTTTTACTCAAGATTTACTTGTATAAAAGTTTACTGCGAAATATTTACTTTTACAGTAAGTTTAGAATTTGACAGTATGTGAAATTCTGGATTTATTTTTTCTATACTTTAAAAACACTCCAGAATACAAATGCTCATATATTTTAAAAGTAGTTTGATATTTTGTACACATTTAATAATAGACACAATTAATTTCTTATTTTTATAAAGTGACTGACCCATATTTTTCCCAAAAATTTCACAATTCGATGAAATCGTTAGAAAATGCTGATTAAAAATCAAACAGATACATGAATCGTCATCATAAACACACACACACAGTCATTCATACAAAACTCACATTTAATAGTGGCATGACCATGAAATAATATAATAGAAATAATTAAACTACTTTTCCTAAATGACTTTGTATATTTAATAGTAAAAGTAAATTAAGGTACTAAGAATCTACTGTCTTTAATAAGACATATTGCCCTCTATACAATTCCAAACCCATCAGATGGCTTAATAATTTAAATTTAAAAATAAAGCGAAGTTGTTTTAAAGCAAAGTCTTTGCAAATATGTTAACCTTTAAATGTACTAAACAATGACAAAAGAAGATTCTGCAATTCACTAAATTTTTTAAATTGTTACAGATTATAATTTGAAAAAATGAACATGAAATGACATGAAGAAATGAACATGAAATGTTTTATGCCTCAGAATAAGCATTTTTTGATTAATTGTTATTGTCCTTAAAATGATATATAATTAAAAAAACTCTTTCGATTTCTCATTGAAAAAATATTATTAATTTTATTATTTTAGTCTATCTAGTAGGAAATCTAATAACTATAATTCTTTTTGGTCGATTTTATTCAATAGTTAAAAAAATAGAATGAACAATTCATAAAATTGATAACTTTTTCTAACAAAAAATATCTTAAACTAGATAATTTTTCAGCACTTAATTCAAAATGTCAGAGCTAATGAAAAAAATAATCATATTCTGGGAGTTTTTGGAACTATTCAAGCTCAGTACCAAACAGTAACTCACTGAGTAGCTTATTTTTGATGAAGTCAGAAATGAATTATGTTGTTATAGAATTTTTTTTCAGAGTCAAGAAAATCAAATATACTAAAATAGTGATTAGTGTATTCAGTGTACTTTTACTATAAAAGTTACTTACTCAAATTTCAAAATATGATTACGAAAATTTTTCAGAATACAAACAAGATTACTATAATTAAAGTGATGCCAATATGATCTAATGATTAAATTTTCTTATAATTTTCTATCTTTATAAATTCAAATAATTTTTGCTCCACATATATATACACAAAAAAATATAAAGTAAAAAAGCCAATCAAACATACACATATAAGAATATAATATGTGTGTTTTATAATACATTTCAAGTTCATGCTGTCTAATGCAATTTTAGCATACATAACATCACTTCAACCACTAACAATAATCATGCATTCATGAAAAAATGCAAATGAAATTTCAGTAAAAAACATCAACTGCAAGGCAGATGTCATTCATACACATATTGCAACTGTCCCCATTAATAAAAAAATATTTTTTTGATATTACTAAGAATAACTTAGGCATTATTTGGCTCTATTTGAAGTACTTAAATAAAAAATGTAACTAGTAGAATTTGTACTCACTGTGATGAAAGTTCAGTCACTTTACTTGTTAGTATTGCTTCACTTTGCTGATATTGAGATAACTTTCTTGAAAAAGAAGTTGGAGATCTAAGAAGACAGTGTTTATTTAATGAATCTTATCAATTAAAATAAATATATATACTTTTTGACATAATAATGAGTAATTCTGTCATTTTTAGTAAATAAACAGAAAATTATTTACTGAATAAAATTATTTTATAAAATAGCAAATTTATAGGTTACTTTAAAAGTTTAAAATTAATAACTAATGAATTTACAAGCATAATAGTATGTGCTGATCAATAATTTCAAACATAAGATATTCCTAAATATCCTAACAATATTGAACACTCTAGAGGAAACAAATATTTTTGGAGCCACAAATATTTCTTTTAACAAGGAATGAAAAAATATATATATAGTTCTCCTTTTTTAATCTAATTCAAATGATAAATTATGGACTAAATCTCATACATTTCCAATATTAAATTTCTGTTTATAGTTGTTATTTAAATTCGCAAATTATAATAATCTATTATATTTAAAAATAATGTAATTACTTCTAACACCTAATCTATAATAAAATTAATATTTACACAAATAATTATTGTCAGTGTTTTCAGAGATGATTAATTTAAAGTAACCAAGAAAATATAATTTTATAAACAATTTTTACAAATTTTTCAATCTTTGAATACAATATTTTATTTTAACTTTTATAAAGATCCTTTTCATACTGTTCTAATCTAAGCACAGATTTAACTACTAATATATTTAACTTGAATATTAAGAAACCTCATTATTACTGAAAACATATTATTTATTAGAATTTTTCAACCAAATACTGTTTTATGACAAGACTATATTCAACATTTTATGAATAAATATATCATGTAAGTGATATGAATTACAATTAATATACAAAATAATATAAGTACAATTTTATACATATAAATTTCATAAAGAAATATCATACTTTCAAAATTAAAAAAAAAATGTTATTAAATTAATTCAAATAGTATGAATACAGAAAAATATCATACACTTGTATACTACATTTAATACACCAAAATATCATGTATTTAAGTATTTTTAATCACTAAGTTAATTATATTTTAACTGGATCTCAAATTAATATATATAGGTGCAATTTTTAACTTTCTCAATGAATTTTTTTTAAACTTATGTTCACAAATACATACAAAATGACTATCATTATTTTGTTATCAAGCATTTTAATATTATAAAGATTTATATAACGTTTTCATTAATGCTTTATTTAATAAATTCTTCAAAAATATTCAAAAACAAAAATGAACAAAAATAAAAAGTTTATAAAATTAGTAATTAAAATAAACCATTTATAATCCTCCTTTAAAGGTAATAATTATTAAATTTTCATATGGTAAAATACCATAAAAGAAGGAAAGTTTGTTTCTCTTAATAAACAATGAAGATACAAAGTTTACAGTTAAAGTTTACATTTTTAAAAATGCCAAGTTAACTGTTTTTTAAATCAACTTTAAAATTATACTTAATTAAAACTAATCTTTAATTAAAATGAAATTTTGTTTGATTAGTTTAAAATAATGTACTAAAAAAGAATTGATGCAAGACCTCAGATTTTTTTAAATTTTGAACTCAAATGCAAAACGTAACAAACATTTCAAAAAATTCCTATTAAAAAATTTTTAAATTGACAAATTTGCAAAGAAAAAAATAAGGCATACTTGTATGATGATGAATTATCATCAAATAAGCTTTCCCACTGGCTAAGTTTTAAGGTCAACTGTTCATTTTCAACTTGCAGTTTAGCTAACATGGCACACTTTTGCTCAGCTTGAGCTAGCTTTTGTTGCATGCTTGCCATTTTTTCTTGATAAAGAGTTACATTACTTTCTCTGCAAATTCAAAAATATACAACACACATAACTAAAAATTAAATATTAGAAAATTAATAAGCATTTGAAATTATAAATTTACAAGTATAATGAATATAAAACTTAAAACTATTTAACAAAATATGTATGAAATAGTACTAATATTAAACTATAAATATTAATACTTATATTAAATTTTTGTTAAATAAAACTTAAGTTACTTTTGTACTCTTGTTAACAATGCAAAAACTTCTGATATTTTGAAAAAAAAAATCTTATCTAAGAATGTAATTATTGAAGAGTTAAAAAGGAAAAGAAGGTATAAGTACTTTATATCATGAACTCATATTTGTATAAATTTGTACTGTTTGAGACTGGGCTTCAGAAATATTATGAATTACCTTTTCACAGGTTGCACTGATTGATAACTGCAGTATAATCAATCATAGAAATGTGATAAGAGATTTCTTTAAATTTTATATTCATGAGACATTTTCAATGGCTAGAAGCATTACATTTTATATTGCAGTCACTCTTAGCAAAGATAACGATGGTACAGTTAATACTATTTAATAATCAATAACAAATATCTATATGTGACTATTATGAACATAAATACTGAATAATAATTCACATAAAATTTTAATTAAACCAATATTTTTAAAAGCGTTTAAGCATAAATTAGTAATTTACCAACAATCACTACTTCCACAAATTTTGTTTATTTGAATAAACAAATTATTTAAACAAGTGCTTATATTTAATAAATAAATTTGTTATCTTAAAAATGAATAACTGATTGAAAATGAACAACCAAGAATGCTGATTGGCAACCTCTCAAGGGGATAACAACCAAATTTTTTATGTACACTAAAAGAAAATTTCAATTATATTAATTTTACAAAGCATTACTTGGCAAATAAGGACGACACCATTTTTTCTTGATTACACTTGATAAAAATGAATTGCTCAGAGATACAAGAATACTATTCTGTAATTTTTTTCTTTCAGCTATTTGATAAACGAAAAGATTACTTTTACTAAAAAGTGCACTTTTTCATTGAACAAGCAAGACTGCAGTATTCCGGTAAACTATTTCTAAGATATAATGAGTCTACAAATCCTTCACTTGCTCACTGCAAATACAGAATATTATAAAAGGCCAGCAACTTTTAAATACCCAGTCTGCCAGTGAAATATAGATAGGAAGCTTCAGAGATTTTATAAAAGATTAAGTTCCAGACAGAAACCATATATTCAAAACTCATTTTTTAGATAAAACATTTTTCTTTATAGTTAGCAAAGAAATTTGAATGGAAAATGCATTAATATTGTACAAATTAGGTCCTTAAAATATCCATGTGGTTCAAACTCCTTATTAAAATAAAAAATCTTATTTCTTCACAAAATTTCTTCACTATTTAACAGAAAAATTTTCTACGGAAAGATACTACATAATGTATACGAAAGAAATATATTAAAGAATACGAATTAAAAGTTTGAAGTGCTATCAGTTATAATATTATACTTACTTATATTTACGAAGCTTCTCCTTCATTAAATGATTTTCTTTCTGTAACTCAGACAATGCTTTTAAGTCAGATTGTCTGCTGTTAACTATTAAAGCAGCATCCTTATCAGCTTCTATTTTATTTTCCAAAACCTTAAAAACAGTATGCTTAATAAACAGGAATAAATAAATTTTCTTAACAAATCTCAATCTCTGCAAACTAAAATATTTTTCTTTTAATAATAAAATAATTTGCAATTTAGAAAAATTAACTTCTCAACAAAATTTATTTAAAATGAGTTATGCTGCACTTTTATTATTTATGTTATACATCTTATTAATAGCGTGATATTGAATACAAAAATTGTGGCTGCAGAGGCTTGGTCGGTTAGGGTGTTCACTCTCGTTATTGGAAGGTACTGGTTTAAAAACCTGAATCAACTAAAGATCTATTCTGTTCACTAATGGTAGTTGGGGTATGTTTATGTCTAGGCCACAATGCCCTCCATGTGAAGTGATACTTCTGGGAGTGGCAGGTTAAGTCTAGCGGTCTTCTTCTTGGTCCCTGCTTCCAAATTACAAAGACCCATCTATCAGAAACATGATGGCACACCCAGTGTGCCACTGTGTCTGTACAAGGTGCCATCACTTCCACCCATTGTTGTGGTGAAAAAGGTGAAAATCCTACAGTATGGATGTTATATAAAAAACGAATAAAAAATTATATTTTGAACACACATTCCTACAAAATTATACAATATATGTATAAGTATCTAAAAGTTTTTTTGATTGTATGATTTTTATTTATTCTTTGATTTATATTGTTAATGATCTTCTATTAAATTTTTCTTGAAAAACAGAAGTTGCTGTAAAAAGGAAAGTTGTAAGATCCACACATTGCAATCATTTTACTTGAAATTAATTGCGGTTAACACTCCAAATGAAAATAATATACAAATAAATAATTAAATACTGTTTTTTTAAATAAAATTTAAAGAATTAATTATTTTTTCAGGTTTTTCTAAAGAAACATTTATAGCCAAAATATTTTATCTATTTAGGATATAAAGATATTAATATATTTGTGTAATCACAGTATACAGTGTTTAAAAAAACATGAATAATATATATTTTCACAATTACAAATTATAAGCATACTTGATGCCCAACCTGTGTAGTGGTCAGCATACCTGACTGCAGATAGGGAGGTCTTCGGTTTGAATCCCGGTTCCGACATGCATGTATTTTCTCTCTCCATCTATCCTGTCTTTGTCCTTTCTTTATATGAAAGGGTTGTGAATGGTTGCCCACCCTATAAAAGGGTGTGCCTATGACATGTATGTACTGAGGAAGTTGGACTCCACACCAAAATATGGTTCAGTTGGAAAAGTGGAACAGCGCAACCCATAATACCAGCCAAGCTGGCACTAGACAACAACGACCATACTTAAGATTAAAATTTAAGATTGATAAAAATTGAAATACTTCTTATTGAAATTATATAATAGGTTCACTTTTTGGAGTTAAATTAATATTATTATAAGAAAAGGCATATAATTTTTTGATGCATCCCAGTGATTTTAATGAAATTTGTTTTTCATACTTTGCAAAGTATTAAAAAGTTTGGTCCTTGTTTTAATAAAGTTAATCAAAACATAAGTTTAAATTTATTAATAATTTTCAGAATAAGCATTGAAATATTATTTAAATATAACAAAGTGATTGTACGTTTTATTAAAGAAAATTGCTTATAACATTTATTAAAAAAGTACAAGTGATAATAATTTTTATGATAAGAGTTTGTATGTCCACAAATCATATAAACAATTATATTCAAGTAAAATGGATATAATAAAAAAAGCAAGTCTCAAGAAATAAAAAAAGAAAAATTTTTATTTGTCCAGCATGAAGTTAAAATATAAACTTAAATTTTGTTATGCAAATAAGCTTCTGCACACTGCAATTATACAACAAAATTATTATTACTCTTTCATATGTATATTTTGTCACTAGAATAAAAGTGTTAACATAAAATTTAAAACTATTAACCTAGAATTTAGAAAAAGTATTTTTATATTATTACTCACCCTGATTTTATCTTGAAATTGTTTAACTTCATTTTGCAATGTGTTACATAATGCAACTTTTTCTACCATTTCACTATTTTTTCTAAGGGAAAAAGATATCAAGAATTAAAGAAATGATTTTTCTACCTCATATACACATAAAATAATTTACTACAATATGTTTCATCATGATTTACTACAATATGTTTTGCAAGATGAAATAATGCTAAAAAACAAAATAATCACAAAAAACAAGCAACAGATAAACATGATAAGTTATTATAAATCTAACTTTCGATGCAAATAAAATAACTTATCAATTATCTTAAAAGATTTATCTAAAACAGAGCTGTAATATAATCTCACTATAAATATATTGACTTTGCAACAAAAAATCTAACAAAAGAATTTTTTTACACAAAATACACAATTTAATATTTCCAACCACAATTTTAAAAACCATAGCTTAAAATAAACTAACTTGAAAATATATATATTGCATATGGAATCATTGATTATAAATAAGAGCACTTCCAATAAAATGAAAATAAATGATAGATATTTATTATTTAATCTTAAGTTCATTTTGATAAATTGTATTACAAATAAATTGGATTTCATAAAGGGTTAAAAAAGTGTAATTAAATTTGTTTGTTTTCCATGTTTAATTTTTAATAGATTGGTTTGTTACACTAAATACAATTTTTTTACAAGGTTAATTGGGTAGTTGCCTACTATTTAAAATCAGTTCTAAACTACACTGAATACATGACTCAGATAAAAAGCAAACTAAAGAAAAAATTGAAACTAGAATGTTGACCACTTAATTAACAGCTAAACAGATTTTATTGGAGTAAACAATAAATACAATTTGAAATTTACTTTTTAAAGACTACTTTCAATTCAGACAGTAATTATTCCCAAAATATCACAGTATCTTTGATAATTTACAAAATCAACATCATTGCATGATATTTAACAATGGACAATTAAATATAAATTATCTATAAAATATATCAATTAAGAACAAGATATTTCATATATGATCAACAATTTTTACAAACAGTTTAATAAAAAAATTGTGGTAAAAATATACACACAAATATAATATTTATGAATTTGTACTACTGAATATTGACAATTTGTATTTAACTTGTAATAACTAAAATAGCACAGGTTGAATTTTATTTGAAAACATATCTTTTTTCATTTCCTAAAATATTTGATTTTATTAATTAGAATAACTTGCTTTTATCAATAAAGGCTGTTATTTTAATTTAATAAAAAATGAAAAATTAATATTATTGATATTAAAGATCAAATCAATTTGTTAATTTGTATTAGATGCTTTATTCCTTTTTAATTGCACATAGTTTGCAAAATTATCCAGAACACATGATTTTTATTTTTTAAAAAATACATTGACATTAAATAATACTTTTGGAATGCAATCCTAAAATATAACAGCTATTTGATAATTTTTTGATTTTTATTGCCATCGATGCTGCTCTCTGGTAATGATAGAAAAATACCAAGGCTTTCTGGTATACTTAGAGTGAGTTGTATCGAATGTATTTACACTGCATTGTGTCATTCATCAATATCATTTAGCAGCAAAAATCTTGGTGAACATTTCATGAATCACCCAATTATATTATTTGTGCAGTTAATAAAAAGAAGCCCAGTGGATTAGTGGTAGTATTTCATGTTCCCAAGGCACAAGTCCGAGGTTCGATCCTTGGGCTGGGCAAGGTCAAATCAGCCTTTCAGTTGGTTGATAAATTGAGTACCAAGCATGCTTTAAAATTAAAGACTGGGGTTTCACGTTAGGCTTACAGCATAATCAGAACATGTTTTGCACCCTAGGGCCTCTCGGTCAGGAAAACAGAGATGGGCACTGTAGGCTTTAATCCACATGGGCTGTCGTGCCAGAGTTTAGTTTAGTTTTAGTAGTTAATAAAATCAAAAGGAATGCTTTCAATGAGAGAATATTTGCTAAATTTTGTCTAAACACCCTTAAAGTGCCAAATAGTAGGTTTTCAGAATCTGGGAGGGAGACTCTGGCTGAATTGTTCAAAGTTCACTTTCCAGTTCTAAAGAAATAACTGGAACTTCCACCTTTACATTTTCCACATTCAATTGTAGTAAAAGTAAATCTATATTGCTAAAAAAATCATAACTCATGATAAAACGAAATTAATTATAATGCCCTTTAAACTTTATAAATCACCAGAAAGAAATGGTATTGTATAGAGGAAGTCCACTGCATCATCTTTATTCTTCATAAAATTTCCAGAGTATGTATAGCCTTTATGTATGCCTCCAAGCAATATACTTATTGCTTGGAGGCATACAAAAGTTTTTATTTTTTTATTTTTTATCCCTAAAATAAGAAAAGATAATTTCTGTCTAGCTAAATCTTTCAGGCTTATCAGCTTAACATCTTTCTTCTAAAGGTAATTGAAAAGTTGATAGACAAATATATTAGAAAAATTTGTTTAGTGGATAAACCACTTTCTACTTCAGGCATATCAACCAGGTAAATCCACTGGCAGTGCAATCTACTATCTTTCCTTCATTTTGGAGAACTTTAAGGCTAAAGAATTTGCATTAGCTGTTTCCTTACATATTGAAGGCACTGTTAATAAAGTAACTATTGAAATCATTCTACAATCTCTTGTTAGAAAAGGAATTAGTGACACTCTCTGTTTCTGCATCAAAAACTTACTTAATAGCAAATTTGTCAGTTTAATGATTCAAGCAAAATCTAACAGTTGCCAGGGAAGGATTCTTTCATCCAACTAGTGGTGCTGTGTTGTAGTTTCCCTTCTTGAGGCATAACATGTCTGGCATAACACCATGGGTATGTAGATGATCTTGTTATTATTGTCAGGAAAAAATTTGATGAAACAATTTCTAGTGTTGTCCAATACCCTCAAATGAGTTGAGACTTAGTGTAATAATGAAGATCTTTCTGTGAATCCTTAACTATTGATTGCCTTTACAAAGAAAAAAATCATAATTCGAAAAACATTTCTATTTTTTGTTTAAGGATTAATTTGCTTCACAGAAATTCTTAGGAGTGTGTTTAGACATGAACTTAAGTTGGAACAGGCATTTCAACATTTGTATTGGAAGAGTAAAAAAAGCTTTATGGATATGTAGATTTGCACTTGAAGAACTTGAAGCTTAATCTCAAAGTTATTTATTAGATTAACACTATAATCATTTGTCTCATCATTGGTCTAGAATCAAAAATTAAACTGCTGAGCAGATTTAACAAACCTTCTAAAGCTGTTTTGTGTACTCATCACTGGATGTATTAAAACAGCTCCCACTTCCACAATTGAGCTTTTGCTTAGTATGCACACTCTTTACATACATATTGAAGAAAAAGATTAATTTTCATGAAAGACATATAATTTTCAAGCAAGAACTTAAAAATACAGGTCAGCGGAAGGATTACTCCAGATTTTAATCTAGAGTAAACTAATTGATAATGTAATTCATTATCCTTTTATAAACATGCCTACAGATTACATTTTTAAATATATTTTTGACAAGCTTTATGCAACCAAATTTCCCTCATGAAGAAACTGAAATAATTTTCATCAATAAAAATTGTATTTATTGGTATGCTGATAGCATAAAAAGAATTAAAACACTGGGGATGGTACTTGCTGTCCAGCTGATGATACGAAGTCATCCTTTCATTTGAAAAAACATACAACTATATTCCAAGCAGAAGTCTTTGCCATTCTCATGTGCAGCAAAATATGATTGAATAAAGTCTATTTTAATCAAAGAACAATTATTTGTCCTGACAATCCAGCTGCATTACTAGCTTTGCATAAGTCTAATATAATTTTGTTCTTGTCTGGAAATGCTACCTTGCTCTGTGCAGATTGGCTGACAACAATTCACTTACCTTATCATGGGTGCCAGGGCACACGGTAATGAGTTAGCTGATGAGCTGAATCAACAATGAATATTTTTGGTCCTGCACTGGTATTTCAAAAGAGCTGATCAGAGGCAGTGTATTTGATCCCTTCAGGAAACAACAGTTTTTGAACACCAGTTACCAAAGACAATAAAAGTTATTAAATAGTATTAGTCCTAGTAAAAGGCACAAAGAGCTACTAAAATTTAGTAGAAGCTATTTAAGGAGATGTTACAGGACGTTGCCATCTTAATGGGAGTATTAGATGATCCTAATTGCGTTGCCGGTTTGTCAATGTATGGAGGAAGTTTCATTACATATTATATGTGTAACTTCTTATGCACAAAGGTTTGAATACACCTGGGAATTTTGGATGTTATCCCTGTTAAGTATCTGCTGATATCTTTAAGTAAAGGTTCTTTGAGTGCAATAGACCTTCAGTCGCAGTCACAGTAGGTTTTTTGGAACCACCCAACCCTTAACTGAGTCTACACTAATCTAATGTACATAATATTTATTTTCATTAACATCTAAACTACTCTAAAAATTTATTCGTGCTATTATGCTATACATTAAAGAACTATATTTTCAACAAATTTTTAGTTTTTTGCAATGAAATGGACTTTTTATATTTTTATAGCTTAAAAATATTTTTCACTTTTTTAAACTAGTAATAATTTTAAAATGTTAATGGTATATTTTGTATTAATTTATATGTTCTTTTTAAAATGTGTATAAAATGTAATTTTATTCATATACTATAAATCAGAAGCAAATAAATATAAAAAAAATTATGAATACTGCACAGAATGTAAATTTCAGATTCATTATATTTTTAAAACTTAATCAAAAAAAACTTATTTTTAATAAATTCTTAACTGAGGTGCACAAAATCATGGTTCTGATATATTTTTTTCGCAATATGCAATCTATTTTACTCACTTTTGTTGTAAAATAAAATATATTTAAATATTTTGTTATAAATAAAACAGCATTGAAAACTACATACAAAAAGACCTTTTGAAACATTTTCCACCAAAGAACTATTAAATTAATTCCATTATTCATGGGATTTGGCACATAATTCATTCTTTCTTTAATTAAACATTCGTCATTTTGCCACAAAGGACAGCAAAATTTACACTAAGCAACAAACCTTTTAAGGCTCTCAATATATGATTGAGATTTTTCAGCTTCTTCAGAAAGCATACTAATTTTTAACTCCAATCTGAAAATAAAAATTTAAGAATTTTTTTTACTTATCATAGGAAAAAACAAAGGTATTTAAGTAAATGTTTTATCATGTTGATACAACAAAATTAATAAAAATCTACTATCAATTTATAAACATTTATGATGAGAAAACATGTGTGCTTTTGGAAGATTTGTTAACATTCTAATAGAAACAAATTTTCATTCCACCTATATAAAGATCTTTTCTTTCAAAATGAAATACATTTCAAGAATTATTCATGAGTATATTTTTTTCTTTCATAAACTGAATTCATAAATACAAAAAAAAGGTTTTTTTTAGGCTTATTTGCAAATTTAGGATTTGGTATGTGATATTTATGTAGATTTTTTTCTCAAAATATTTCTTAACCCTTCAGCTCACCATATAATCAATATACTTTTACAATAATTTGTAAAACTTTATTTAAATCATGAGTGTAAATTTTGCACTTGATATTTTAACTACAACTATGTCCTGAAATTATGATCCTTATTATTTTTAAAAAGCAAGACAATATCCATCAATATTATCAAAGAATTAAAATAACATTTAATTTTTTTAACTACATAGCATAAAATTGAATTGGAACTTCAAGTTTATAAATTGGCAAAATATCAAAATTGTTTTAAATAATTTCTATTTAACTATCAAATGGGCTGCAAATTTTTAACTCTTAGATCTTTAGTAATCAATATAACAAGAGTTTGATAATATTATTTTTCATACCAGGCAAATTTCATATGAAATTTTGCTCTGAAACAGGGAAGCTTTTATTAATATATTAAATTTAATAATATATAGCACTGATTTATATTTTAAGTGAAAACTAGCAATAATATTTAACAGCAATCAAATAATTTATTTATCAATAAAGTTTTTCAAAATATTACAAAATTTATTTTTGAGACTTTCTCCAATATAGTTAATTAAATTAAAAAAATAATGCTTGTTAAAGTAATTTTTAATTAAAAAAAACTAAGACAAAAAATTTAAGAACATAATTAAATTAAAATTCAGAACTAACTTTTCTTATTTTTTTCATAAACAATTCAATATTACATTAATTTTAATTGCCTTGTTTTCATCATGTAATATTAAATTATCAAATTTAGGTTTCAGTTGTTTAGACTACCTTGCCATAAGAAATCCAACTGTGACAATGCATTAAACAGAATTTATTTTACCAAAAGTAATTTTAGAAGAAAATTATGAAAATAAAAACAAATTCTCAAACTATTAAGTTTTCTTTTTAGAAAATCATTATACCAAAAGTTTGCTAAGACTTTAAACTGAATAACTTTCTTCAAAGGATAGATTAATATTACTGTGACTGAAACACTGAAAAAAATAAAATTTTTGGAAGGAAAGTAAGAAATTGTATGTATGTATATATATATATATATATATATATATATATATATATATATATATATATATATATATATATATATATATATATATATATATATATATAGGAATAATTGTAGGAATAATAAGCCAACTATATACTTTTAAATTTAAAGTAGAGCAAAATTTTCTTATGAAATATTTTTGAAATACATTAATATCATTATCCAAAGATAAAAAACTGTTTAATGTAAACAAAATCTTTTATTTCCTGAACACTTATATTTATTTTTTCATTATTTTAAAACGCAAAATTTATTTTTATTTAAAATTATATTTTTTATAAAAGCTACAAAAATGAATGCTAAATTAAATTTATGCCAATTCCGACAATTCGTTGTTAAAAAGGAAGAGTCAGTTTTAGAATTAACATCGATGTTTGTAAATTGCATATTTACAAACATCTTTATCATTTTTTGACATATTTACCTTTTTTTTACATATTTACCATTTTTTGAAAAAAGAACAAAAAAAAATCCACATAAATTATTCTATGAATTTCATTCAAAAATATTCCTATTTTTGATGAGATTCTTTTAATTTTTTGAATTTGATTTAAAATTATTCCCAATGATTTGAATTTTAATGGGACGTAATAAAGAAGTTACTTATTTCAAAGTTTAAGTTACAAAAAAATAACAAAATATTGTTATTTTTTTGTAACTTAAACTTTGAAATAAGTAACTTCTTTAATAAGAAAAGTTACTTATTTCAAATTAATCGAAGTCTTTTTTCTAAAAAGGATATGTATTCCTTCCTTTCCTTAAAATAATTTTTTCAGTTGATTTGTTTATTATTTACTTTTGCTGTAAGTAACATATTCTCCATTTAAATTTTAAATGTGACAGTGTACAAAATTGGCGAATTTGAGGAAATAATCCATAACAGTCATACAGCTTACTCGATACTATTTAAGACTTTCTGGCTACATGATTACAAGGAAGACTTTTTTAATGAATTATAAAGACAGCTACAGTTTTTTTTTCACATATTAAGCTACAAAAATATAAATTTTCAAATAGGATCTCACTTCATATTAAAAATATAACTATCAATATAATTACAGCAACTTAGTAATGCAATAGATACATGATTTCATGTTTCAAAATGGGACAATGTTATTTATTCATACTATAATACTCACACTATTTAACACATAATAGAAATTTGCAACAAATCTTTCAGAAAACTTAAATTAATTTCTATTTTTATAAACAAAAAAAAATATTTAAACAAATTTAAATCAAAATAATTGGGTGAAGTTATTTAATTTTATTTAGGCAAAAAAACAAATATGACATAAATATAAGATTTTTTCTTTTAAACATTCAGCTGTTTAAAATTCTTTAAAAATTTTTATCTTTCATTGCAAATTTATGAAATTAATAACTGTAGAGGTGTACCAACAAAGATTTTAACAATATAAATAAATCAACTAAGAGTCAAATAAAATAATAAAAATTCCAAAATTGTATACATGAAATAAATAAATGAGGAAAGTTACTTGCTTTATAAGACTTTACATAATAAATAAGAAAGTTTTCAATGTTCAGCAGATTTTTGATAAATTTTACATAAAAAAACACAATAATTTTATCCCATTCATTATAAAAGACTGAACTAAAATCATAAAGAAATTGCACTTTGTTAATTAACTTTGTATAAATCTTATTTTTAAAACAAAACTTGAGGGACAGTTTCACGATGATTTTTTTAATAAGAAAATACACTTTTTAGTTCAAAATTCTTTATTTTCTATGTGTTATCAATAATTAGCAAATATATTGATAATCCATAAAATTCATTCTATGCTATTATTTTCTAATATATGCTTAAAAGTTTTTAAACTGTTAAATCATTTAATACAGAAAAATACTTTTAACAAAACAAATTTTATTGAAAAAATACTTTTTTATTATTAATTTACAATTTTTTTTACTGTAGTTGCACTGACACATTACTAAATTTTTTATAACTATTTAAAATAATTATTTTACCTAGAACTAGGCATATTTCACAAAAACACGGTGAATTTCTATGAAAAAGGAACAAAAAAATTCTCATATTTAGTTAACATTTTACCCATATTTATAATAATAATTCTAAGAAAATGATTTAATAAATTTTCTTATACCTTAATATTGATTAAATTAGACTATTTATTAGTTTCAACATTTTTCCTCACATAGTTTTGTTATAACACACTTTATAATTTTCGAAATACAAAATAGCAGAAAAATAATATGTATCTCCAAAATGAAAAATTATGCATTTCTTTTATACCAATATGAAATATTTTTATAAGAATTACACTTCAACTATTATTATTATTTCAAATTTGTAAAATAAAAGTGCAAAAACTAATATGAATGCATCCATTCATACAATCATTTTATTCACATTACACATAAATAAATTTCTACTGTTCCTATGCATTTTCGCACAAATTATGTTAAATAACAATGTAGATATCTTGTTAACAGATAATTCCAAATTTATAAATTAGATAAATTTTAATATTCTGTTTGAAATTAATTCCTGTCATAAATGTTTTTATTACTCAGTCAAAAATAATTTTTATCATTTTGTTCAACAAAATGCATTTAAATAGTGATTATGTATAGTAGAAAAGCAATGCAAAGCTTCCTTATATTTCAATTTAAGTATTGAAAAATAAAATGAAAATAATACCACAAATTTCTTAGAAAATTGTTTTCTAACAAGTAAACTACAACTGTTAACACAGTAAGATAAAATGTAAAAAGATTCGAAATTTAAATACATAAATAGGTATTCATTTTCAGAATTTAATCTGAATTCGAGAAACTGTGCAATTTTCAGTAAAAGTAGATGAATATATGAAAACATATAATATGACATTAAATTATGATTTTACATTGAAAAATATATGAAAATGCAGTTATATAAGAAGCCACTGTTGTGCAAAGTTAAAGGAATTGCAAGTAAGAACAAGTGCAAGGTATAATGAAACTTCAAGAGACTTGTTGTAGCACCAGCATACTTCCCAGTACCTAGTCTGAGTTAGGCTCTACCAGTTAAATCGAAGCAGCCGGGTGTAGTCTGTGATTTTGAAACAAGGATCAAGCAGAAGACCCTCAATACTTAGCCTGCAACCTCGAGAGACATCATTTCCCTTGGAAGGAATTGCGACCACGCCCAGTTTTAATGTGCCTCAGCCACTATTAGTGAACGCGGCAGATCTTCAGTTAAGTCGGTATTCGAATTCACTATCATGTGACATGTTTTCAAAACTAGCCAATTTCTATGGTTTACCAAAAAATAATATAAGATTTTGCATTGCATCTGATAGGATGTTAAATGCATTGATGCAAGGTAATCTATTACAATGACAATGTGATTTTTTGACATTCATGACTGCAAGATCATGGAATCAATTTCAAACAAGCTAAGCAGACAGTAGCCTGAAGACTTATGTTTGAATATATTGTGGACATCAACAAAAGATCGATATATGTAGTCATAACAAGTATGGTTTCCTTACAAATGACATTTATGGCTATTATGGTTTTTGATAAAACAATATCTATTAATACTGTGTGTAAAAGATTACTTGGCAATAGACTGTATGCTTAGATATTGCAAATATATGTTTTCCTATCAACCCAATTTTTGTGCACATTATAATTTTAATAACATATAATTAATTAAATTAAATTTTGTTATACATTATCATTATGTATTAAATACATTATAATTAATTCTTTAGTGAGGTGTTCTTGAATATATTTCTTGTTAAATTGGACAGATTCATTATTAAGTCAAAAGCATAAAGTCTTCTTTAAAATTTATTTGGTTCCCAAAAGTGATACTACTTTTGACTGATAATCTGTGAAATTGTATTTCAAAATTTATTTGTATTGTTTTTTAAGTGATACTTTAGAAACAATACTTTAAATTAGAATTTAATACTTTAGATTTTTTTCAAGGTCTGAACACATTTATCATTTGATAATTTTCAATAAAAAAATCATACTTTCCAATTTCCATATTCAGTTTTCGAACAGTTTCAGTTTTCTCACTTTTCACCTATAATATATAAGAAAAAATTCTAGCAATAACAATATTCTTACAATATACAATTAAATTTGAAATAACACTAATACTTTATATATATGTAAACAATTACATTAACAAGACAAATAAATCTTTATCTATTCAATACTTTTAAAATTATTTCAATTATTTTTACAAATACATTTACATATTAAATATTATAATCTTTTGCATAAGGTATTTGGATATTTTTAGCTGCTATAGAATCATCATAAAAAGAATTCTTTGCACACATATTATTTTACAAATTTGTTACGAATTGTTAATTTTATCATAAAGTTTTTGCTTATAAATGCTGCATACACATTCTTATGTGTATTCATAATACATAGAATTCGATTTTATGGCAAAATGGAAAATGCCACAGCAGCTATCATAACAAATTTCTATTATAAATATTATTAATACAAATGAAAAAAAAGTGGGCTGCAATTTTCCTTGTAGAAAATAAAAATCATAGTAATTTCTAATTTTGTTTCATTTTTCATATTAATTATGTGCAGTGTAGTTTACATTGAAGAATAATAAATTTTGACTTTATTCAGTTATTTATAGAAATTTTAATTAAAAAATAAATTTAAAGCTTAAAAAGAAATAAAAGTATATAATAGTTTTTGACATTTTTTTCTATAATATATAATAAAATTATTCTTATATCAAATTAAAATAAAATTATTTTCCAGTTGTGAATTGATGTTTTCTTATAACACATAAGAAACAATACTTTAAATTAGAATTCCACACTTTAGGTTTGATTGAGCACTTTGGAAAAAAAAATATGTGATTGCATAATATACTTAATTATATTGAAATCATGTTTGCAAAATATATTAACAGAGATACAACTCTGCATATAATGGAATAATGAACAAGTGGATTTATAGTAAAATTATAGTTTTATCACCTTAGATATTTATTTTAATCAATTTGATAAAGTATCATTTGATTAATTAGTAACATTGGCAGATAATTTCCTTCATAATAAGAGATGATGGAAGGATACCTAATGCAATAAATACAAAAGTTCCAGATCAATGTATGTAAAATTAAACTTCTACTATTCAAAAGAACGTTCCAAGAGTCCAAAGTGAAAAAGTTTTGAACAGACTTTTGAAAATGAGCTTTTGATTTCCTAAATAAAAAAATTAAAAAATTATTGGAATCTAATTGGTCCTGCAGGACAGATTATTGCAGTAACATCTGAAAATGTTATGTAGAATAAAAGGAAGAAATTATTTAAGGCAAAATCCAACATGTATTACAGAATGGTGATATTGCCAGAGACATCATAAAATTTTTTAACCAAAATCTTGAGCAGATTTTCTGAAATGTCTGTTGTCCAATATTTTTCTCTTTGGATAAGTATAATGGCTTTCAGAGTCCTTTGAGTAGTGGAAATTTAATGTATGACCTATATATGATTGTAATAAAGCATGGTTAACCCCAACCAGTTTATATTTTTATAAAAAATAAAAAAATAAAAATAAATAAAAAAACACATTAAGAAAGATTATGAGTTGTATTAAACTCACAAAATACATTAATATTTTTTTATTAAAATTAGTCATGAGAAATACAAATCTTTCCATAATAAAGAACTAGTACACTTATTAGGATTTGCAAATAATTGAATATATTTTATTTATTTAAAGATCATTTGCTAAATTTCATTTAAATTGATAAAATATCCAGATAAGTTTTTTTAAAAAATATCTTTTGATCAATGTTAATTGTAAGAAACTTCTTTATGAACTGATTATTCATAGTGCAAAAGTTGTGATAAATGAGTTAGAAACATTGTTTTCTAATATAGGTTGATGTATATATCAAAGAAAAACAGTCATAAAGTGCCTGTGGTAATTTGAAATTTACAACTGAATTTCTTTTATTTATTTTGTAACAGTTATATTGTATCTATATGAAGCTAAAAATATTTACAACTCTGATTTGTTTTCTTTTTTATCTTACATTAATTTTTGACATCTTCCAATTAATTGATAACCATCCCAATAAAGTGAAGTATAAAAATAATTAAAATTATTCATAAAAAATGTCTAGAAATTTTAAAACAATTGGGAAGAGCCTGAAGTGGTCACCATCTACATCTCCCTGGTAGCACAGAAAGCAACAAATTGAATTCTTCACTCCAAGAAGATGCAAATACTTCTGCAAATAGTCATGTCCAGTAAGCAAACAAAAACAAGCACTTCCAATAGATTGAGGCAGGAAATTGGGGACACCACTACTTTTCTTAAGCAAGACCTCCTACCTATGACTAACAACTCTTATGAATTTAAAAGAAAATCAAGTTTTTTGTGTATAAAAATATTCTAAATTTATCGTTGACAACTGCAATGATGATATATATTTGTGTGTGTCTGCGTCATTAATTTTAAAAAATCAGTCATAAGACATAAATATGCTTTACATTTTTATTCTTTAAAAACTATTTTGCTGATATGTAATTCACTAAATTTTTTTCTTAAAATGTATTTTTTGTTTGTTTGATTTTCAAAATTAGTTGCTACATATAAAATTTTTAGAAATTTCTTGATTTCAATATGCAGTTTTTTAACTAAACCCCAATTTCAATTAATAAATTAATGAGCAAAAATATAAATATTTGCTGCTGTAATAATTATGGTCAATTACATTGCATAAAACTAGTTTATTAATAATAATTCATTTATCCAGTGATTTTAAATGTAATAAACATGTCATTATGAATAACTCTGTGACCATGAAAGTATTCACTAACTAAACATTATATTTTACTTTCTGATTATTATGTAAGTAATTAATACTTAATTAAATAGTTAAAAATGTTTGTTTTTGAAAAAATTTGAATATTTTATTGGCAGAAAAATAATGCAGAATGTTAATTTTTCAAAATTAAAATCAGTATATATGTACAAAATTTCATTCTTTATCAATAATAATGGTTATAATGATAATATATATAAACATACATATCATATATGCATAATGATTATGATTATAATAACTATATTCATTTCCTTCTACAAATATCTCTGTTTTAGTTTTTCATTAAATTATAGCAAGCATTATACTAAAAAATTAAAAATACAAAAATTATTCCTACATTAATATTATAATTACATACACAGATATTATAATTTTATTTATTACAGGATAATTGAAGATAGGATCTAATATAAAATAACCATATTAAAGCTTTAGACATATATTTTGATCAATTTGACAATACTTTTGTTAATTAATCATCATTCATGGTGCGCCAGCCCAGGATGGGCCAAGGCCTTCTGAAGAAGTTTCTTCCAGCCACCTCTACTGGCAGCCAAACTCCTCCAAATTTTTTGTTCCAAGGACCCTACAGTCTTCTTTGACTGCATCCACCCATCTCAGCTTTGGTCTTCCTCTTCTTCTTATGCTGATGGGTTTTGCAAAAAAAAAAAATTTCCCTTAGTGTTTTATTGTCCTTCATACTAATAACATGTCCAACCCAATTGAGACGGCTTACTTTAATGTGATATACAACGTCTGGCTCCTTGTACATTCGATAGATTTCTGTAGTGTATCTTCTGTGCCAGACACCGTTATCCTTCGTACCTCCAAAGATACTTCTTAAAATCCTGCGTTCAAATAGGCCCAACAGCCTCTCCTCTCTTACAGTCAAAGTCCAAGTTTCTGAGGCATAGGTCAAAACGGGACAGATAAGCGTTCTATAGATCTGTAACTTAATTTTTCGTGATAAAAATTTAGTTTTTAATAAATGTCTTAGGCCATAAAAGGCTTTGTTACCTGCAGTTAAACGTCTTCTTACCTCTGGGAAGACCTTATTATATCTGTCCTTATTTTTGTTAACCATTGAGCCAAGATTAAATTCATCAACTGTTTCAAATTTATAATCACCAATGAATAGATGAGTTTGGGTAAATTGGGTTCTAGTTACAGGGAAATATTTAGTTTTAACTTGATTAACAATAAGCCCTGCCGGCCTGGCCTCCCTCTCAATAGCCTCAAAGGCTTCTATTAAGTATTTTTTACTTCTGGCTACCAGTGCAATGTCATCTGTAAATACCAACACTTGAACGGATTTTCCGAAGATACTGCCTCTGGTATTGACACCAGATTTCCTGATGACTCTTTCAAGAACGATTTTAAACAAAAGGCAAGAAAGAGCATCCCCCTGTCTTACTCGCTTATCAATAAGAAAGTCTCTAGAGAGTTGTCCTTGGATCACAACCCTACAGGACGTCGAGTTGAGGGCCATTTTTAGCAAATTAACTAATTTTAATGGAATACCAAAAACAAGCATAGCCTTAAATAATTCATTGCAGTTTATAGAATCGTATGCCGCCTTGTAGTCAATGAACAAAATATGTAAATCAATATCAAATTCATGACACTTCTCCATAATTTGTCTAAGACCAAAGATATAGTCCACTGTGGATTTGCCAGTACAAAATCCACATTGATAGTCACCCACAATTTTATCTACATACGGGACAGGTCTCTTGTACAATATCTTGGAAAGAACTTTGTAGCAAATGCACAATAAGCTTATTCCTCTATAGTTTTCACATACTAATGGATCGCCCTTTTTGAAAATTGGACAAAGCAAGCTTGTAAGCCAATCCTCTGGCATCTTCTTGAATGTCCAAACATACTGGATTATTCCATGTAAGAGCTCTAACACCTTTGGCCCTCCTTTTTTTACAAGTTCGGCCTGTATGAGATCGATTCCAGGCGCTTTATTGTTTTTGAGCTCTTTTATAGCAAGCAATGTTTCCTGCAGAGTTAGAAGATCCAGCTCCAAAGGTCCATCTATGATTTCCTCCTGTGTAATAGCAGGATCAACAGTATAATCATTAATCTTTAGCAGGTCTTCAAAATGCTCAACCCATCTCTCCAAAATTTCAGAGCCTTCACTAAGGATAACACCAGCCTTATTTCTACAATAGTTGATTTTAGGTTTAAAATCTCTTCGACAATAGCTGACCTCTTGAAAGAATGCACGGCATTCATTGGTCTTCTTGAGGTGTTCCACATCCTTGAATCTATCTTCCTCAAACGCACTTTTCTTAGCCCTGAAAACCTTCTTCTCATATCTTCGTGCCTTATGGTAATCCTCCAACAAACCCTAGTACTATGCTGCAGAGATCTTTTATATGCAATAAGTTTTTGCTCATTTGCATCTTTACATTCGTCATCAAACCAATCCTTACTTTTCTCCTTAGTCTTGTTGCCCAAAATTTCAGCTGCTGTGTCAAAAATAGCCCTCTTAAATTGGCACCATAGTTCTTCAAGATTGGCCACATTGGAGATATCCAATTTCACTTCCAAGATTCTCCTTTCTAAAGTCTCTCTATAATTACTGATCACTGTATCCTCTTTAAGTTTGTTACAATCAAACCTTTTTATCTTTTTACTTCGTTCTTTATTGGCATTGGAGACTTTACCTCTTAGCCTAGCTAGCACTAAATAGTGATCACTGTAAATATTAGCTCCTCTAAAGGTTCTAACATTAATCAAGCTTGTAAAATGCCTAGCATCAACAAGAACATGATCAATCTGGTTAAGTGTTACCCCATCCGGTGATTTCCAGGTATATTTATGAATGTTTTTACGTTCAAAATAGGTACTACAAATCACTAGGTCATGTGCAATAGCAAATTCAATGATGCGTATACCATTATAATTTGATTCTTCATGAGCACTATGGCCACCAATAATTGGTCTGAACTCTTTCTCTTTACCTATTTTAGTATTCAAATCACCCAAAACAAGTTTTATATCATTATGTCAGCAGCTCCTTAAACACTCAGAGAGTTTTTCATAATATATTTCCTTCTCTTCATCCCCTTTGTCCTCTGTAGGGGCATGTACATTAATAATACTATAATTTGCAAGCCACCCCCTCAAACGTAACTTGCATAATCTTGGCGCAATAGCTCTAAAATCCATAATTAGATGTTTCAACCTCTTATTAACTAAGAAACCAGTTCCCTCTATGTGCTTTTTGTCATTGCAGCTGTAAAACAATAGATGAGTTCTCTTGTCTAGGGAACCCTGGCCAGTCCACCTCATCTCCTGGACTGCAGCAACATCCACCTTGTAACTATCAAGTTGCTGTATAAGCTCCTGCAGGGCTCTAGCACGATAGAGAGAACGAACATTCCAAGAACCAAAAATCAAGTCTTTAAACCTTTTCCGAGTTCGTCTACGAGTTAGGCACCGGTCAATTTCCTGTTCAGACTTCGAAACTGAAGGTTTTTTTCCGGGGTGAGGGAGTTAACCTCACGCCCAACCCCCAACCTGGAGGACCAGTCCCCTGATATAATCCCCAGGGGCAGGGTACCCAGCTATCCCCCCAGGCACTGGGCATCTATTTTTGTCGCTTTTTACGACATGCATAGGCTACATTGGGACTATTCTTACCCCCGGTCACCACACGGGGCTTGTTAATTAATAATATGCAATAATTTATAGACATAGTTTGATTTTTCAGAGCAACTGATTTAAAAAGAATTGCATTTTTAAACAAATCAAATTAAAATCTTTCTCAATTTTATGTATAATTCATCATTAATTGATGGATGAAAATTCTAGCTTTTCAGTAATTTTTGAAATTGGCAGATGATGGAGAAAGTTGAAATGAAGTAAAAAAACAAATTAAAATCGAAGTAAATTTAAAATAAATACTTAAAATTACCATTATTTTTACTTTACAAAAAATTTCATAGGTTAGAAAACATGCAGCAAAAAAATAAATAAATAAATAAAAATAAAATAATAAAAACATTCAAAAAACTAGAGCTTTTAAGTGCCATTTCTAATAAAGAAAAATAATCTCCATCCAGCCTACAGGTTAAAATGACTTCAAATGTGTTTGAAGAGTATTAGTTGCACACACAAATCTCACTGTCATCCAACCTCATATTAAACAAGCTTCCATTTGTGGGACAATGGGGAAAGATTTGATCAATCATTTGAAACACCAACATCAAATCAAGGGTATTTAAAAGCTGTCATCTCATTAATGTATTATTTTACAATAATGGATTCCACAACTTGAATGATTTCAACTCTTCAATGGTTTTATGACTTGTAGAACATTGTTAATTTCAAAACAAGGGTATGTTCACATGATATTAATGATACAAAAAAAAGTTGTCTAATATATTCTGTACATTCAGTATTATTTTCCCAATACACTCACTTGTGTTATAAAGATTGATACATAATAAAAATATAAATTTATACTTTTGAATCTGAAAAGATTAAAGCCAAAAATGCCGACACTAATTATGTATATATTTTATGACCATGACTTTTACAATAACTAATTATTTTAGGTGAGGTAAAATTAAGTTTTTTATGCAGAAGAGAAGTAGAAAAAGAATTTTGGATATTTACACCTCTGCATTCCCTTTAATGACATTATTTTGTAGAATTACATGAGCATTTGATTTAAAGATATTAAGATATCTCATCATTTGTGCATTCTTATTTAATGCAACACAAAAGTAATATTTACAACAACTTACAATCTCAATTGCAAAAATTACACTGTATTTTAGTATATATTTTTATTGGCTGCTTTCTTCATTGGCTACTTACGACATTAGATTTTAATGAACATACATAGTTATTGAAAAGTATTAACATGACAATAAATCTTGCATTACAACACATTCATGTTGAAATTGTTACTTATACAACAAAAAATCTACAACTTTTACTAGTGGGGTATATATTTTTATTTTTTCTATCAATATCTAAACAATAAGGGGAAAACATCACATGCATAAGTGCCAACCTTGGGGGAAAATAAATCAGTAGATTCTACTGATTTTGAGGGAAAAAATCAGGAGACACTACTAGCGACATTTTTGCTTGAAACAGAATGATTAAAACTGTAGAACTGCAAAAAGACACAATTTTGCTCTTTAGATTATACATTCTGAGAATGATTTATGTTCAACATATTTTACATGAATCTTAATATTTTAATAAAATATTCATCAACCTCATAAAGGAAGTATGAAAAATTAAAGAATATACTACATTAAACATCAACACTTATATCCTAATAAATTTTATAGAGCAACTTTTACTACAGTAGTGGAATTTATAATTATTAGAAATAAAATTACATAAAAACCTAAAATATATTACTAAATAAATTTGATTCGGTGACAAATACTTCTATAAGAATATATAAATTATTAAATAATTTGTCCATAAAAAACATAAAATACATTTCAAATATGAATAACTTATAGCAAAATATTTTTTCATACGTTGCTGACTTAATATTTTTTAGAAATAAATTGGTGAACTGCAATTCAAAATATTTTTTTCTCATTTTGAGAATAGAATTTTTCCTCATTTCAGAATGAGGAGTTGAAGTTGATTGTTTAAGCTGCTAAAACAACTCAATAGACTTTTTCCGAAAAAATATCGACTGTTTTTAAGTTTTTCACTGAAATTACCAAAAATCAGTAGATTTTCATACATTATCGGGAGATCGGGAGAAATGGTGAAAAATCAGGGGTTTCCCGATAAAATCAGTAGAGTTGGCAGTTATGCACATGATATTCTCAACTACACAATCGTTATTATTTTTAATAGTGGGGATTTGGTATTCTTTTATAATGCTTTGAAGTATTTTTATTAAATGATGAGTGAAATATATGAATGAACCATTCTGATTTTCATTACAATTTAACACAGCAAATATTAATTGTTTTTGTATGTGAATTGTCAGGATTTTTTGATTATTATTTAAGAATTACAGACATGAAAACTTATATAATGTAATTGAAACATTTTGCTCAAAATTACATTAATGAGTTAACAATATGTAATTGATAATTATTATTAATTAAAACCAAAACAGGAATTAAAATTATATAGTTTAACTAATCATTATTAATTACATTAATTTATTTAAATAATTCTCTTGTTTAGGTAATAATTTAAAGAAATCATTTAGACTTGTGAAATAATCACACCTCACTATTACATTAATAATGAAGAAATGTTGGTTATGTACAACAGTGTTAAAGTAACATTTGCATACTACCTTAACGGTGTAGAACATAACCAAAAATATATCATTAGAATCAAAAGCAAATTAAAATTAAAGAACAGTTTGCAATTATTAATAATTAACTCAGTTTAATATATTAATCATCTTTCCTTTAAATGAAGACATTTTGTACACTAAGTTATGATGAATATATAAAAAAAGTTATGATGAATATTAAAGAATAAATAGACATTTTGATATTTCTAAAAAAGTGTTTATAAACTAATTTTAACTCACATCAGCAATTTCCACTTTCAGATTGCCCAACTCTTGTTGAAGTGACAAAATCTTCATTTCTTGATTATCTAATTCAATTTTTTTCTGTCGTTCCATTTCATGTATTTGATTTCTTGCACTAATGGCTTGTTTTTTAGCCCATTTTAACTGACCTTGTAATTCTTCAATTTTTTGGGAATCAATCTAAAAACAAAAATGATATTAGGATTTTTATTTTCATGTTTTTAACAACCTTTCA
Source organism: Latrodectus hesperus (assembly GCA_037975125.1). Classification (NCBI taxonomy): domain Eukaryota; kingdom Metazoa; phylum Arthropoda; class Arachnida; order Araneae; family Theridiidae; genus Latrodectus; species Latrodectus hesperus. The sequence continues at coordinate 16,292,672 of CM075857.1, read as the reverse complement.
ATTAAAATTTCCTTTTTATTTATAAAATGAAATATTAAAATAAATCCTCCACTAACCCTACATCTTGGTTAGACTTTAAAAACAATAAAAGGAAAAAAATTTTAATTTTCTGATTAGAAAAATTTAATAAAAAATATATTATTCACAAAAAAAACTTTAATATTGGAACAACATTCAAAATTTGATTTCTCACATTAATAACACTGCTAAATAATTTTATAGAATGCAAATTTCATGATAAAATGAAGTTGATATAAAATGGTTTATAATATTAGGTAATTATATTGTAAACCATTATTTATAGCATTATCAAAGCATTGCATTGCAATGCATTTATAGTTTTATCATAACAATTAAGATATGAAACAGAAAGGAATAAAAGATTAGCAACTTTTTTAAATAATAGCACAAATAAATAGTTATTTTTATACTAATAATGCCACTTAATTTCTGTTAATTCAGTGCATGTAAACTGTAATTTTATTATTTCAATAAAATTTTTCCTGACGCTCATTAAAAATATAGCACATATAATTACATAATTAATTTCAAGACACAACTATAAAAATAAAATTTCAATGAGAATATATAAATAATTTCCTACTAGCATAACAACTGGTACAATTTTATCACTCAGGTATAAGATATTTTAACTCATTCAAAAACTATACATTGTATTTTCATACCACATATTTTGGTAACTCTGAAGATGTATAGTGTAATTACTTAATAACAAGTTGTTAGTGCAATCATTATTATTTTAAAAATATTAAATAAAAAAATTCAAAATAAAATAACTAAAAGTTTAGAAAAAATTTGAAATGACCAATAATCAATTTAATTCTTACACAGCAGAGTATGATTATGAAAGGAACATCACTTGAAATATGCCTAAGTTTATTAACTCAAAAGTATCGATTTATGATGTTAACAATGCAAATGAAATTTTAACTTAAGTACTTCAAGATATACAGCTTATAAAATCACAAAAAAATGTTTTACAAATTCTGGTATTTTACTAGTTATATGCATTATATACTTTAAACATCTTTTGAAAATTTATGGGTATGATGCACATTTTTTACATCATTCAAAACAAATTAACTAAAATGTTGCATTCTGGATTTTTATTTGCTCTTTTTAAAAGGATAAAGCATACTTATCCTCACTTAAAAAATTTTTTTCATTATAACCAGTTGTTTGTCTCTTGAAAAAAAATTTTCAATCTCTTCATATTATAAGAGTTAGACTGACGAAGAAAGTAAAAAGTGTTTGGATGAATTAGAAGAAAAATTTTACAGGTAGTGATTCTGATATCTGTGATGCAAGGATAAGTTTTTTTGATGCAATGATGCAGATTCCTTTACATCATTTGATTTTGATTGGCATAGTGCTAAAAAAAATAACAAGCCTATAATGTTTAAATTTAAAAGGGAGAGACTTGAGTATTTTTGAATAAATAAATAATTTAATTGATCAACATGATTTTTTTTCAAAGGATATTTTAAACTTTATTCCAGATTAAACAAATAGATATGCATCACAAATGTAGGATATTGGTTCAAATATATAAAAGAAATGTCTTATTGTTACAGCATATATTCTTAAGCATACAAAATATTTTTATTTTTAGTTGTTATGATAAGGAATTTAACTATAGTCTATTGATGATGAGCTTGCTTGATGCAATTTCACATTAAAAAAGTCATAGATTCTCAGTGACATATCAGCCGATTCATTTTGCAATTTTTAACAACGTATAAATTAGGAGGTTGGTACCTGTCTTGGTCAATTTTTTTCCGAATTTCATAATATCCTGGAAAAAGAACATTTTTAACAATTATAATCTCTAACAACATGACTATCTTTGGTTCAATCCTCATCGACACTGATGATTTTGAGACTGATATTTAATCAATGAAGGTATCAAAAGAAAACAAAAATCATTAATGTTAACATACAGATTAGTTTTAATCCTTACCAAATACAATTTCAGTAATTTATATGTTCACACTTATAAGCAAAAATTACTTGTTAAAAATATCTTAATCAATATTTTTTAATATCAGGTATGCTGTTTTTAGGATTGTTTTTGAACAGATTCAATTAGTTTATTGCTTATCATTTTTTATTGCCAATTATGTTTCATTACTTCATTAAAATCTGTTATTTTAAGTACATATTTTGAAGGCTAAGAATCAAATCAATGAAATTTACCATGTAATTATTTTAACAATAATTATTAATAATTTTAAACAATTTCAAAAAATTCTATCTAATAAATTAATATATGCCATAACATAATTTACAAAGCATATTAAATTTGTTCTCAAACATGTATGTATCTTAAAATTTTTGAAACATTTCTTAATTTGATATTAAAAAGATAGTTAATTGCTTATTGATAAGAATAGTATTTATGGTAAACTCATTTATATTTTCATCAAAATTACAGCAGACCCATAACAAGATATCACTCGCAAAATATAAAGATTTGCAAAGGCAAAATCTTCAGGCTAAAGTGAAGAGAAAACGACTCTCTACTTTCTGTAAGAAAAATAGAAAATGTCTTCTTGCATTGCTATATTAGCAGTTTCTTGATGTCAGACTCAAAATGTTAATATTACTGTATGACATAATTTAGTGATCAAAATTTAAAGCAAATAAAAATTTCAGTAATAGGGGTTTCTGCAAAATTAACTTAAATAGAAAAATTTTTGGTATCATATGGAAAATGACATATTTACCTATGATTTAAATGTGTTTACAATAAAAATATTTTTAATTTATAGAATTGGAGTAAGTAACTTATTTTAATTGCAAACTTTTACAGATTGTTGAAAACAATTAAAAAATTTTTTAATTCTAAAATTAGATAAATAAAAAGTCTTCAAATCAATATAAAAAAAATGAGTGAATGGAGATCATGGATGAGATAGTTGATATGTTTTTAGACTTTTCCAAAAAAGTAAATCTAAGATGCATATTATATAGTACATATTACACAGAATAAATGAAGAAAAAAAGGAGGATATCAAGCAAGGTATGAATAAGAAGGAGTAATGAATGAAGCAAGAAGGAAGATTTTTTTTTTATTAAACCATCTGAAAATAAAATTTCAAATTAAGCAGTATTTTTTATAATATTTAAATAAGCTTTCATTTAAATATTATAAAAAATACTAGAGAAATTTAGAAGTTATTCCTAAAAATCTAGTTATTTTAATAGATGGATTATTGAATTATTAAGAATTTTGAGCAACTTGAAGAATTAATGTGGATAATGACAAATCAAAAAAACATTAGGTACAAATAAAAATGGAATACATTTTTAGTTGATATAGAGAATTTTCTATTTGCTCTTCCAAGAATATACATAAATAAGAAAATTTAAGAAATAGTTTTTAAAGAATGAATGATGTTCTTGCAATTTCAAGTCCATCAATGTAGTAGCAGAGTCACAGTTTCAAAGAGGAATGTCCAAGTTTGGTTTTTCATCGCTCAAGACATTTTTTGTACATGAGGGCTAATTAGATCAGGATTTATGGTCAAAAATAGAGGAAGATCCTGAATTCTACCTCATTACTGATCAATGGCAGAAGGATGTTTCACTTCTACCTTCAGTATGCATATTTATGAAATACATACAGTGTGCTTATGAATTTTCCTGGTTTCTCATGCAAATGACCTACTGACTATGCAAAATGTACTTGGAAGAGAAATAAACAGTGGAGACTTATAGAGGCTGTAGTCTTTACATTAATATATAAACACTTTTCATCAGTGAACAGAATGAACAAAATATTGAGAAGACCCTTCTCAAAGGAACATTCACATTCGGTACTCGACTCCTGATCAACATGGTCATATGTAACAACTCTCTGCATGTTTTAGTTGCCCTTAATAAATTGTTATTATTTATAATGTGATAGTTTCATAGCCTTTCGGTAAAAGACCACAGGATTGTGCGAGTTTGGCATGATTTCCAATTTTTTGCCAAGCGTTGCACAATTATCTTGCCCATCTAAATTATGTCACTACCTGCAATAACTCGTTACCAAATACTGATCGCACTGGAACTTCAACTTTGCAATTGCATGATTTTTTAAACTTCAAATATTAAAATTTTTAATATTTCATAATAATTACTTACTACAAAAGTATTAAAATGCCAATAACTAGAAACTAGTATCCCAAAAATTACTTAATAGAAAACAAAAATAAACTAAGTATCATGTAGTCACATTGGGTGACATATGGGTAGTAAAGCTAAATCTCTATCATACACAATGTGTATTTTTATTAAAACATGAATTTTAATTAACCTGGCAGTAGCACCCATCTAAAAAAACCCTTTAAAGTAGCACTATTTACTACAGAAGTAGCCAGGCAATAAAGCTAAAGTGATTATTGTAAAGTAAAAACATTTTTATGAAAACTCAAATTTTAATTCACTGTGCAGTGGCAAAAATGTTGCAGTAATACTATCTAGCCTCAATTTAATACTGACAATAAAAATAAATCTAAAACGTAAGCAAATATTCTTATTAAAACTAGATTTTCAAATTAATCGATAATACCCCATACAAAATAATCCAAATGTCAACATATAAAATATTTAGCAACAAAACTTAATATTTAACATAAAATATTACATGTAACAGCAATATTAACTAAATGCATGAAATAAAATAGATCACTTAATCATTGCTTGCAGAATCATAAGTACAGGTATGACACAATATTCTCGGAATGATTAAGTGTCGATATATTTCCACAAGAAAAATAATCATTCAAAATGATAAAAACAGTGAAATAAACTTATTTTATAAACTTTTATAATAAATTTTACTTAAAACTTAGTAGTAAAAATTTCACTACAAACTAATATTCAAAAAGTTAATTTTCAAAAAAATTTCAAAACATAATTCATTAATCATTTAATTCAAATGCTTTACAAATCCCTAATCAAATGCATCAAGGGTTATTGACAGACAAAACAAATTTCGCTTATGTACACAATCACATTACGTCATTAAACAAAAGTTATGTCACACAAATGCATTCTAATGGGTTAAGCCCGTTTGGCACATTTTATTGAATGCACAGAACAGTGGTCTTCAACCAGCCTTTCCATTACACAATATCAAAATATTGCATGAAAACATGTGACATGCAAATGGTGGGATTGTATTTTTCAAAGCAAGGGGTCTCAGGTTTGATTCCACTCACCGTTGAATGATATAATATAAATGTACATGCTTTTTAAAGCTATAAGTTTCTGGTGCATGTTTAGGAACTTTTCAGATTCTTTTCTTTATGGGAGTATAAAAATTAAAGCTCTATATGGGTGCCACAAGAACTTGCTATGACATACAATTTTGCAACATAGAAAATTAATTTCAATAGTTTTAGTAAATTTTTTTTTAAATTAAAACCTGATATTCATTTAATAATTTTTAAACAAATAAAAATTTTCAAAATTCTTTTCAAATACTAGTATAAATTAAAATAGTTTTAGTCATTCATATACTGTTCTTGTCAAAATAAGTAAATCTATTAAAATGCCTCAGAAATAAAATTCAAAAATGGTTACAGATAATTTCTAGAAAAATGACAATATTATTTTACTTCATTTTGTTTTCGACATTCTTCTAACTTGGATTCCAAACTGAGACAGAGTTTCTTATTAGTTGGTTCCATGACACAAATAAGAGACTCCCGTTCTTTAAGTTTTGCTTTTGAAGCTTGCAACTCAATTTCTGTACTCATTAACTTTCTTTTAAGGGAATCTGAAATTCAGTTTGATTTTAGCTTTTATATTATTTTTAGATTAATACTTAAAAAACACAAATGTTTATTATTCCTATAAATTGGTAAAAATAATTGAATTAAAATAGTAGAAGATATCTAATCTTAATAACATAACAAAATTTCTAAACAAAATAATTAGAAATTTTAAGATTCTAGATAAATGGTCTAGATTAGCTGTTAATAAACAAAAATAAAATAATAAAAAAACTTGAATACATTAGAAGCTGAAAAAATTTCTAACAGCCAAATATTAAAATAAAATAAAACAAGAAAAAATCCTCACTCAAATAAAAAATATATATAAATAAATGTATACATATACTAATATATCAAATATCATTTAAGAAATTTGCATGATAAATATTATGTATAAACTAGAGAACTGAATAAAAAGATTGATTTCAATTACTCAATTCTTGGGTATCATATACAGTTGTTTAATATAATAATGGATGCACATGGTAAATTTTACAATAATTTAAATAATTATGTTAAGAACAATAGATGCATTTGGTTCTAAATAATTAAACTAGGTTTATGAGGAAATTTCCCATTGTATTTTGTCATAACATCATTCACTCAATACTTTAGAAAAATATAGACTGCTTATAAAAATAATTGTTTACTAATTGATAGAATAACTTAATAAAACTAAAGGCTTAAAACAACGAACTCTCATCTAAATTAGAGCAAATTTTTAAAATGGTGAAGTTCTTAAAAAATGCTAAAATTTAACAAATATGAAATTAAATATAGAATCTATATTTCCTTTAAAAAACTTAAGTACAGTAAACTCTCGCTACAACGATACCCGATACAACAATAACTCCCTCTACTACAATAATGTTTTGTGGTCCCGGTGATTTTGCATATAAACTAATGTTAATCTCCCCTCAATATTGCGATATTCTCTAGAACAATAAACCTCTGTAAAACGATTTTTTCAATCTAAATTTCAGTATTATTTGGACAAAAAATAAAAAGCTTTTACAACACACCAGTGAGTTCAAAGGTTGTTTTGTAGTCTTTTTGGGATTCAATGGTGGTGTTCGGTGTGAAGAACAGAATCACAAGACTTCAATTCAAGGAACGTTTATTATATCTTCTACATCATCAGACGGTCGCCTACAAAGTGGCTGGGTCGTTCTTCCTCCTCTCTCTCACTGGACTATCACGTGGTCCGGCGCGCCTTTTGGTTTAAACTTTTCTTTCTTTCACGCGATATTGTTCCCTAAGATGGCAGGGCGAAAGCAACTATCTTTTCGAGATAAACTGAACGTTATCAATGATATTGGTGAGGGAATGAAGCAGATTGATGCGGCTAAGAAACATGGATTATCGAAATCTACAGTTGCAACGTTCCTAAAGAAGAGAAAGCAAATCGAAGATGCTGTAACTTCAAATGAAATTAACCCAGAGCGAAAACGACTGAAAGTTGCGACAAATGAAAACATTGATGCTGCTGTTTTAAAATGGTTTCAAGAGATGAGAGCGACAAATGTCCCAATAAATGGACCTTTATTATGTGCAAAAGCACGGAAATTTGCAGCAATGCTAGGGGACGAAACTTTCAAAGCTAGCAATGGTTGGTTAATGCGTTTTCGAGATCGTCATGGAATAACTTTCCAAGAAGTTCACGGAGAGAAAAAGTCAGCCCCGATAAACGACGCAAATGAATGGCGGCAAAACAAGATGAAAGAAATCTTAGAAAAGTATGCTCCAGAAGACATCTATAATGCAGATGAAGCTGGGCTGTTTTTCCAACTCCTACCCGATCGAACATTGGCATTCAAGGGTGAAAAATGTTATGGAGGGAAGAAATCAAAGCAGAGACTCACTGTTCTTCTGTGTACAAATAGCACAGGATCGCATAGAATACAACCTCTCGTCATTGGTAAATCATTGAAGCCAAGGTGCTTTAAGAACGTGAAAAGTCTTCCCGTGGAGTATAAAGCAAATAAGAAGGCTTGGATGACGTCTAAATTTTTTTCCGAATGGTTACAGAAGTTAGACAATGAAATGAAGAAGAGAAAGAAAAAATCGTTTTGTTGATAGATAACTGCGGGGCTCACACGTCATTTCCAAAGCTACAAAATATCGAAATCGCTTTTTTCCCTGCCAATTGCACTTCAATTCTACAGCCTCTTGATATGGGCATAATTAAGTGCTTCAAAGGATATTACAGAAAACGGTTGGTGGACTCCATACTTGTAAACTTTGAAAATAAAGTAGAAGACCCTTTCAAAGCTGTAAATGTCAAGGAAGCGTGTGACAATATTGCTGGAAGTTGGTGGGAAGTAACAGAAAAAACCATTCGGAATTGCTGGAAAAAGGCCGGTCTTTGTGTTATGGAAAATAAGAAATCTGATAATGATGAAAATTACATAACCAATGATCTCTTAGATGATCAAGAATGTGTTTTGCACATCAAAAAATCCGTATCCCAACTTGAGGAAACAAGCGGTAAAAAGTTTGGAATTAGTATAGAAGACTATTTAACAGCAGATGATGATCTTATGGTTTTCGCAGAAGTTACTGATGAAAATATTCTTTCTGAAATTACTGATGAGATAGGAAACAATGATGAAGATGATGATGATGATAATACAGGTCCATCGCAGTCCTTATTGTTATCCCATGAAGCTCTTCAATCTGTGAATTCTCTACGGACATTTTTTTCAAGCCTTCCGTCGATAAATGAAGAACATTTTCGTGCACTAGCAGTATTGGTGATTTTAACAGTTAAAAAAATGAATAAACAAACAAAAATATTGGATTATTTTCAATAAAAAGTGTTTTCAGGTATGTGAATATTTCTGTGCTTATTTTCTGAATTTATCTTATTTATTTATTTTTTTAGTATTTAAATCACTATTATTAGTATTTTACAAATTAATTTCTTCTAAATATAGACTTAAAAGTAGTATGTTATGCACCTTAAACTAATAATAATAAAAAAAAACTCTTATTAAATGCTCAAAATATGTGGACCCTCGATATAACAATATGCCTCTCTACAACAATATATTTATTTGGTCCCTAAAATATTGTTGTAACGAGGTTTCACTGTATATAAAAAATGAATTTTATGCCATTTTAAATAATTAGACTTTTCAAAAATTAATGATCAGTGAAATAAATTTTCCTATTATGAAAAATTAATGGTTGAATTGAATGGTTGACATATGAGTGATGGTCAAAGATATTTAAATTTTGGGTACTTTTCCGTTTCACCGGTGCAGGCCATAAAGTCACCAAAAATGATACAACTGGCACTAGAGGGAATATCGCCACAGATAACCTTTTACTGCTATGTTTCCAAAACATGTGACGGCCTTTTACTGTCAACTACTTTATTTCGACTCTTTTTTCCCCATTTTAAAATTTTATGCTATGTTAATATATATACAAATTTTATAATTTCATAAAATCTCTCTAGAAAAAATCGGATTTTAAAAATATATCTTAAAAGGATAATAATCGTAACAAATTCACATAAAAAATATTTTTAAAAAAATAAGATTTTGAAATATGCATCACCCGATAAATTGTAATCTAATATAATAAGTAAATAAATTGAGGCTCTGGCATCCATCATTCCATGCATAGCTAGAACACAAAAACAACAATTAAATAAATAAATTTAAAAAATTTTATGTAAAACAACATTATTTAAAAAAATTGTAAACTTAATTTTCGCTTGGCTATTATATATAGTGTTATTTATATATAAATCTTGGCGCTATTTATATAGTGTTGGTTTTTTCATAAACAAAGAAAAATCTTATGGTCAAAGTAAATTGCAACTTTTAGGTTTTCAAAATATATTTTTTTGATATTTACCTTTTTTTTTTAAAGAAATGAAGGACCAAGTTAAATATGATTTATACAAAACTGTAGATAATTTATATAGCCTAAAGACTATAATAAGTTTAAATGTTTTTTGAAAAATACAGTAGTAAAGGTATAGCATATAATCAATCACAGTTAAAGTACAGAATATAATCTAATTAAAGGTAAAATAAAGACTTAATCTGAAATTATATGGAATCAAACTACACAATTAGTACTATTTACTCTCAAACAGACAAATAATGCTAAATTTGAAGCAATGTTTGATTCACCAAGAATTACATTTGGTGTTGTTTTAAAACAATGTTGAAAATAAAATTGAGTCTTTTGCATTTTTTTCTCACTAGCTTTATTGAAGTTGAAAAAAGAATACAGCAATTTTAATAAATAATGAATCTTTCTCCTATGACCAGGCCAAGTCTTACAGACCTATCAGTCTTTCTTCATTCTTTTTTAAATTATGGAGAAAATCATTGATCGGCATATTAGAGATTACTTGGGTAGTAACAGTCCCTTGCATGCTCTTCAATTTGACTATCAACCCGGCAAACCTACTGAAATTGCTTTACATCAGCTAGTTTCTAAGATTGAAACCACTCTGGATCAAAAGAATTTGCCTTGGCAACTTTCCTCGACATCCAAGGTGCCTTTGATAACACTTCCCATCTATCCATCCTCAATGCACTTAGAGAGGCAGGGATTAATCAGACCCTGTGTACTTGGATTGAGGCCTTGATTTTGGATAGATGTATACAAATGAACATCTTCGGTGAATCATTTGAGAAAAGACTAGTAGAGCTTGTCCTCAAGGAGGTGTTCTCTCACCATTACTTTGGAATCTAGTTGTAGATAGCCTTATAAAATTTCTAAATGATACGGGCTACTATACGCAAGGATATGCTGATGACATTGCCATCCTAATTCTTGGTAAAGATTTTGACATAACTTGTTATCTCATGCAGGATGCTCTAAGTTATGTTGGTCAATGGTGCATGGATGGTGCATGGTGCATGGGAAAGGTACAAGGATTAACCTGATGGTTAATCCTTGTACCTTTCACACGCAAAAGGAAATGGAAGGTTTTTTCATACCAAGACTTTTTGATGTTGAAATCAATGTGGCTTCAGAGGTGAAGTATCTGGGCATTTATTTAGACCAAAAATTCACCTGGAATAAGCACATTGATGATAAAATTAACCGAGCAAAGAAAAGCATTATGATTTGCAGGCGAATGCTTGGTAAAAACAGGGGTCTACATCCAAAATTGATGTTTTGGATGCACACAGTTATTGTCAGGCCCATTATCGCATATGCCTGTGTGATCTGGTGGAGTAAGGTGGAACAGAAGACTGGGATTTACAGACTAGTAGGTCCATAAAGACTGGTCTGTCTCTGCATCACAGAAGCAATGTCCACCGTGCCAACCAGAGCATTGGAAATTATATTGGATCTGACTTCCTTAGACATTTTCATCTGCAGCACTGCCAGAATGCCTGCATACAGAATGAAGTTACAAAACCAATGGTGCGACCAGCATGTTGCCAAAGGGCACAGGGGTATTACCGGGAAAATTCAAGATCCTACTTTCCTGATGGCCTCGGACATCATGGAAAAGTCATACATGTTTGAAAGGACATTTGAAATAGTTTTTCCAACTAGAGACAAATGGGATAACAACATGTTCGAAACTAAAACAGGAGATCTAATCTGGTACACAAATGGATCACTGAAAAACAGCCTCTCAGGACTGGGAGTATGTGGCGTGTCACCAAGAACCAGCCTATCTGTAAGCCTTGGGCGATAGGCTACGGTCTTCCAGGCAGAAGTTTTGGCCATTATCCACTGTTTGCGACTAAATATGAGGAAGGGCTACTACAGCAAGCGGATTCTCATTTTTAGTGATAGTCAAGCCACTTTAAAAGTGCTCAATTCTTTCGAAATCAAATCTAAAATGATTTTGAAATGTAAAAAGGTTTCATTTTACAGAACTGGCATACTAGAAACAAGGTGATCCTTGTATGGGTGCTAGGGCACAAAGGTAACCAAAGGGCTGATGAACTCGCTAAACAAGGATCGTCTTTTGCTCCCATCGGTGCAGAACCTTTTTGTGGGATCAATTTGAAGACCGCAAAAACCAATGTTCCTAGATGGGAAAAACGGAAGATGTATGAAGCTTGGTTCAACTCTCCTGGTCAAACCCATGCTAAAAGTATGATCTGTGGATCATCAGCGAGGATTGCTTCTGTAATTCTAAGATGCTAGGCAGAAGATACGTTTAATTGTAGGCTTCATGACTGGGCACTAATATTTCAGTAAACACCTCTATAAAATGGGACTGTTTCAGCAATACCCTATCAGCAGGAAATGTCATACGCAAGAGGAAACGGCCAGAGCATATCATTTACTAATGTGAGGCTCTTGCCCTCCCTAGATTAACTTCTTTAGGCATCATCCATACTAGAGAGTTACACCTAGACTCCATTAAAGGGTTATCGGACTTTATTAATAAAGTGGGTGACCCGAGCATCTGGAACTAGGAAACACTGGGTTTGGAGTTAATAGTACAAAATGCTGATAAAAGCGGAGGTGCCCAATGACATACAAACCCAACTCTAAGAAGAAGAAGATGATGAATCTTTCTAATCATTATGTATGTTGGAGGATTATCCTTTCCTATACTAGACCAATTATGCTTGTTTGGTGCATGCAAAACACCAAAAGAATGATAAATTCCGTCCTGTATAAGTTAAACATTTAGAATATATCAGTAAATTCATTGATGTTGCTTGTCTGGTAATCAAAATATTATAGTGAATACATTGAGGAAATTTCATTCACTTCTATAGATATAGGATGTATACAATATTTCGAAAAAGGAATTATGTTGTTACTAATTCGCATACTAGTCTGAAATAGATAACATTTGTATGATTTCCTATGATGTTTTCATAAGAACTATCTAACCAAATATTTTTAAAATATTATTCACCCATAACATAATTTACCCTGAAATTAAAACTATATTGAAATTTGAGTAATAATATTTTGTTTAAAATTCAAAAGCAAAAATTATAAAGAACGATGTATTCTAAAATGTAAGAAATGAATATCCTAAACTTTTCAAGTGTAAGGACCACTACGAGCATGCATATGCTTAAATGATTAACTTATAATTAAGTGCTGTAATTGTAATGTGTAATTCTCAACCCATAAATAACTGTTTTGCTATTAAATAAATAAATTTAAAATATTTATACCATTAGCTATTTTTTCAAATAAACTATGCCATAATTTTTTAATCAGATGTTCTAGTTTCTGTTTTAATTATCATGAGTAATAGTGTGAAATTGTTTGGTGTCAATTTGACAATATTTATGCCTAGATGAGTTTTATCCTCTTATGTTATTATAAATTTTTGTAATGATTTCTAGTCTTCATATCAAAATTTGTAAGACTGATGAGATTTGGAAATTTTAGATTCAGCTGCCATATAATTCATCATGCAAATTTCCGAATTTTTTGGCAACAAAGAAATGTTACCAAGATGATGTAATTGTGGCGTAATAAATTCTTTTCTGAAAAAGCTTATGCATCTAAATTATACCTGATAAATAAAATGTGTAAATAAATTTTTTTGAAATATTCTTCATCACAAGTGCTGTAGCTTGTTACAGTCCAAGGCAGCATCTCCAAGCTTCCTCTACCTGACCCTATCACACGTAACAACTTCCCATCTTTTCACCCCTAATGTTTAAGGTCTATCTCCACGCTATGTAGTAAGAAATACCATCCCTTTCAGTATTTTCTTCTATTCTTAAAAAAGTTTTTTTTGTGAAGAAGGAATTATTACATCTATAAATTTGGCCCAGCCATCTATTTAGGAAGCCTTTACCATTTTTACGATATGGAGATGATTATACTTTCTTTATAGATTCCATGGTTATATAAAATTCAAACTATATAGAAATATGTAGCTTAAAATATTAAAATTTTAAAAAGAAAATACAAGAACATTAAATTTATAAATGTAAATACAAATAAGGAAAAATATAGGAACATAAAATCTAACCAGACATTCTAATTTCAGACAAACCAAAAGTAACTTACCAAGTTCATTTTAAATTTTATTTGACCTTTTATATATTTCATAAGTCCTGAGAAGAAAAGAAATTGGGATGAGTTTAAAGTTACTATTGAAAACTGTGGTGACATATCCTTTCTTTAGTTTAAATATGACCATTTTTATTGTTTACATTATTAAAGTAAAAAATATTTTATAAACTAATTGTTAAAGTGTATTTCCTAATTTATATATGCAATGCAAAATTAATATTTCCGTATTTTCTTTTTTTAAATTAGGTAAAACTTAAATTATTTTAATTTATATTTATTTTTTGTGACTGTTCCTATGTTTACATTAGAATTCATGTTCATATTTTTCTTAGAATTCCTATTTGTTTTCAAAATTATTGTTCCTATATTTCCTTATCTACATTTACAAAATTAATGTTCTTACGTTTTCTTTTTTTAAAAATCCTAATATTTTAAAAATATACATGTATACTTTTCATTTACCAGGTTTAAATTTATTATTTAGGTGCATAAACTTTTTTACGAATTTATTATGTCACAATTACATCTTTGTGGTATTATGTCGTATTGGTAACATTTCTTCGTCACCAAAAAAATTCAGAAATTGTCATAATAGATTAAATGGCAGGAAGCTCAATGGCTTAGTAATTGCACTTCGTGCTCCCAGGGCATAGATCTGAGGTCCAATCCTTAAGCTGCACAAGGTCGACACAGCCTTTCATTCATTAAGTGGGTCGATAAATTGAGCACCAAGTATGATTAAGAGATAAACACTCAGGATTTTACATTAGATTCACCATCCAGATATATGATTTGCCACTTAGAATCTTTAGTCCGAAAAACAAATATGGGCACTTTAGGCTTTGGCTCACATATTAGTATTTGTCCAACAGGTTTAGCTTTTTCTTTTAGATTATATGGTAAGTGTGCCTATTTCTTATTATTTAATAAAAATAAGGTTCGTACTTATTAACGTCATCGCAGCTGTTTAAGTGGAACAAATTTTGAAGATATTTTCTTATAATTAAAAAGATTCTTTATCCATGGGTTAAAAAATTCTTTTTATAATTATAAGAACATTCTTCCTAATTAGAAAAAATTATCAATTTTAAACTTAATGTTAATTCTACTCAAGTTTTGGCACAAAATTGGGTGCGGTAACAATGATACGTAAGTACCAAAAATAATGATATTTGTCATTGATGTTCACTATACTAGATTTTAAATTAGCATTCACTTGTTTTACTGCAATTTATAAAATCACTCCGACTTGAAATTAAATGATATCTTCAAGGAATTATTACCAGGAGTTTGTAAGCCATGGAAACCAGAGGAATCTTTATGGGAATCATTTAAGCCACTGAAATTTAATCTCGTAGCAATATTAGGAGGATTTAAATTACTGGATCCGGAAGCAGAAGCTTTCAAACCAGACAAATAATTATTGTAGTCGTAGTCCGTATGCTTCATAGGTGTTATAGATTTCCATAACGAGTTTTTCACATCCTTCAACATGCGTATAACTTCTGTATTATCCTTAGGTGAAATCATGATACAAATTTCAATATTCAAACACCATAAAAATGAAATGAATAATATTTAATTTCTCACGCGTAAAAACAATTAATGTAGCAATAATTATAATTTATCCTGTATTGTAAGAAAGTTTTAAAATACCGCTGTTTACATGTTTATTTACATTCAGAAATGCATTCCAACAAATGAGCTCATAGTTTCTTACACAGCCAACCCTCTGAAAATTTCGAACCAAAATTAAAAGACGAAGCTATCACTCGAACATCCCTTCCCCCCCCCCCAAATAGAAGCTCTATAAATTTATTTAAATTACACTGTAATGCATGATTACATAAATTGACTGTTCATTGAAAATATGAAGGGAATTTGTTTTCAGACTCTCAAAAAAAAGCTTTAGAAAATTATCTCACGCATAAGAGAACATATAAATATTTAAAGGATTTTGTTTTAATCAGTTCCATTTTTTATAATCCAAGGGAAAATGAATGACTTAAAGTCTAAGAAAAAAACATGAAAAATTATACAGATCTTTTTAGCACAGGAGTTTTGATCTATTGGTTTAATAAAGTGTTGGTTTCCTAACCTGGTCATCATATTGCTCCAATTTGTGAGGACATTGATTGATAGAAAATTGCCTTTGACCTTTTTTCTGAATATAAAATTATTTGCGCCTAATGCTGTTGGCCACCATAAATGCGACACCCTGAAGGAAGCATGAAAATAACATGAAATTTTCAATATGCATTAACAGAGGTGCGAATATACAGATGGTTATAATTTAAGCGCAGACGCATATCACGCGCACCTGTGGCGCCACATCAAAGCGCTATTTAAGGCTTGGAGATTTTAACAATTTCCAGTTTGGCAATTGTGTTTTTCTCGAGGTTTCTTAAGAAAAACGATCAATTATGCCTCGGAGAACAGCGACCATATTTTAATCAAGTATCCATGTTCGACAGAGGAAGGAGAGTGGCTTAGCGTGATTGTCGATAATCTTTCAGGGAAATCGGTAGTCGTGTTGGACGAAACCAAACAACATTAATGCGGATATGTGATCGTTGGATGCAGGAGGGTACGACGGGACCGAAGTGTTCAATTGCATCCACATCAGTGCACCAATTAACGAGATGACATGCACATTGAGTCTATAACGCATCATCCAGTGTCTGTGCGTACCATTGGACGCCGTTTACAGAATAGTGGTCTGTGCGCAAGATGTCCATTGTTTCGTCTACCTTGACGCAGAACCATAGACGTCTCCGCCACCAATGGTGATATGAAAGAAGGATGTGAATGGAGGAATGAAGTGAAATGTTCTTTATTGGCGAGTCATATTTCTGTCTGCAATACCACGATGGGAAGTCTGGTGACACCCTGAAGAGAGGATGCTGAACAGCTGCGTTATGCACCACCATACTGGTCCTCCACCGGATATTATGGCATGGGGCGGTATTGGATATCACTTTCGCACTCTTAATACTTGTCTAACTTTTTCTGAAATCTCCTCAATAAAGAAAATGGAAACCAATGCCCTTTGGAGAACGCCTCCAGTTCACACTTGGTACTTTGGAGTGCGACCACGTTGGACTCACAGTCTAAATATTTCTAGGAAGCAGCAGAAGGCTCTATCTCACTTTTTGAGTGGTCATATTAGTTCCCTCACCTTCCAGCAGGGTCGGAAACTCTTTACTGAGTGTCACTGGTGTAAGGCCACACAGGCTTCCCCCAACCATATTCTCGAGTACCTAAATTTTACTGCTCGTGAGATTTTGAAGAACCCTGTACTGTTTTTGGACTTTTTGGAGATTTTTGGTTTCATGGAGTTGGTGTAGCAGAACTGGGATTAGTAACAACAACAACTTTCGCACTCTTCTTGTACGCATTGCCGGTACTTTCAGCAACCAGCGCTACTTCTCCGAGGTTTTGGAGCCAGTTGTCCTTCCTTACCTTCAGGGCTTGCCCGAGCTATATTTTAACAGGATAATGCATCACCATACGTGGCACGCATTGTCAAAGGTTCTTCATCAATCGCCAGACTGAACTGCTTCCCTGGCTGGCTTGCTCTCCGGATCTTTCACCGATAGAAAACATGTGGTCCATGTTTGCTCAACGATTGACCCAGATTATATACCCAGCTATTAACCAGATAAACTTTGGCAACATGTAGAAGCTGCTTAGTCTGCTGTACCCCAAGAACACATCCAAAGTCTCTTTAAATCATTGCCGAGGCGTGAAGCATCATTGATCACAAACAATGGCGGCTACCCTGGCTACTGATTTTGGTAGGAACCACTCTTCACAAATGTCTATAAATTTAATCATTTGATACTTGTTCAACATGTTATCTACAAAATAAATTTTGTTGTAATATTTCTTGTCTTTCTTTGTGTTGCAGTTTGAGTGGCCAGCAGTATTATTGAGATAAATGGATAAAACAAATCTGTGAATTTGAGAACTCCCAGGAATATGAGGTGAATATAATTTTAGCAAATGTAATAAAAGCATAATAATTTTTATGTAATAAGGAGAATACATGGGGAAGAGTTATGTAAATAAGGAGACAAGACAACTTTACAAATACAAATAAGCAACTCGACAAAAAAAATAAACAAAATATTTCTAATCAGAAAGGAAAGGCTAACGCCAATAGCCTGTGCTATGATTCGGTGGTTGGATTCATTTGCAAAACAGACTTATGTCTACGTTCTTAACACTCATGATCATCTATAGTTCTTCCCATAGACAAGACACCAACCAACCTTGGTCTATGGAAGTTATTTAAGTCATGCGGGTTATAGTTTTCTATGGCTTGAATTTCCAAGTTTTGTAAATTATAGAGATTTCTGTAAAATCGAAGCACAAGGTGTTTGATGTGGCCTGTTAAGGAAAACATACCCAGGTTTTTCTTAATCAGGCTATTCCTAAAGTAAGACTCTACTTTAGAAATTAGCCGGAGAATTTTATTTTGCTGTCTTTCTAAGATTGCAGTGTTAAATATACATGCACTCAAATAAATATACAGTGTTAAATATAAATCCAAATCTGTGCTTCATATGTGATGAATGGCCTTAGATAAGTTTTAATAATTAAAAAAATTATTTCCCATTGATTATTTTGAATTGCGAGTTAAGAGTAGATACAATGTTCTATTGGGGCCGAAGTGGCCTGGTTGGTTAGGGAATTGTTCTGATTATTGAGAGGTAGTGAATTCGAATCCTGGCTTAGCCGAAGATCCGTTGTGATCGCTAAAGGCGAATGGGGCATGTTAAAACTGGGCGCGGTAGCAATGTCGTCGAAGTGAAATGATACCTCTGGGATGGCGGACCAAGTATAGGGGGTCTTCTTCAAAATCACGAAGACTCTACCCGGATGTTTCTATCTAACTGATAGTGCCCAACTCAGGACTAGGTACAGGGAAGCATGCTGGCGCCAGAACAACAACAATGTTCTATTGGCACTAATAAGTTCGTTTTTTATGTCGTTTAAATGCTGTCTCCTTGTTAGTCTCTTATCAATTTTGACACCAGGTACGTGACCTCATTTTGCCAGGGGATACCAGTCCCAGCAATTTGAACGCTTGGGCAGGTCTTATGCCTCCTCGTAAATAAAACAGCTTTGGATTTAGAGGCATTAATTTTAATCTTCCTAACTGCTAGCCAATTTTCTATTTCAGAAATGGGTCCAGAGAGGTTATCATTGAGAGTTTGATAATTCATGTTGCTCGCAAAAATGGTGGTGTCATCCGCGAAAAGGCAGAGCAAGGATCTTGGGTTTTGTGGGATATCATTAATAAATGAAACGAAAAACAAAAGGACCTAGCAGTGATCCCTGGGGAAGCCTGCAAGAATGGGCCTCTCCTTTGAATATTCATTACTAATTCTAATGGTGAAAGAATTGTTGGAGAGACAGTCATTAATTAACTTAATTAGAAAATATGGAAATTTATAATTAATAAGTTTAGAAATAAGGCCTACATGCCATACTTTGTCGAAGCTCTTCTTGATATCAACAAAAATGCTTCCTTTTCATTTTTTGAGTGTAATAATTTTTTCTATTTTTTTCAACAGTTCTGTGCAGCTGGTAAACTGTTGAGAGTTCTTTCCTAAACCTGAACTGCTGAGAAATAATGATAGAGTTTTTTTTATTTCAAACTGGGAGAGTTTTTGTAATATGAATTTTTCTTTTGGTTGGGAGTCTTATGGTTTTCCGTATGGAATATGAATTTTTCTTATAGTATGAATTTTCCCCATGGCAGAGAGCAAGGAGATAGGTTTAAAATTAGTTGGTAGTTTTGGGTTCTTTCCCTGCTTCGTAATTGGAACTACATCAGATTTCTTCCATTGAGGAGGAAAAGGCCCGAATCTTAAAATGTCATCACAAATAGTAATTAACAGACAGATATTTACTATCGGAATTTGCTTTATGGCCTTAGGCTTAATGGGATATTATTAATCCCAGGGCTCTTTTTTGGATTAAAATTCATGATTACATCTTTCAATTTCCGCAGCTGAAATCAGACCTGCTTGTTGAGCAGGGATGTTTATTCGAGGGTATTGTAGGTAACTGCTTACCCTGAACAAGATTGCCACATTTATTATGATATTGGGCTGCAGATGACTTTCAAAAGCATTCGCTAATATCTCGACTTTGGCAATGTTGGATGTTGCCAGGGTGGTTCCCTCAATGAGAATTGGGAGGCAATGATATGAGTTTATTAAACTGTTGTGTTAGTTCTCCAAAAAGAGCCATCTTCAGAGCTTAAATTATGTAGGTAATTATTCCAATAATGGAACAGTAAGCAAGAATATCAAACAACCTATCATGGCTAAAAGTGGTAGAAGAGTGCATTTTCCTGTTAGACTTGAATATTCTTAAGTGTATGCATTAAAAATCATATATTATATATATTTCAATATGCAATAATATACCACTTTAAATACCGTATATATATCATACATTTAAAATTCCTTATATTATTCATCATCTCCAATATTCAAATAATTTTATTTTATTGCATAGTGATCAATCATATATTATGTCAAGTATCGCGTATTTTATGTTTAATAATTTTCACAATATTATTTTCCATAATATTTTCCATAAATTTTCACATAAAATATAATAAGCTTGAAGATATAATCTTCAAGCTTATTATATTTTATGGCATTCTAAAAATTTTACTCTATATCATGTATTTGCATTTTATAACAAATTATATATATATATATATATATATATATATATATATATATATATATATATATATATATATATATATATATATATATATATATATATATATATATATATATATATATATATATATATATATATATATATATATATATATATGCCGTTGGCCTGCCTGACTGCGGATAAGGAGGTCCTGGGTTCGAATCCCAGTTCGGGGCATGGATTTAGTGTGTACTTTCTCTATCTATCCTATCTTTGTCCTTTCCTTGTATGAATGGTTGCCTACCCTATAAACGGGTCCCTATGGCATGTGTGTACTGAGGAAGTCGGACTCTACACCAAAATATGGTTCAGTTGAAAAAGTGGAGCAGCGCACCCCATATTGACAGTCGGCTGGCACACGACAATGAATGAATATATATATATATATATATATATATATATATATATATATATATATATATATATATATATATATATATATAGTATATATGTATATGTATATATATATGTGTATGTGTATGTGTGTGTGTATGTATGTATACACGCACACACATTTTGTTTTTCTCAAGTCAATCAATTTACTCTTATTGTTCTTCTCAGTGCATATTCTGCGTTCCCTCGCTGGGGAGATAGGCTGTAGTTCTAAGAAACTGTGGTGTGTCTCATCACATCTGTTTTTAGAAATAATCGACTCTTCACAAAACACTTAAATTCGTGAAGCAAAATTAAAGTCGGGAAGTCAAACTAAAAACTTGTATAGATAATTTCAGTTTTGTTAATTTTTTAACATTTAAATCAATTAATTTGATATGCTTTGCGGTAATATATCAATAAACTTAACATGATTTATAACATAATGAGCAGCTAAAGTGTTAATACTTATACATGAAATTCTTATTACAGTAATATTCATTTCACATATGATCAGTCTAAATCTATTGATTTTTTGTAAGATGAACATAGATCTTTTAATGGCTGGCTTAACGAAATCTTGCTGAAATATTGATTTTCTATTTTATATATGAATCTAACATATCTAATAAAAACAAGTTACTTTGTTTTGCAGTAAATTTAACAAACAAAAATTTTGTTCTTGGCTATTTGAATATTAGCGATATTCATATGGGATTCAAATTATTTACCTTCTTCAAAGCATTTTACTTTTCATAAGAATCTGAAACGATAGGTAGTTTTAAAGGCAATTTTTTCATAGTATTCTGTATGCACTTGTAAAAAGTATCTCTTTAGTATTTAAATGCATTAAAGACTAAAATGACACCTCTTTTTTTTTTATCCCAATTTCAAATAATTCCAGAAATTTCCCGAAGAAAATCTGACGGATAGTTTATATACATAAAACTGGAACGTTGAAATTTGAGATAATTTATACGAGGCAATTTTACAAAGAATGAATCAGTATTAACTTGTACAGTATAAGAATCACTGTTCCTCTGGCGTTAATTTCAGCAATTTACAAATGTAAGCATCCGTAATACTATATTGCAGTTTCTGGATTCAATAATAAAGAAGAATCCCTTTATTATTCATTAATTATCCTGAAAACTACGATTTCACTCATTTGTTTAAGTATAATTAATGGATGATAAAAGAATTCTTCGGTCCAAAATTAACGAAATGATACATTCATTCTAGTTATTGGTATTGAAAACTAATACGGCTATGAAAAGCAACCATCTTTGTTGATGCCGTTGTAAATAGTATTAGTTATGAAATAAATTACTGTTTTTTATTCTTTTTTATGTTTTTTATTCCTTTTAATAAACATTCTATAGAAATATTCAAATTTTCAAAATTATCTAATCAATTTGAAAATTTTATATTTCTAGGAATTTTTAAAACTTCTGTGGGAATAAACCGGTTTATTCCCGAAAATATATTCTACTTTTCCTACTTTTTCAAAACTACTTTTAAGACAACAAAAAAAGATTGATCTAAGGAGACCATTGTGTTATTTTTACACCAGTCAGGATTTGGTAAGAGATAAAATGTTATTTTATAACTTTAAAATGCAATTTAAATATTTTTACATGTAAAAATCATCAAAATGTTAACATTTAATTATTATAAACTCAGAATATCTAATAGTAATAACAGATTATTTAAAAATATCCGTTTAGGATATTCCAAGTGTACGATGTCAGGTGGCGCTGCTACGCAACTTGTTTTTTTTTTAAAAAGAAACTTGAGAAGCAGAAAAGAAAATACTTGGATCATCGCCGCTCTTAGAGCAGAAATACCATGTTGAAACTTTTTTGGCCGCATTGTGCGGAATTTATTGTAAATAATTTTAACTTTTTACTAAAATTTGAATTAAATATCCCGCTTGAGTTATTTAAATAACTTATAAAGAAAATTTGAACTCTCTGTCTTAAGTAAACAATAATTGGGATCAAATACACGTGGAATATTTCACTTTACATACTTTTAATGGGCTCACTTACAATAATTTTATGAAAATTATTTTTCAAATATTTGTACGGGATAAATTTTTCGAGAAATAAAAGTTACCATTTTATGGGCTGTTAATTAAGTAATAAAAGATTATTTCAAAAAAATTTTTCAAGATGTAAAATTTTATTCCTATTATGTATGGAAATTATTTGAAAAAGTAATGAGATGTTGTGATTTACATGAATTATTTTGAAATACTTCCAATAATTGTCTTAGTTAAACATTAATAAACAGAAATTAATTATAGCATAAAACATAATTTAATGATAATTTTTTTAGGCTTTGCATAAAAAAAGCAACATTCTCTCATGAACATACTCTCTATTATTTTAATAATGATAAAAATCATAGAAGAAATTAATTAGTAATGCTAACATTCAAAAGAAAACTGTTGATAAAACAGTCAACAAATGTTAAAGTGAACTGTATTTAAGTGAAAATAATTTTATATGTAAATAACTAAATGCTGAATTATGATGTGGTTAGTTAAAACAGAAAATATCAGCTATCTAAGTAAGGTAATATAGCCTTAAAAGAAAACTACAGATTAGTTACGGAGGAAAATAAAAATTTTGATATTTGGAAAACCTAAATTTTTGATAGTATGTGTATTTTGCTTAATTAAAAGAATGCTTGTAGAAAAACTTTGTGACCATCTTTCTGTTTATACAACTTTTTTGAAGATATAACAGAAAGATAGTCATACGTATTTTTTCGATATGATAGATAATTTGTCAAAGATTAATTAAAATAATTTAAATGTAAAAATTTAAAATATGCAGTAAAAATAATGCCAATGCATGCAGATTTAATTAGATTGAAACAGCAATAATTTTATATGATGGAACTTTAAAAATATATTGTAATATGTTATTCACTGATTATGTGGGTGACATAAAGATAATGTTCTCATTAGTATTAACTAAACGCTCTGATATTTTCATTTATTTAATATCCCATATATTCATTAAAGTAAAAATGTAAATCTTCGAAAGCAATGTTCATCTTTAATTAGTCATTTGATACAGCATCACAACCTTATGATTGTATAAATCACTATACATTAAGGTTTGTTTTTATGCTCGTGGTTCCTCTCATGCACTTTAAATCTCAGTAATAGTTAATTCATTAGTAATTCGTTCAATAATTAAAGTAAATAATTTTACTTATTTCTTTTGGAATGCCAATAAATAATGTTTCACCTGAATGGTGGCATTGACTATGGTTAGTTTCTTCTTTTTTTATACAATGCTGTGTAAGCAGAGCCTGAGTAAGGCAAGGGCATATGATGCAGTCGTCCTGGCCACTCAAATCAAAGTTTATTTTGTAATATTAATCAAATTCAACCATTTGCTAATATAAAGATTGCTGTTGTGAAGCAAAGGAGGGCCCTGTAGTGTCTGTTCTGTAGAAGAAAGCACAACTCGAACAAATACAACCATTTATTTAAAAATTAAAATTAATAGAAATTTGATTACGGCCCTACAGGGTCAACAGAACAAACAGCCAAGGAGAGCCAGCTAAACCTTCTCGTTCGCTGGTCAAAGACAATCTCTTCTCTCCCCACCGGAGCGGACTCCCTCTCTCCCAATGACTGCAGCGCCATCATGTGAAGAGAATGAGGAGTATCCTAACACTACAGGCCCCAAAGAAACTTTTGTTTTGCTTCCCATTTTGGATAAGTGAGGTCCTGTGTATAAGATTTAATATTTGCATAGCATTAAAAGACAGCTTCTTCATATTCCACTTCAGGGTATGTCATTGTGAAGGATTTTTCTTCCTTGATATATTGTTATTTGGCAGTATTCAAATCAAGTAATCCATCATTATCTTTAAATCCCTAAAACAGATTAATTTTTTTTTAATTTTCGAGAATGTGAAATTTTTAGATTTATATTTTTCGTACATTTAATAAATAATGTGATATTGAAAGTTTCGTTGGTGCCAAATGAGTAGTATTCCTATGAAAGTGGTGCTAAACAGTAATTTTAGTAATAATAATATATATATATATATATATATATATATATATATATATATATATATATATATATATATATATATATATATATATATATATATATATATATATATATATATATATATATATACTGTCTCATATATACATGAAAAAAATCTCTTGTAATGTTTCCAAATATTAATTGATCTATCATTTGGAATTATGAAGTTAATTTTTAATTGTTTAAAATAATCTATTTACAAAAATAAGAGAGAAGAAGCACATTATATTTAAATCAATGTTATTCTTTCTGCAGTAATATTTGTTTCTTTTTTATATTATTAAGGGCTATACAGATTCCAGTAGTAAATGTGCTTATAACTTTTAAAAAAAATTACAATTTGGAAAAAAATAAAAATATTTATTTAGTTTTTTGTTCAAAAAGTTGTTTTGGACAAAGAAATAAAATTTTTTGTATAGATTACTCATATATAAATCCAATGAGCAGTGAAACTCTTTCCTAGTTGTTTCCTTTGGGCAGTAGATTGGATTTGGTTAGTTTGTCACTTAATGGTAATTTCTTGCACATGAAGAATAATTAACACTTAAATGTATAGGGAAAGGTATAAACAAAAACATTAATATATTATTTGCAACTATTGTTTTAAAAATGAAAATTCTAATCATTTGCTAATGTGAGGAAGGGAAATTATTTGTTTAAAATATTTTTTTCTACTTTTAGCACTAACATATAGATGACAATTGAAAAAAGAGGGAAAAAGACTTACATCTTTCCTAATTGAAACGGAAAGAGTTTCAAAATAGATTGT